>VWZV01007377.1:386851-546264 GCA_013397155.1 Irena cyanogastra
ACTGCCTTCCCACAGCCCCACTGCCTTTCCACACAGCCCCACTGCCCTCCCACACAGCCCCACTGCCTTCCCACACAGCCCCACCGGCCCCCCAAGGGGCAGCACATGGATCGGTTGCTGTGAAACAACAACTTCCTTCTTTCTTTTTGCTGGAGTTAACTGGGTTAAGACTGGGATTTCAGTTACTTTTGTGGGCAGCCTTTCTGGAGACATCCACCCGCCTGATGCTGGGGAGAGCTGTCTGAAACCATGGGCACTTCGTGTGTGTTTGGATTCCAATCTTCTCGTGGCTCAAAATCCTGGGAAAATGAATCTGTGTTGCTGAGGTGTAGTTTTTGGTTTGGAAGTGTTTGACTGGAAGGAACTGGCGGTCCAGCCAAGCTGCTGGGAGTTTGGGCTCCCTCCTTTTGGTCTCTCACACTTCCCTGACCAGGAGTCCACAAGGACCAAAGTGATGTGCACAGCCTTCGGGATATTTAGGGGTTTGCAGGACAGGGAAGCACAGGCGCACACGGAGCCTGCCCTCTGCCAAAACCCGACACCACTCTGGAATGTAGAAACTGCAAACGATACTTTAATTCCACAGTCACTCAACAGTAGCTCCAGCCTTGGGAAATACTGGGAGAGGCTCAGGAGCACTTAAACAGAGCACATCCAGCCCCAGCCTAATCCATGGGCTGGAAACCATGCTATCTTTATCAAAACTTCCCACCCAGCCAGTTCCCCCACCTGGATGCCCTTTAATCAGCAAGAAACACTGTGAGGCATGGGCCAGGCCCGGAGCCACATCTCAGCTCACCTCAGCTCCCTGATGGTGCCGCGGGAAGAGACACTGGCAGTGGGGACACTGCCCACAGTGTCATCCTGCCACACCACACCTCGATGGCCAGAAGGCCCTGTCATCCAGCCTGGGCACTGCGAATGTCACCGCTGTCCTCCCCACCCAGGACACATGTGTGCTGAATTGTTTTGTCCAGACGCTCCCTCTCTCAGGGACCATCTGAGAGCACACCCCAAGCCCCCAGACACAGGGTCCTTGCACCCAGTCCTGCTGCCTCACTGGCTCCCACCCCGTGTCTGGCGCTGACGGGTCAGCACTGCAGGAGGCTGTGTCCCCTGTCCCACAGTGGGGATGTGTTCAGACACAGCACCTAACGAGCCAAGAGAACCTGCAGGACTCGGCCCCCAAGTGCTCTGCTCTCCCCAGGAGCTCACAGCTTCTGTGCTTTCACCCTGCTCTGCACCTTCAGCCTCCCCTACAGGGGCACGTGCATCACCAGCAGATCCGTGGGGACTACACGGTGGTGAAGAGTCAGGACAGACCCACAGAAACAAAGGTCAGAGGATCTGGTAAACCCAGAAGACCCACATAAGGAACTCAGCAACGGCCACGGTTGGATTTATTACCAGGAGGGAGGATGTGAACTTCAGGAGAGTTTGCAGTTAAGATTTAGCACCTCTCAGCGCTCAGGCGATGACGCTGGAGAGGAGAGCTCAGCACATTGGGATGGAGGCTGTCCTCGGCTTTCAGGAGCTTCCTGCTCTAGTTTCAGCCCTTCCTTTCCTTCCCTTCCTTCCTTCCTTCCTTCCTTCCTTCCTTCCTTCCTTCCTCCCTCTCAAGCTGTCCCCTCCAAAGTGGATGGTTTTGGAGACCAAAGGATAAAGCAATATCTTTCTCCATTCCTGAAAAGGGGCTTTTAGGTCCCTGCTGTCATGCTCCAAAAGCTCTCAGTGGCACAAGGGACAGGGTTGGGCATTACCAGGGCAGGTGCCACATGCCACTGCTCAGGAGACTTTTCAGGGCCCCTGCTGGTGCTTCCACGTCCCTCACTCCTGCTCACCCACCATGGGCAGCAGCAGATGGGGTCCTGTTCCGGCCTGCAAACTCCTCTTATCCTCCAGCAATGCACTGCACTGTGAGAGCTGTCCCACAGGTTACTGCTGTCACCTGACATGTCACACCATGACGTGTGTGACACAGCCCAGACCCACAACACGAGGTCCCTCTCCACATCACAGCCTACCTGGATGGAGACACACTGTGCCTGCACGTCAGCACAAGAATTCAGTGCTTCCCCTGCCCTGGGTCACACAGCTACCGTGACCTTAAAACCTCACCTGCCCCAGAGGTGTGCCATAGGTGACCCGCACTGGATTAAGGTTATCATGATGGAAAAAACCTACAGTATTTTGTGTAAAACCCCTCTCTAACCTCTGGCACTGAACCAGCCCTCAACTCAAGGCTCTGCATGGTGAACACACAGGACTCTGGACCAGGGACAACTATTGCTCCCCCTGCCCTGCTCCCCAGTGTCTCTGTGTTCAGCCACACTCCAGAAAAACAAGTTTCTTGTTATGTCCTGTGTCAAATACTGATTCTTCAACAGAAAAGACTAAGTGGGGTATCTAAGGCTCTGCACAAGCTCTCATTGATCCTGCATGTAGCTGGTCTCTGAGCATTCCATAAAATCAAAAATCACAGAATGTTGTGAGTGGGAAGAGACTTACAAGGATCACTGAGTCCAGCCCCTGGCCCTGCACAGACACCCCCACAATCCCACCCTGCGCATCCCTGGAGTGGTGTCCAAATACTCCTGGAGCTCTGGCAGCCCCGGGGCCGTGCCCATTCCTGGGGAGCCTGGGCAGTGCCAGCACCCTCTGGGGGAAGAACCTTTCCTGATATCCAACCTAAACCTCCCCTGACACAGCTTCAGCCGTTCCCTGGCTCCTGCCCCTGTGACAGAGAGCAGAGATCAGAGATCAGAGCTGCCCCTCAGGATGAAGCTGTAGCCACTGATGAGGTCTGACCTCAGACCCCTCCAGCTGAACAGACCAAGTGCCCTCAGGTCTTTGTTTGGTCAGGTGAGGTCCCTGCACCATGGGGACAACACCCAAAGGTGAAGGCTCCAAGTCCTGTGGTACCAGTGTCCACCTGTACCATCTCCAAGGGTCCTGATTAGTACAAGCTCTGGCTCTGGTAAGAGAGCTCGGCATAGGGTGTTCAGAAGCACAACCATCACTCCAGGAACCACTGACTCCAAGGTGGTTCTTTGGGAGGCTCAGATCCCATATGCATCCACTGGAGAACATCTCTGCCTGAGTGCTCCTCCATGTAGCTCTGGTTTCCTTGGGAGGGTCGACCCATGACCAAACCCCTCAAAACCACAAGTCAGAAGACAGCCCTGGCTATTTTAGGGTGTGTGTCACATCACTGGGGAGAGCACTGCTCTCCCAGTGCCACCTCCACTGGTTTCTCTTCCCAGAGAGCCCTGTTTGCCACCTGGAGTGAGCAACCCCCACCCTGCCTGTATGCTGCCACTTCCCAGCAGTGATTCCTCTTCCCACAGAGCTCCTGCAGGCCAGGACTGGGCTTTGTGTTCCGTCTTAGCGAGGCAGGGAGGGAGAAGCTCCTTGTGCCGCCTCGCCAGAGCACCATGCCGTGCGCTGGAACAGGGTAACCCAGGCTGTGGGTTCCTGACATTCCTTGCGGCTCTAGCTCCCCAGCCAAAACAAAACCAACATTTTCCTTTTTTTTTTAAATTCTCTCTTCTCCTTGAGGCCAAACAGGAGGAAAGGGTCCCCCATAGCATTTAGTCAAAGTTGCACTGGCTGGAAAGCAGCTATCCCCAGCCGGTTCCCTACTTCCAGCGTGTTCCTGCAGCCCCATCCCCACAGCAGCCCTTGGGTGAGCAGGGCATGTGGGGTGACACTGTGGGGTGGCACCTTGGAGCAATGCTGTGCCACCGGCGCACACAGTGATTATACAGGAACACTGTCTGCTCCTGGCTCATGGAAATCCCTGCTGCTCCTGGAGGAGCTGGGGAAACACTGATGGGTTCCATAGACAGGGAGCCAGGGAAACTTCCCCGGGAATGACGAGCGAGAGGAAGGATGATGCAGCTCCAGGGTAACACCAGTCATGTTCATGTGACCCCACAGCCACATCAGGAGCTGCAGGGCTTTCAAAGGAACATGAAAAATTATCTGGAGGCTGTCCCCTACATGGTGTGAGCACAGCAAGCATGACCCAGGTGGAAAAGAGGGAATCATACCTCGAGGCTGCAGAGTGGACACAGATTCATCCAATATTCTGAGTTGGAAGGGACCCACAGGAATTACTGAGTCCAACTCTTAAGTAAATGACCCACATGGGGATTGAAGTGAGCTCTGTTTGTGCCACTGTGATGAGCCAGTGGCATCTCTGTCTGTCACCTTCACAGAGGCTCCTGCTATCCACACGACCCACAGCAGGGCTGGTAGCCATGGGATGGTGTCAGGAGGACAGCACAGCTTCTCTGCTGTCACCAAGCATCCAAATCCACCATCCCATGCCATCCCACTCTGCTACAGAGCACAGTGAAATGCAACTGGATGGCAGGCTCACTCTCCCACTCACTGGGACAAAGGGACATGCTGAGCCCTGTCCCCAAGCAGGAAAAGTAGCAGGGAGCAGTGAGGAGCCCCAGCTGCCAGGGATGGCTGAGGTTTACCTTGGCTGGCTGCCCAACACCCCCCAAACTGGTCTCTCACTCCCTCTCCTCAACAGCAGCCCCAGAGATGCAAATCCCAAACAGCTCTGGCTTGGGAAGCTGTGTGGTTTGCTAAAGCAAAGCTCAAAGCCCACAAGCCCATGGTGTTAAGGTGCCAGCCTGGACCAGGCAAAGCAGACAGTGCTGGGCTGACCAATGTGGGCACATCAATCCATTGTGCCAAGGGACTCTGGGGACAGCAGGAGTGTGAGCACAGTGCCCTCACCATAACAGGTCTTCTTCAGACTCACACACAGTGGGCAGAGCTGTGAAATTTAACTTTGATCACCCCAAGGCAAACTCTGGCACTGCTGCTCTGCAGCTGAGTGAGAGCAGAGTGAGAATGGGGTGAGAGCAGGGTGAACAGGGCAGGGGCTGCCAGCCTGCGTGTCCTCATGCCTGGGTGTCTGCTGCAAACACTGAAGCTGAAATTCTCTGCCTGCATTAGAGAAGCACAGATTCAACAATTATAACAGTTGGAGCAGTGGGTCAAGCCCCACTGTATGAAGTTTAACATGGCTCAATGCCAGGTGCTGCACTTGGTCACCACAACCCCCTGCAGCTCCAGGCTTGGGGCAGGGCAGTTGGAAAGTGCCCAGCAGGAAAGGCCCTGGGGGTGCTGGTGACAGCAGCTGAACCTGAGTCCAGGTGTGCCCAGGCGGGCAAGAAGGGCAGTGGTACCTTGCCTGAATCAGCCATAGTGTGGCCACAGGTCCAGGGCAGTGACGTTTGCTGGGCACTGCTGAGGCACCTCCAGTCCTGGAGTCAGTTCTGGCTCCTCATGACAGGAAAGACACTGAGGGGCTGGAGCAGGGTCAGAGAAGGGAACGGAGCTGGGGAAGGGGCTGGAGCACCAAAAGCAGCTGAGGGAGCTGGGAAAGGGGCTCAGCCTGGAGAAAAGGAGGCTCAGGGGGGATCTTCTGGCTCTGCACAACTCCTGACAGGAGAGGACAGCCGGGGGGGATCGGGCTCTGCTCCCAGGGAACAGGGACAGGACAAGAGGAAACAGCCTCAACTTACATCAGGAGAGGTTTAGATTGGATACTGGGAAAATTTTTTAACAGTAAGGGTGGTCAGGCACTGACACAGGCTGTCCAGGGCAGTGGTAGAGTCCTACTCCTTGGGGGATTTAAAGGCTGTGTGGATGTACCACTTGTGGCTTGGCAGGGCTGGGTTAATGGTTGGACTTCATTATCTTAAAGGTCTTTTCCAAACTTAGTAATTCTATGAGTCTGTGATTCTGTGCTTAATGGCTTACAAAGCAACTGCTGCCTGCTGGCCATAGTAGGGGAGCCTGCATGATGGAAAAGAATTACATTCACCAAGGAATGGGAAAAAGGAAATGCTGCCTTGGTGAGCAGGAAATGTCACCAAGGACAGGGCAGGACCACTGTGAGGCGGGAAGTGGTCCCAGCTGGGCTGGTACAGCCAAGAGGCAGAGGCACTTCCCATGTGGGGAACATCCACTCTGGAAATGCTAAAAGCTGCTCCTCAGTCACCAGGACAGGGAAAAAATCAGAGACGTGCCAAATTTAACAGCAAGCAATGCCTTGTCAGTTAATTTGACTTAATTGGTAAATTCCTAACTAATTCAAAAGTTCTGTGGTAAAATGTGCCACACTGTGCCACCCTCAGCCAGGCTACCATCAGATGGGGAGGGACCAGGTTCACATCGTTCCTTGTCCCTGTGCCTGGGGCACAGGGAACAATCTTGGGAAGAGAGATCCCCCAGGGATGGGTTTGAATATCCCCAGCCCTGCCCATGGGACCGAAGTTTCTCTGCAGAGGCTCACACAGCGAGCTGCAGCCTAGGGAAAGAGTTAACCCTTCCCCCGTTTCTGACAGTGTTATTCAATACATTATTGACGTTGAAAAGTCGTCACATTACAAGCCAGCAGTCCACGAGTATTAGGGGTAAAATAGAGGCACGCAGAGACACACAGAGCGTGGAGCCATGGGCCCCTGCGAGCTACGGTTACATTACCGCACACAAACTCCTTTCCCAGACTCTTTTTCCTCCCCCATTTGGGGCGAAACCGACTCGTCTGTTATTTGCATTTAATGCCACAGTGAATCCCTAAATCCAGCTCAGGGAATGGATTACTGAGGGGGGAGGGATGGCTGCACTGGGGTTTTTTTTCTCAGGCTTCAGCAGTTCTGATGCTCTATGGCTGAAATGAGGAGTGGGACAGTGGTGCTGGGGACTGGAGTCCCTTCATGGCTGCTTGGCCAGACCGGGGTCCCCAGACTGGACGCACCTCCCGAGCTGTGCTGGCTGCAGAGCCTCTCCCAGCAGAGCCCACGTGCTCTGCCCAGCACGTCCCAGCCCTGCTGCCCAGCACATCCCTGCTGGCTCTGAGTGCTGAGGTTCCCACGGAGCCAGGGCTGGCAGCTGTCTGTGCCAATTTCACAGAATCCCAGGATGGTTGCGGTTGGAAGGGACCTTAAAACCCATCCCATTCCAGCCCCTGCCATGGGCAGGGACAGGTCCCACTAGCGCAGGTTGCTCCAAGACCTGTCCAACTCAGTCTGGAACACTTCCAGGGATCCAGGAGCAGCCACAGCTTTTCTGGGTAATCTGTGCCAGGGCCTCCCTGCCCTCACAGGGAACAATTCCTTCCCAATATCCCAGTTATCCCTGCTCTCTGGCAGTGGGAAGCCATTTCCCTTTGGCCTTTCCCTCCAGGTCCTTGTCCCAAGTCCCTCTCCAGCTCTCCTGGAGCCCCTTTAGGCTCTGGAAGGGGTCTCTAAGGTGTCCCCAGAGCCTTCTCCAGGTCAACACCCTCAGATCTCCCAGCCTGGCTCCAGAGCACAGGGGCTTCAGCTCTCAGAGCATCTTTGTGGCCCTTGGAACCATTAATCGCAGGAAAAGAATATTCTAAAATAATTTAAGGAGTGTCATTGGTACGGCCAGTACTGAGGAGAGGAACCCCACCATGGTACAGACCTCGGTCTACCACGAGGCCAGAGCATCCTGAGGGCTGCAGGTTTCACCAGCTGCTCCAGCCTCGGTAGCCTGAAACTACACCCTGTCCCTCTGCCCACCCCAGGTGAGCTGGGAAAGTCGTGAGGCCTCACGTGATGGCAGGTAGGGGCCAGCAGATGCTGCTGCCAGGGCAGGCAGGGATCTGGCAGCACCTGCACACCACGGGGTCAGCCATGCGCGGGGCAGGGGAGGCTGCACGGGCACAGGGAGCTCACCAGGCATGTTCCCTCCCTGCTCGTATTTTATTTCATCTCCTGATGGGTGAAATGTGTCCTTAATTTGTTCAGAAAGAAAAAGCGAGCGAGCTGCATTCTCACACCCCTAACAAAGACAACACGCAAAGCCCTTTCAAAGCCGGCGCCACACATACGGCGTGCTGCCTTGTTCTAATTAGCGATGTCTTTTCTCATTAGCCACGGCCACGCGTGCTCCAGGCCACGCTGCCTCTTGGGCGAAGGCCTCGCGGTGCCCACTCCTGCCCAGCAGCACCGGCTGGGCACTCCCTGGCCCGGGGCTGAGCAGTGCCTCGGGCTCCAAGGCTGAGTAGGGACAGAGCAGCACATCCAAGCCCTTCCCAGACTATCCGTCCCCAGAGGGCCGTTTCTGGCTTCACTGGCGTTTGAGAGAGAGGGGTGCATCTGGTTTTAATCTCACCCCTCGCGGTAGCTGTCACCATGGTTTTGCTGTCAGGGTAAAAGATGCCTTCAAACAGCCTCGTGCCAAAGAAGCGGACATGGAAACCCCAGGCCACAGCAAAGCCCCCATGTCCTGGGCTACCCCGGGCTGTTCCCCTGGCCCAGTGGGCAAGGCAGGGGCTATCGCCCCATGCCACTGCTCACAGGGTGGGCACAGCGAGCACAGGAGCCCAGGGACGTGGCACTGGGGAGCACACCCCTCCCTTTCAGCCGGTGGCAGCAGCGCTGGGGACATGGCTGCAGTCCCTGGGGACCCACAGCAGCAGCCAGGGCTGTGGGCACCATGCTAGGCCATGCACTGCAAATCCCCAGGGCCACTCGCCTGACCTGGAGTGCGCTCGAGCCCAGAGTCTGTGCTCTGGTTGCCTCTTCCCTTCTCACAAAAAACACAGGGAACCACAAGAACCACAAAAATGCCTCTTGTCCGCAGCACAGAGCCTGTCTCTCTGAAGGGCAGGGCATGCTGCCGGAGGACCGGCCACACCACTCACCCCGCCCGGGCTCCTGGAGAGCCGCCAGCCTTTGGAAGCAGCTGTCACATAAAAGCAAACACTGAAAGCCATCGCACTGACAGCGGAGTGGCTCTGACACCCGCTTGGCTTTGACGTTGCTCCATCCCGGTTCAGTTCAATGGTTCCCCCCACAGCCCCTCCCACGTGTTCGCGCCTGCCAGGAGCCTCCTCCTCCTTGGGATCATGGTGCTGTGACATCACCCTGCCATGCCACCACGACAGCAGTGACATCACAGCTCACAGAGGCCGGCAAATCTACCCCCTTCCCAAGCATGGGGAGAAGGGGAGAAAGCAGGGAAAAAGGCACAGGATGGTGTGGACATCACAGAATCATGAAATCCTTACGACTGGAAAAGCCCTTCTAGGATCATTGAGTCCTACCGCTAACCAAGGACTGCCAGGTACCCCACCAAACTTTGTCCCCAGATGCCATATCCTCATGTTTTTTGAACACTTCCAGGGATGCTGACTCCAGCGGTGATGTCAACAGAGGCTGGAGCAGAGCAGCACCCAGGTTGTCCAAGCAGGAACAGACCTCACCCCATTCCCCAGACCATGTGGTCATCCCATTGAAGGAACTTGCAAGGAGAGGGGTTGGAAGCAATCTTTGAAGTCATATGAGCATTGCCCAGCTGCATCTGGGAATGCCAGCCAACACCGGTGTAGGAAAATCTGCTCCCCTACCATGTCCTGGGATGTCCTGGCAGGCAAAACTCCTCCTGCACCATGCCCAGCTGGAAGAGAGGCCAGCTCCAAAATATCCCCAGCCCCATGGGCCATGTCCTGTTCCACACCAAGGGGCTCCAAGGGCGTCTCCACTGCCATCCCTGAGACTGGCCAGGGTTTCACCCTTCAAATGGGTCAACAACCCAAGAAAGCCCAACAGCACCCCTGGAATTTCTCAGATGGGCTGAATCAGTAGCAGGAAAAACAAGGCCAGTAAATGCCAATTGGCAAATACAGGACGTGAGTCTCATGAAATGCTCTTATGGATATGCATCCCAGTAATCAGGATAAAAAGTGCGGCATGACAGGATTTATTGCATTTCACGGACCGGTGTCTCCTCTCCCTCTTACAGTCACTGAGGAATGAGCCCCTCCTCCAGGCTGCCACTCTGATAGCAAGCCCAGGAATGGCTGATGGGCTGGGAAGCAGCTCCCAGCTGGTTGCAGTGTCCTGGCAAAGCTGGTAGCCAAGGGCTTCAAAGCACAAACCCCCTGACCCAGCCGGTTCCTCTGCGTGGGCTGAGCAGCCGCAGTGGGGAAGGAGGAATGGACATCCCCAAGCGCCTGACACTGCTACACCGAGGATGCAGGAGCACTGCAGGCGCCGGCACACCACGCTCCCTTACCAGCTGGAATCACACAGGGTAAGGAGAGGTCACACTGCCAGGTCCCCCATCCAACCCTCAGGAACCCTGAGCCCCAGATTCAGGCGGGCACGGGATCTGGGAATGGTGCTGGCAACCCTGATAGAAAACCTGAGCCAAGGCAGCACCTGCCCTGAGCTGCCATGGCAGAGCTGGCCAGAGGGAGGGTGCGAGTGCCACCACTCTGGAGCTGGACTGGCTCCTCTGACTCCCAGAGACTTCCATTTTGCTCTTGAGTTTGCCGAGGGTTTGCTGCCTCGTTCATAAGGCAGAAGAGTTTTATGGATCTCAGAAACGACTGGCACAGCCCCAATGGTCGGGAACAAGTCTCTCTGAGCTGTGTCCCCGCAGAGCCTGCAGACACGGAGGCTTGGAGGTGCCAACTGCCCCCAGTCCCGCTTAATAAGGTGTTAACTCCTGGCCTAATTGCCACCACTTAATATGTCAACACCCTTCACCTCCCTGCTGCTGAACAAGAAGGTTTGAACCAGCACAGCTCAGTGCACAGTCATGTGTTTGATCCTCGGCTGTGTTTTTTTTCCACCTCGCTCCCCTCCATCGCTCCAGGGTGGGACCCCAGTGCACCCCCATTTCCCCAAGCAGGGGAGCATCTCCCCTCCAACCATTCGTGCTCGGCCCTCCCGCTTTCTCCACGCACCAACGAAGGGAACTTCACTTCCAGCATCCTAACTTTGCACAGGGTAAAAAAAAAAGCAGGAAATTAAAAAGGTTCTTATAATAACAGTAACAAAGCTGCAATGCACAGCTAGGATGTATATAAAATATCTTCTAAAATAACATGCCAGCCCAGCCCCTCCCCAGAAGGGCAGGACCACTCCAGTGCCCGTATCCACACAGCACAGGAACAGTGCAGGAGAAGGCAGCACACACATTTGCCATGATCGCAGCCGTGTCTTTCCAGTTTTTTCTAAGATTTTTCCACATTTGGCCATTACCATGTTTTATATCTATTCACGTCACTCCATCTTTTGCTTTTTAAGGCACAGAAGATGGAAAAACAATAAAATCAGCCTCTGAGTTTAGTCCTCTGCCCCATTTGCACAGACAGTTTCAGCAATTTATTTGAGGCTGCTGTCATAAATGCCTTTTGCTCAAATCCTAACAAACTGGCAGCACAGAACTCTCCAGAAAAGAGCAATCCATGCATTATTTTTCTTTTAAAAGGCTACTTCCTAGACCATGCAAAGCAGCTCTTCCCTGCTGTAGTGGGATACAGTTCCCATCCTTGCAGAGATGAGTAGGAGAGAAGGGATGGGCTCAGGATTGCCAGAGCCAACACCAACACTTACACTTGCAGAGTACCTGCCCGACGCCCCGAGGCTCAGCTAACACCTTCAGCTTTCAGCAGAGCAGAAAATTCACCTGGTCGCCAGCTGGTCCAGCCCTTCCACAGTTCTCTTTCCAAGCACCCCCCTGCAGAGTCCCAAGGGATGAGCCAATTCCACCCTGGTATTGTGGGCCCTTGGATTCATCGTGGAAACCCATTTGGGGTGATCAGGCTCTTTCCTCACCCACTTCACTCCCTGACTTGGAACCAGGGAAATCTAAGCAGTGATATCTCCCCATCATCACCTCCATGGTCTCCCTGCCTGGCCCTGGCTTAGGTTACTCCAAGGCTTTCAGAGTTGTCTGTGCTATGGATTGGCAGCAAATTCACATCCTGAAGTTACAGGGCAGATGCCAGCACAGCCATGAGCTTCCATGCAGATATTCTGTCTCAAAGCTGGGGTGACCTTGGGAAGCAGAGGAACAGGCTCCAGCCACTTCTGCAGTGATGCTAAGGAGATGGACATTGATCTATGTGCCTTGGCTTCACCTTTTGGAGACACACCTGGGCTCTCCCAGGAGTCTCCCTTGGATGGGTGTAGGTGAGGGGCCACAACCCTGTCTGTCACAGCGAGCTGTGGGCTGAGACGCAGCCCAGCCTGGTGCCAGCCCTGAGCCTCTCACTGCACATGGACACCCACCAAACCTAGACAAGCTCATTTTCTGCAACTTATGTCCGGCCTGGTTCCCCCACCCCTTCCTCACCAGGGAAAGAGCCAAGAGCTGAGCAAGTCAAAGAGTGTCCTTTGCCACGGGTACCCAACAGCCAAATGCAGACACCCCACAGTCTGGCAGATCCTCTCATAGACTGGGTGGAGTGGTTGAGATGACCTGACTCTCCACTGTAGTCACAAACACCCTTCCAGGGCTGGTCCCATCACTGACCCACCGGAGACTGAATGATAAACAGAGAGCCAAGTCTCTTGGTCGAACACAGCTGGGTCTCCTTCCTCAGCTGTCCACTTTCCCTGAGGTCCTCCCATGAGTGAGGAAACAGAGATGAAGGGACAGGGGGGAATTACCCTGCTCCAGACTCTGGTTTTCTGCCAGGACACCCCACTGGAGCAGAGCAAGGGTTCTGACGGATGTGATGGTCCATCGCCAGCCTGCTGCACACACCAGAGAAGGGACAGGAGCTCTCCAAGAATCCCACACAGCAATGGCCCCAGCCAGCTTCTAGCAGCATCACAAATTAAAGCTCAACTTGAAATGAGGAAGGGGATGGAGAACCTACAATGTGGTCAATGCCATGGGAGAGAGGAGGGAGGGCTTGGAGAAGATCAAGGAAGAGGAATGGGGAAGGCCAGGTTTGGGAAAGCAAAAGCCAGACAGCCAAGGGATTTTGCTCCATCACCAGCGTCGGAGCCACGGCCCTGAGCGCTCAGTGGGGATGTGAACAGCGAAACCTGATCGGCTGTTAACCCAGGAATGCGTGGAAATGGCAACTGCACATAACTCCAGGGAATCCACCAGCGGTGCCCCAGCACCCGGAATCACACGGATAACCCGCGCGCTTCGCGCATGAGCTCATCCTGGGGATAATGCTCTCACATGAGCCCAGCCAGCAGGAATTCACCGCACACTCAGGGGATGGGGGGGCTCAGGGGGATACCCTTCTCCTCCTGCTCCTTTCCCCTTGCCCTCCTGCCACCATCCCACATTTCCCACGAATTGCGCGCCGCACCCTGGGAGCGCGCAGGTCCCAAAGCCCCGCGAGCTGCGTCTGCTGCTGCAGCCTCCCCATGCAGGGCTGCAGAGGGGCTGGGGAGAAACCCCATAGAATACTATGAAGTCAGGGGGAAAGAAAAGGAGGGGAGAGGTATCTGTGCTCTCACATTTCTAGCACTGAACCTGCTTCTTTCTGTTCCTGCAGCCTGCTGGGAAAGGGAATGAGAATGTCTTCCCTATTTCACCAACTTCCTGGCTGCTGGTGGTGCTCCATGTACCCAGCAGGGCCCAGCAGCACTGGGAGGGATCGTGCTCCAGCCCTGGGAGCATGTTGGTCACCATTAGGTGTTGTACCATTCCTCATAGCACTGCATCCATGCAACTCCTCTCCTTGCCTCTGCCTTCCCCTTCCACCATAGTCAGCCTTGTGGAAAGAAGCTGGAATTCATGGAGGTCCCCTCTCCCTGGGAATGAACCAGTAACCCCAACACAGCTTCCTTCTCGCAAGCAGCAAATGATCCACAGAAGAACCATTCTGTTCCTCCCTCTCCCAAATGCATCAGCCCAAAACTTGCTGTCTGCTGAAAGAGATGGTGAAAAGTCCCACAGAGAAGGAACAGGACTTGACCTTTGGTGGAGGATTAGCTGTGGTCTGGGAAGCCAGCTTGGCTCATGGAGGACACGCTTGTCACCACTCAGGCATTGACACCTCCTGCCCATGCTGGCTTTTCTGGAGACCACCTACAAGTGAAAGTCAAATGCTTGCCCCTTCCACACCTCAAGGTGTCTCCTCCAGAAGGCAGCTTCCCTGTATCCATCTCCTGGTGGGAACCAAGGAGAGACAAAGCCACCACTGGTGGAGGAAGAGCTCAGACCTGTAAGGCAGGAATTCAAGCTGCATTGCACTTGGCACAAGGACTGCTGCAAACCAGGGAGCTCCAAGTGCCATCGGGTCAGTGGGACCAGATTCAGCTCCTCAAACAGCACCCCAGCATGCCCTGAGGGCTGGGCTGCATCTTGCTGGGATGAGATCCCTTCCAGAGCCTGGCAGGGGTGCCTTGCAAGGGGTATAGCATTCATGCCCAAGGTCAGGTAATTGGAATTTTGGAAGCAATTCCAGGCTTTTTTGAACTATCTCCAGAGAAGTAGGATTTTCTACCTTTGAACTGAATGATCCAATCTTTCCACAACCAAATCCCTCCCTCTCCAGTAGCTAAGCTCTGGAGCCTCTGATGTCACTCACCCTGGAAATGTCAGGGCAGGAACAAAATGAGCCAGCGCAAGAATAGCTTATCCAAGACAAAATGAAGGCGGGGCACAAGAGTTTGGGTCCATAACCTGTCCTCCTCTGGTTGGACAGGCCCCAAAGAGGACTGTAAATGCAATTTAATGTGCCAGCAGAAGGATACTTTACACCTGGACAGCTCTGTTCAAAGATGTGCCATACTGGGCTGTGGGTCTCTTGGAGACCCCCCCCCGCCATGCTCCCCTGGAGCTTCCATCTTCTCTTCCAGGGAGGACTCTCCCCTTCTACGGAGCACCATCACCCAGGAGCTGGCTCAGGACTCAGGGGTGGGAAGAGAGCTAGCAGTGGGAGGAGAAGGGACCAAGGCTCAGACTGCAAAAGGAATAAGAAAATGCAAAATTAGGCCAAGAAAATGGAGAGGTAACACAACAGTGGGGCGAAGATCCCAGGGGGAGAGAGACACGGCAGAGGTCACAGCCAGCCTGCCCTGATGCAGAGTGGGGATAGCTCCTCATTTTGCCCCCTTCCAATCCTGCATCCCACCCCAGAGCTGGACGTCTGCTTGATCACCAGTGCACGGGACATGGAGCAACAGGAGATGAGTGTTCCTGTCCCAGGAGTTCCCAACGTTCCCCAAAACATTGCCCACACCGTGTCACCGCCAGCGAACTGAGATTTTCCCCAAAGCCGGCCAAGGGCCCTGAGCAAAGCATCGGCATGTGAGACAGCCCGGGCCCTGCGAGGACGATGCCTCGGAGCCCGGGGTAACCGGACACGGGCGGCTCCTGCGGGGACAGTGATTTATACCTTCCCCGGGAAAGCGGGGAGCAGCGGGAGCCCCCCACGGGTGGGGGAAACGGCACTAGGCAGCACCCTGGGAGACCCCATGAGATCCCAAAGATCCCAACAGATCTCCAAGCAGTTTCCAAGCCACAGACTAGAGCCATGCCAGCCCTTTCCGTACGTGCCAGGCGATGTGGTAGTCACGGCTCCGCGTGACTCGTCCGGAGCCAGGCGCCAGCAGACAGAGTTACCGGAGTCTCCCGCGGCCAGGCTGGGGGCGAGCAGCAGCAGCAGCAGCAGGAGCAGGAGAAGGAGGAGGAGGAGGAGGAAGAGGCCGAGGGCTCAAGGTGTCCTCGCTGCTCCAGCGCGACATCTAAAGGGCTCCGCAGGCGGGTGCACGGGAAGGATTCCCCGCTGCAGCCCCGCTCCCAGCGCGTCCCCCCGGCTGCAGGCACCGCTGCTGGACCCGCGCGGGCGGCTGCAGCACCGCGCTCCCGAGCGGGCTCGGAGGAGAGTGACGCGGTGCTGGGATTAAAATCCCGGCGTGACTGCACAGAACTCGCCGATAACAGCACGGATTTTCAGCCCCGGAGGGGACGACGGTGCGGGGGCTGCAGGGATGCAACAACATCTCCTTGTCAGCTCTTTGCCCTCCCCAGGGGCTGCAGAAACAGCAGCTCTGCCTCTTGCAGACACATTCCAAACCTGGCCAGAGTATCGCAGAGTTTAGGGATGGAGGTGTGGGATACTTTGGAAGGTGAAGAGCAGGGCTCAGGCTGCAGGAACAGAGCGGGGGCTGCCTGTTATCCTCTAGAGAGCCGTGGGCTGGTGCCACACTCTCAGTTCAGGTAAGGAACAAAACTACCGCTGAAAAGGAAAATAGGCAAGATGGAAAGGTGCAGAACACAGCAGGTGTGGGCATAAAGCCAAGAGCAGCCCCCACACCCAAAACTTCTGATTCTGCCTGCCCTGCCCTCCCCTGCTTCCCATCACTCTCCGACACCTGATAAATGCCTCGTGGCAAAGTCCTGCAAGGAACTTCACAGGTATCAAACCATTAGGCTGCTTAAGACATTCCTTTGAAACCTATAGAGTTTATTATTCTCGAGAGTCTTTGCTTCTTCTATACCAGCCTGAAATACTCCTCAGCAGGTGCAAAATTCTTTCCTGAATTCCAAACAAAGGTCTATTCCTAACAAATTACAGTCATTGCTATGAAGCAGCTGAGAGATTGCAGTGCAAGGGCCTCACCCCAGCTAAATCACTGGGGTAATCACAAATGGGGACTCCCATTTGCCCCACTCAGAGCAGAACATTTTTTTTATTAATGGATTAAAGGATTTTTGGAGCAGCCACAGATGCAGGGAAAAGAGGTGGATTTGGTTTGGTACTTCAACTCCCAAATCCCTGCAGGTGATGTGTCAGCTGCAGACAGAGCTCTGACACCAGCCCTCAGCCAGAAAACAGCCATGGGTGCTGCCAGGGCTCAGCGCCTCCTGGAGCAGCTGAGGGATGGAACACCTCTCCTATGGAGGAAGGGAGATGGGACTTGGAGCAACCTGTTCTGGTGGAAGGTGTCCCTGCCCATGGCAGGGGGGTGGCATGAGATGGTCTTGAAAGTCTCTTTCAATCCAAAGCATTCCGGGATTCTGTGAACAGCCTTCCCTCGGCTTCCCATCCAGCTTCTGACCCACCTCGGCACAGATCTAGTCTTGGAGGGGGGAACCGAGACATCCCAAGTGTTTCAGAAACTTATCTTCTCACTCCCAGTACCTTTTTCTTGGCCAAAGTTCCTCACCAGCTCTCTTGCAGCCCCTTTAGGAACTGGAAGATGCTCTAAGGTCTCACCAGAGATTTCTCTTCCCCAGGCATTAGAGGGGGAGAGAGACCCAGGAGCCAATGGAGCCCACTAATTTCCCCAGCTAATTCCCTCAGTGAAGCCCCAGGTCGGTCCAGGTGGTGGGAATGGGAAGGGGGGAGGGGGCAGGGACCCCCTCAGCCCCTCAGCAGCTTTCCCAGCCAGTGTGGGGGAGAGGGGCAGCTCTGCCTCCCCTGCAAGCAGTCTCCTGTTTCCAAACACCTCGCTCTCATCTGCCAGGGTTGCATCAGCTCCCGCACTCATATTTATAACCAGGGTTTAAAACCTAATATTCCATTTCCAGTAGCTCAGTGGGGGTGAGCTGAATCCACAGGGCCCCCAGCCAAGCAGCTGCTGCCAGCGTGATCCCTCTTCCCTTCACATCCTGCTCAGAAAAGCTCCCCACCGTCAACCTGGTGCCACGGCTTACTGGCATGGGCTCTTTAATTAGCTGAGCAAGGCAAGAGGCAGGCCCTCATTAAAGGGAGAGCTAATTGAGCCTGGGCAGGGGGACAGGGAGCTCGGTGGTGTTTGACACAGCGCTGGTTAATTGAACTAAGTGCATGCTCAGGCACTTCGCTCCCTCCCCTTCCCAATGAGTCTCACCACCGGTCTGAGGTTTCTGGGATTAAAAAGACCCCTACCAGCTATTTTTAAACTGATGGATGGGTGAGAAGGGGTGGACTGAGAGAGGGAGAGGAGTCCCTCTCCATCCTGAGCACTCCCTTTCTCAGCACAGCCTCTCCTTCCAAGAGAGGCTGTGGGCTGAGAAGAGCTGCAGGTCCTTCTCCAGAGCTGCTTCTCTGCTCCTTCCCCATGCCAGAGGGAGGGAGATCCCAGCTCCAGCCACCACGACTCCAGGACTCACCCTGAGGCCAACTCACAGCAGGCTGGTGACAGCAGAAGGACCGACCCTGCCACATGCAGCTCTGGGACCCCCGCTCTCTCCAGGAGGAAACTTCCAGCTGCTTTAGGTTATAAATAAAGAATGACCTGATGAGAACGGCCAATCTCCTGGAACCAGGATCAGTCACACACCTATTAAGTGTACAAAGCTACCTCTCAGATTAACAGCAATCCATAAACTCTGCCATCAGGAGCACATTTGGAGCCTGGCTGGGACCCATCCCCCAGTCTGCTTCCATGTACCATCTAATTCCACATCTATTTTGCCTTGGCTGCCTTATGTGGAGCATCATAGACCCAAATCTGGCAGAAACAGCATAAAAAGGAGAACTCAAGCCTGGGACTCTTAAATGAATCCTCTCCCAGCCTCGGCTGCACTGTATGTGTCTGCAGAGGCCAAGCAGCTTCCATGAGCCCAAAACTGCTTCCATGGAAAAGGAAAAGAGCATTTAGTAGCCTGAAAGTGGCAATAAAAAGAAAAATTGCCTATTATTTGAAATGCGCGTTGGGAACCTCTGCTGAAACGTATTTGGGAAACACAAAACAAGCCTGACATTATCCAGGCTCCCGGCTGGGTGCTGCAGCACTGCTTCACCCCCACCTTGAGCACAGAAGACCTGCTCATTTTTGGGGGTAATCTGGGGCAGGAGGGGTGGGTGTCCAGCAGGCAGCAGCATATTTCCCTGCCTTTACTGCCAAAGCAGCCATCTGGCTCTGTCCCATTCCTGGGCACCCAATGCCATCTCACTGGCCCCAAGCCCTGCTCCTGGCCAGCCCCTTGCAGCACAGCACAGGGCACTGGCTGAGGAGAGCCTCCACAGAGGGAAAACCCTGCACAGCTCCAGCCCCAGTGCTGTGGGGACCACCCGTCCGTGTGGCTACCGCAGCCTGGTCAGAGAGTGAGAAAACTAAGTTTTCCCAGGATCGGCTTGTGAGGCTCTGAGCAGTTTAACATAAACAATGATAGCTTTAACCTAGACAACCTGCAGGTGCTGTTCTTTCTTACTTTCTATCTTCTTCTTCTGGGACGTTGAGCTGGCCAGCCAACCAGGCAGAATGTATTGATTAGTTGACCAATCCGATCCGGTTGGATCGCAACAGTGTATAGAAGAAGAAGATTTTGTAGTAAAGGGAGAATCTCTGCAAACCCAGCCTTTGGAGTCTGTGTCTTCTTTTGTTGTAGTAACAGCAACAACCCAGGACTCAGGGTGCTGCAGGGACAACCCCAACCCTGCTGGCTGCAGGTGTTCCCTGTGGAGCAAAACCATCACCTGCTTTCATAAAGGCCCACGCTGAGGGAGGTGAGGAATTTCCTGGTATCCAGCATGGGTTTCAAAGCACTTATTTACAGGAGGAGAGTTCCCCTCCATAATCAGCCCTCTGTCATCCTGTCCCCCTTCATTTTGGGACTCGCAGCAGCTGCTGTTCGGGGTGGAACAGGCTGGAACCACCAGACATTCCGTGACATTCAAGGCAAGGATGTGACCCCATTTTGGAGAAGGTAGCAGTTACTCTCTGATAACCTCAGAGAAGAATCTGAGCAGATGCTCAGTGAAGATGAAAAATAAATGCAAAACTCAGTCCTGCTGCAGACTGGTGCTTGAGGCCATGCTGAAACCCATCCTTCCCTAATGGGAAGCTGTTTTAGACAAAGCTTCTTCTGGCACCCACAGAGCAGGAGAAAGTATGGGGGTGTCCCAGCAGTCACGACAAACTGTTTGGAGCTGAAAATCCATTTGCCTGCAACAGGGAGGCCAGGCAGGGCTTAACTCTGATCCACCTGCACCTCATTACCCCCACGCAGCATCCCCAGCAGGGAGGCAGCCTGGGCAAGAACGGACAAATGAGTGCCTGCAGACCCCCACCACCAGGCAGTGACAGCCCCTGAGCCTCAGCCCTGTCACTGGGGAGAGACCAGAGCAGCCTCAGGAGCCTTTTCCTGACCACCCTCACTTCTGGGAAGCAAGGATAAACTTACACCCAGAGCATAACATCTATTAGAGAGTGGGGTGAGTTGAAAGGGACCTTCAAGAACCACCTGGCTCCAACCCCATTGCAGGGACATCTCCCACTAGACCAGGTTGTTTACGGCCTTGGGCACTGCCAGGGATCCAGGGGCAGCCACAGCTTCTCTGGGTACCCTGTGCCAGGGCCTGCCCACCCTCCCAGGGAACAACTCCTTCACAGTGTCCCATTCATCCCTGCCCTCTGCCAGTGGGAAGCCATCCCTCCTTGTCCTGTGACTCCAGGCTCTTGTCCAAAGTCCTTCTCCAGCTCTCTCAGAGCCACTTTAGGTACCTGAGGAATGCACTCATAATTTCTACTTCAGTCTGGGATTATTTAATCTGCTCTATCCAATGACTCCACTCCTGCTGTGCCACAAGTGGGAATTACTTGAGCACACATGGCAAGAGGGGAGGGATCCCATCCCCAGCCCTGTGTGGTTTTGCTGAGCACATCCCAACCCTGCTTCAGAGCTGCTTCCTCTCCCCTCCTCTCTGCCTCCTCCCTTGCTGACAGCTTGGAGCTGGCTCAGCTGAAAGGCACAACAGCACTACAAACCATGAGTGTGTTTGAAGTTGGGAAGATTTAAGAAACACTCATCATTATCAGTTTTAATATTGAGATAAGCCTTGTACCTCACAAGCTGAGCTGAAGAGATCCCAGTGCCAGAGGCAGGGAGGTGCTGTCTCACATCCTTATTTACCACAGCAAGATGCTTCCACATCATACCACCACCAAATTTGGGTCATTATCTTGCAGCTACCCAGTAGTCAAGTTTTGTTTATGCAGAACTGGTAACAAGCCATTATTTCCATGCCCATTTTCCCCCTATCAGAGGCATCTTCAGAGGAAGGCAAGGCAGGCTGATACCCAGGGGCAGCAAGGAGAGCACAGCTAAGTACACACTGCTTTCACACACCAGACTTGGGTTGTCTGGATGAATGTGGCTCTCCACCTTCACAGTAAGATGGGTTTGGGTATTGCCACACATTGTGGTAGCACTGGGCAATCCAGCAGCTGAGATTTGGATGGGAACTCCAGGCTGAATTAAATCCATCAATCACTTTAAGCCCAAAAGCTGCAGGACACAGCAGCAGGACGTGCAGCATCTGCACTCAGACTCATCTGCACGCTCCTTTTAACAAGGAAATGGGATTTTCTTCTCACCCAGGTGTTGGGCAGGACCTCGTGAAGACAGTAGGTGGGAGCACCCTGGGAAAGGTGTGTGCCTGGTCTTCAGCTGGTCCCAATGACCAGATCCAGGAGAGGCTCCAGCCTTTTCACTGACCAGCAAAGGAAAGTGGAAACAGAATCATAGAAACACAGACTGGTTTGGGTTGGAAGGGACCTTAAAGCTCATCTCATTCCAACCCCTACCATGAGCAGGGACACCTTCCACGTTTCCCCGTTTGGGGCCTAGTCTTGAACACTTCCAGGGATGGGACATAGGAGCTGCCTTGCTGCTTGTCACAGGCAAGAACAGCAACAAGGTTTGTGATACTTTCACTTTGATTGCAGGTTCCCTGTAATTAAGAGCAAGAGCTACTGCAACAAAACAAATTGCAGAGCAAATCTCCTGCATGAGCAATGAGGGCCCAGGCAGAGTCATTACCACATGTAGGGAGGGGTGTGGTGACAGCCCCACAGGGTTCGGCAGGTTGAAGGTGGCCNCCACGCACACCTGGCTGTCGCTGCCTGCCCGCGGCGTGCTGGGTCTGTCAGCCGGGCGCTCCACCTGCCCAGCCGCTGCTCGATAACCCAGGCAGAGATATGCCCCAAGGGCCTTGACAAGTCCAAAACCACACCAAAAATCCCAGGGATGCAGAAAGGATGCTATGAAACAGCTACATCCAGAGCAGACCGTGTGGCCCACCAGGAAAGAAGTGACTGAAGCACAGAGCCTGCAGCTCATGCTGGCATTCCCAAAAAACTGCTCTCTGTTTGTCCCACAGGTGAGCCAGCTGGGTAAAGCACAGCCTGTTTGCAAAGACAGGCACTCAAGAAAGGAATAAGGGCATGAAAACCCCCAGGGGCTGAGAGAGAGGCATTTGCTGTTGGATTAAGGTGTCTGGTAATGCCCAGCTCTTGGCTGGGAGAAGGAGGCAGAAAGTGCTTGGGCTGTGTTTGAGAAGAGCCTGCAGGAGCTTCCTCCAACACAGTCAAAGCCCATGAAACCCAGCATGAAAATGTCAGACAAGCCCATAAATACAGAAGTGAGCCCTGCAGTCAGGACTGGACAGAGCAGAGATGGGAGCCAGTGGCTCTCCATCCCTCACAGACAAGGGGCACCACGAGACATCAGAGAGTGCATCCCAGGATGATCAGAGAAGCCCTCAGGTGGATTCTCACACTTGGCCCCACAGCCAGGTGAGAGACATCGCTCCTGCTCTGACCAAGGGGGACACCCCTGTACCTGCTACTCCCAGAAATCTCTGGATGAGCACAGGGGGTTTAAAATAGCACCTCTCCTCAGGTAAAGCTTCCTGGTCCTGAGAACACCCAACAAACCAAGAGCCAGGGTACACCTTGCTCAGCTGGATGAGGACAGCAGTGACCCCAGGGGTCCAGCCCCACGCCAGGTCAGAGCATGCCACGAGTGCTGGGACCACAGGGTCGCTGTGTCCTGCAGCAACGGAGCAGCTGAAGGGAGAAACCTTTCTCCTGTGCCTTTGGAAACAAGAATCCACCATTTTCCAGGTCTTTGGTGAAAGTCCTGCACCAGGAAGCACACAAGAGTGTGAGAGTCCCTGCCTGGCTGAAGGACAACCCACCTGCTGAACTTTCCCACAGGTGAGATGTCTTTTAACCTCCTCCATCTTCACTCCTGGCTTAATCCTGGGCAATGGAGCACTTAAAAACCACAAAGATTCCTAAGAACCAACAGATGCAGCACCCCAATTAAAATGAGATACTGAATAAGAGGGAAAACCCAATCCTTTGGATCTTTCTTAAAGACATAAAGAACCTAATTTTAGGAATAAAATACTTGTAACAACTATGACTTTTCATTCTTTAAACCTAGACATAAAACAAAACAAAAAATCTTCTGGGTCTTTCTCAGTTATTGAAGAGGAAAAAAAGAAAAAGCAAAGGAAAANAGAGCCACTTTAGGTACCTGAGGAATGCACTCATAATTTCTACTTCAGTCTGGGATTATTTAACCTGCTCTATCCAATGACTCCACTCCTGCTGTGCCACAAGTGGGAATTACTTGAGCACACATGGCAAGAGGGGAGGGATCCCATCCCCAGCCCTGTGTGGTTTTGCTGAGCACATCCCAACCCTGCTTCAGAGCTGCTTCCTCTCCCCTCCTCTCTGCCTCCTCCCTTGCTGACAGCTTGGAGCTGGCTCAGCTGAAAGGCACAACAGCACTACAAACCATGAGTGTGTTTGAAGTTGGGAAGATTTAAGAAACACTCATCATTATCAGTTTTAATATTGAGATAAGCCTTGTACCTCACAAGCTGAGCTGAAGAGATCCCAGTGCCAGAGGCAGGGAGGTGCTGTCTCACATCCTTATTTACCACAGCAAGATGCTTCCACATCATACCACCACCAAATTTGGGTCATTATCTTGCAGCTACCCAGTAGTCAAGTTTTGTTTATGCAGAACTGGTAACAAGCCATTATTTCCATGCCCATTTTCCCCCTATCAGAGGCATCTTCAGAGGAAGGCAAGGCAGGCTGATACCCAGGGGCAGCAAGGAGAGCACAGCTAAGTACACACTGCTTTCACACACCAGACTTGGGTTGTCTGGATGAATGTGGCTCTCCACCTTCACAGTAAGATGGGTTTGGGTATTGCCACACATTGTGGTAGCACTGGGCAATCCAGCAGCTGAGATTTGGATGGGAACTCCAGGCTGAATTAAATCCATCAATCACTTTAAGCCCAAAAGCTGCAGGACACAGCAGCAGGACGTGCAGCATCTGCACTCAGACTCATCTGCACGCTCCTTTTAACAAGGAAATGGGATTTTCTTCTCACCCAGGTGTTGGGCAGGACCTCGTGAAGACAGTAGGTGGGAGCACCCTGGGAAAGGTGTGTGCCTGGTCTTCAGCTGGTCCCAATGACCAGATCCAGGAGAGGCTCCAGCCTTTTCACTGACCAGCAAAGGAAAGTGGAAACAGAATCATAGAAACACAGACTGGTTTGGGTTGGAAGGGACCTTAAAGCTCATCTCATTCCAACCCCTACCATGAGCAGGGACACCTTCCACGTTTCCCCATTTGGGGCCTAGTCTTGAACACTTCCAGGGATGGGACATAGGAGCTGCCTTGCTGCTTGTCACAGGCAAGAACAGCAACAAGGTTTGTGATACTTTCACTTTGATTGCAGGTTCCCTGTAATTAAGAGCAAGAGCTACTGCAACAAAACAAATTGCAGAGCAAATCTCCTGCATGAGCAATGAGGGCCCAGGCAGAGTCATTACCACATGTAGGGAGGGGTGTGGTGACAGCCCCACAGGGTTCGGCAGGTTGAAGGTGGCCAGGTGATGTGCCTAAATTAAGATCTGGTTCTCACTGGGCTGAATACTAAAGAAATGTAGGAACTGGCAATCCCAGCTTTCCTGAGCTGCTGTATTTCAGCCAGAGGAACCAAGGCATCTTCAGGGTGGCCACTCACTCCTGCCCACAGACCACTCCTGCACAAATTCAGATAATGGTTAACAACCAGGGTGGTTGGGCGCCACTTATCTCTGCCTGGGTTATCGAGCAGCGGCTGGGCAGGTGGAGCGCCCGGCTGACAGACCCAGCACGCCGCGGGCAGGCAGCGACAGCCAGGTGCGCGTGGATGAGCTTGTGGGGAATGGCTGTTCCCCATGAGGGACCCGGAGCGAGAGGGGAAGGAGAGGCCACGCTCTCTCGTATGTCCAAAGAAGGTTTTATTCTCCCAGGACGGGGACGAGGAAAGTAGCCTCTCCTTCCCCTCTCGCTCCGGGTCCCTCGTGGGGAACAGCCATTCCCCACAAGCTCATCCACGCGCACCTGGCTGTCGCTGCCTGCCCGCGGCGTGCTGGGTCTGTCAGCCGGGCGCTCCACCTGCCCAGCCGCTGCTCGATAACCCAGGCAGAGATAAGTGGCGCCCAACCACCCTGGTTGTTAACCATTATCTGAATTTGTGCAGGAGTGGTCTGTGNTGATCAGAGAAGCCCTCAGGTGGATTCTCACACTTGGCCCCACAGCCAGGTGAGAGACATCGCTCCTGCTCTGACCAAGGGGGACACCCCTGTACCTGCTACTCCCAGAAATCTCTGGATGAGCACAGGGGGTTTAAAATAGCACCTCTCCTCAGGTAAAGCTTCCTGGTCCTGAGAACACCCAACAAACCAAGAGCCAGGGTACACCTTGCTCAGCTGGATGAGGACAGCAGTGACCCCAGGGGTCCAGCCCCACGCCAGGTCAGAGCATGCCACGAGTGCTGGGACCACAGGGTCGCTGTGTCCTGCAGCAACGGAGCAGCTGAAGGGAGAAACCTTTCTCCTGTGCCTTTGGAAACAAGAATCCACCATTTTCCAGGTCTTTGGTGAAAGTCCTGCACCAGGAAGCACACAAGAGTGTGAGAGTCCCTGCCTGGCTGAAGGACAACCCACCTGCTGAACTTTCCCACAGGTGAGATGTCTTTTAACCTCCTCCATCTTCACTCCTGGCTTAATCCTGGGCAATGGAGCACTTAAAAACCACAAAGATTCCTAAGAACCAACAGATGCAGCACCCCAATTAAAATGAGATACTGAATAAGAGGGAAAACCCAATCCTTTGGATCTTTCTTAAAGACATAAAGAACCTAATTTTAGGAATAAAATACTTGTAACAACTATGACTTTTCATTCTTTAAACCTAGACATAAAACAAAACAAAAAATCTTCTGGGTCTTTCTCAGTTATTGAAGAGGAAAAAAAGAAAAAGCAAAGGAAAAAAAAGGAGGCAAAAATCCATATTTCTAGTATAAAAGCAAGCGTGTGCGCATACACAGGAACCAACACACAGATAATTACGCCCTCTGAGCAGATTAGAGACCTGCACACATGTGCAAGTGCAGCTCCCCCCACACTGTGTGTGGCAGAGCACAAGGGAGTCTCTGGAGGTTTGGGGGTTCTGTTGTCATGCCAGAGACACAAATTCATTGATTTCTTCCTATGGAAGCAGAACTCCAGTAATTGATTTCTTCCCTGCTCCTTGATCAGCACTTGTGCCATCAGGACGATCTGCTCCCGAGGGAACCAGCCTTCCTACTTGTCACTGCCACATTCCTATAAATGATGGGGAGTAAAAAAACCACTCAGCTAATTTCACATTAGTAACAAATTCCTCTCCCAAGGAGACTGTGGGAACAGAGCTCCACAAGGGTGACTTTTAAAGCAGAGCACATACCAGCCTTCCCTGGGTGTGCACGCTCAGGACTGCTGTTCCAAGACCACTGGAGTAGCCACGAAGGACAGACCAGTTCCCTCCACCCCAGGCAGGTGGGAAGGGAGCGGGATGATCCAGTCCTTCATCACAGTGGGGAATAAAGTCTTCCTCTCCACACACCGCAGGAGAGCCAAGAGAGCTCTCTGGATGCAACAGCAGCACCTACTGCAGGGTGACAGTGCGGGGCCCTGGGACCCCTGCCTGTCCCTGTGCTCCCCAAAAAGAACAGTCTCCTTCCCATCAAGTCCCAATGAGCTCGGCAGTGTTTGCTTTCCTTTGGACCCCCAGCTCTTTGCTTCGTGATCCCAAGCTCTTGGCCAAAGGGGAGCGGCCCTGAGAGCTCAGGTGGGATCTGCAGATCTCAACTCTTGTCCATTGCCTTTGCTCCCTGGAGTGTTCTGTCAGCTGGAAAGCCTTGAGCAGCAAGAACCCCAGATCTGCTCCAGCAGGATCAGTCCAGCAGCATTCCTGCTCCTTTCCAAGGCAAGAAGCAACACCAGGTCCTGTCTGAGGAGGCCAGCAGGATGCAGTAGGCAGCAGGTATCATGGAGCCATCCATGTAGTTCCATGCAGCCTTTAGATGCTTGTGTGTTTTCATGGGTGGCCTGGGTCTCTCTTGCACCTCAAGGAGGTGGGACCATGTCTGATGTGGAGAAGTCCCTGCTCCAGCTGCCCCTCAGCACTGCTCTCTGCTCAGCTGTGTCCAAGCTTGGTGTCCAGCACAGCTGTGTGGGGATGACACCAGAGCAAACCTGTGAGATCTTTTCCAGGGGGCCAGACCTTGCGACAGCCTAGCGTGAGAACCTTCTCTCCCACGATGCTGGAGATTCTGGAAGTGTTTTGAAGGTGATCTCTGCAAAGCTCTGTGGTTTCACAGCTTTCTGTTGAAGCAGATGGTGGCAAGGCTGCTGCCAGCCCCAGGCAGCTCTTCCAACTTGCTCCCAAGCCTCAGTGGGAAGTGTTGGGTGCAGCAAGGGCCAGGAACTGGGGGGACATCAGGGCAGGACCATCACTCCCCTGTGAGAAGCAGAGGAGACTTGCAGGTCATGGCCAAGTTCAAGCAGGAGTCCAGGTAAGGAGTGAGTTGGTGGGATGGGGCATCTCTGAGGTCATGCTGGGGCACCAAGCCACAGCCAGGGCCAGGATCAGCCCTGGAGCTACCACACAGGTCCACAGAGAGGAGGGCAGGGTCACTCTGGGAATCAGCCTATGATTTAGGAATGGAGCCAGAGGCTCCAGAGCTGAGCAGGGCACGTCTGAAGGCCAGATCTCCTACAGTGGCAGGACCCATTGAGCACAATCCATGCAGATCCTGCAGCATCCCTGCCCCCAGCCAGGCAGACAGTGTGTGGGTTGGCTCCAGGGACACCTCAGAGACTGCTGGATCCAGGGATAATGCTCTCTGCCACGGCAGGGGCTGCTTTTCCTACCAGATTAAGATCTTTTGCCTGCTGCTGCCCCTTGAGCACAGCAACATTTCTCCAGCAAAACACTGCTCTGTGGCTGGGGCTGCCCAGCCTCCTGTCCCTTGGCATTAGTTCTGCCCACTCCAGAGGTGAAGGACCCACTCAGTGCAGCACTCAGCGACTCTAAGCAGCTGCACTGCCAGATCTTAGCGCACAGACTGCTTCCAAAGCCAACCAGGCTCGCTGCTGGCAGGCTGGGACTGTGCTGATTTAATGACATCTGACTGCAGTGCTCAGGAGCAGCCCTGCAGCAAACAGGACATGCAGATGTTCTTCTGCTGCACGGCATTCCCAGTCCAAGGCAGACAGGCTCAGGAGCAGAGAGCTGAAGTTTACAGCAATGAGCAGCAGTTACAGTTCTTATCTGAAACGCACTGATGCCAAGAGAAACATTGACATTGGCTTCCACAGGCTACTGTGAAAAAGCCTCTGCCCACCCTGCCGAGGCCTTGGAGCAAAGACAAATGATCCATGTAAGCAGCAGGGTAAGGCCAGCCCATGGCATGATCCAGGCTCAGCTGCCTAGAGGAAGAGATGCTTGAAAACACATCATTAGTGTGGCCAGCCAGGCCCAAGGGAAACGAGGACCAGCCACTTTCAAAGGTGACTCCATGGGGCTCTTGGGGCCTTTGGAGGCCATGGCTACCTCCTCATCCACTGGGCTCCTGAGGCAACCTCTGCCTTGACCTCAGAGCAAGATGTTCCTCCTTAGCCTGTGTTTGCTGTCCTTGAGCTGGTCCCTCATCATGATGTTCCCAGCTTGGGGGAGGTGGCCTGTCTGGCAGCTGCCCCCTGAATTGCCCAGGGGAATCTACTGCCCTGTCCATTGCCACTCTCTGCTCTGATTCTCTCAGGAGATCACAAAGCCCAGGATGGTTTGGGTTGGAAGGCACCTTAAAGCTCATCCCGTTCCCCCCCCTGCCATGGGCAGGGACACCTTCCACTAGCCCAGGCTGCTCCAAGCCCTGCCCAACCTGGCCTTGGACGCTGCCAGGGATGGGGCAGCCACAGCTTCTCTGGGCAACTTGTGCCAGGGCCTCCTCACCCTCACAGGGAAAAATTTACTCCTAACATCTGGTCTAAATCGCTCCTGCTTCAGCTTAAAGGCATTCCCCCTTGTCCTGACAGTGTACCTTAAAGCAAAATGTTACAGCAAGGTCCCATTGAGGGTCAAGGAAGGCAGGTGACAATGTCCACTATGAAGAAAGTTATCAGTGGGACAAAGATTTTGACTCAGAAGATCAGCTGGTGGCATGGTGAGTAAAATATCCTCCGAAGTTTTGCATTAAGCCTGGTCCTAACACTGTACTGAGCTTAAAACAGTGCAAACCACTCCTGCATTCTGTCCTGAGTGGTGTCCTAGTGGAAAAAAGACTTTGGAGAGGGCAGAGCAAGATCAGACTAGGGACTCCCTGAAGGCAGAAAAGCCAAGTCCTGGTTTGGTTTTGATCATTATCCACGCTTCAGCATTGCTCCACCCGAGCAAAGTGTGCAGCAGCTCGAGGCTGGACATGAGGACAGCCAGGCAGCTGCCACAGGCTTGTCATGGGAGTGTGGAGACAACTCTGCAGCCCTCAGCAGCCAAGTGGCTGCCCTGGGCCACCAGCAGAGCTGGCCTGAACTGGCCATGTCTCCTGCAGGTATGTCCTGGGTTGGCTCTATGATGCCTTTATCCCCAGTTGTCTGCTCTGTTTAGGCTGGATAATAAGTGTTGCACCTTTAAGATTTGTTCCGAGAGCGAAGGGGGAGAGGAGAAGCGCGGAGCTTGTTACCAGAGACTGCACTCGCTCCCTGCACCCTGCTGCTGGACTGTGCTGTCTGTGGATGGACAGACAGCAGGACAGAGCTCTCCTTTGCTTCTTGTTCGTTTTAGCTAGCTGAGGCAGAGAAGTTCCCTGGACTGTGGGTTTTCTTTCTCTTTGGACCTTGGTAACCCTGCTCTGGACTGAACACCCAGCAGAGCAGCGGCAGCTCGCACTTGTGGCCGCCGGGCCGGGCCTGGGCTGCTGCGTTTCTGATAAGAGACTGATAAGGGACTGAGTGAGCCGAGCCACAGCCACGGAGGGACTTTGTGAGTTTGTCATCTCCTTTGGAGCAGCAAGAGGTTTTATGGTTTCATATTGCTCATTTCTTTTTTGTGCTAGTGAATGCTTTGCCTGTTAAATAAAGTTTTTTCCACTTTTCTCCTAAGGAATTCGTTTTTCCTGAACCAGTGACTGGGAGGGGCCATTTTGGATCAGCTTCTCCCAAAGTAAACCCTCCTGAGGTTTCTTCCTAAATTTTGGCTCTGAACCAGAACCAATACAAGGTATCACCCTGCTGCCTCCTCCCCGCACACCCCAGGGCTGTGGGCATCAATCTCCCCACATCCCAGGGGCATTCCCTCCCAGGCTCTTCCCAACCCTCAGTGCTCTCCCAGGCCTGGGTGGGCAGTCATGTGATGTTTGGGGGCCATGGTGGGGTGAAGCAGAGTCTGGCTGGGCCTGGGCTACCCCGCAAGCACCAGGGATGTGCCTGTGCCCAGCTCCACCAGTGCCCACCTGGGGACAGCAGGCAGAAAGGAGACAGAGCCCAGAATCCCAGGTTCGTTTTGTGCACCCTCTGTTGCAGCTGCCCGGACAGGAGCTGGTGGCAATTCCCTCTGGATACACAGGGGTTCATCCATACCCAGGTGGAAACCAAAAAAGGGACATGTCCTGTCTTCAGGCAGTGCTGGGCACGAGCACAAGTACCAACAACAGCTTGAGAGCATTGTCAGGGCTGGGGCTGCCCCTTCCTCAGCCCCAGTGGGGAAGACAGGAAGGGGATGGAGAGCTTTGCAGCCTCCTCCAGGATCCCAGCAGCTCAGAGGAGTGAGAGCAGCAGAGCTCAAGCCCAGAGCAACACCCTGGTCTCTGGGCAAGAAGGATAAGTGAGGTGGTGTGTTGGTGAGCCTGGAGATCACGGCCCCACGTGTGCCATGGGGATCACAGACAGGTGTGCAGGACACAGCCACCTGGAGATTACTTCATCAGAAACCCATTACTGTGCATGACACCATGAGCTAAACGATCAGGCATTGCAAGTGCCAGACCAAGAGCTGGTAATAAGGGCTTTAGCCAAGAAGAAACAGGGTAGGGAATTGGTGTGAGCACTGGGACTCATCCCATGCAAGGGAGAGAAACTAAAGAACCATTTTGTCTGTATCTTACTGGGAGAAAAAACACACCAGATCTTAATAATAGAGAAACCCCTGTCACCATTTGGAAAGGCTCAATCCCTGCAGCTCAAGCACTACCATGGATTAGTTCTCCCCTAGGAGAGGCCAGAGCCTTTCCCAATGGAGGTGCTGCCCAGAGAAATGGCCATCTCTTACCTCTTCTCCCAGACTTCCCCACCCACATATCCCAAAGCAACAGAAGACTTAGGGCACAGAGGTTTCTGCATTTCAAGGGGGTTCTATCACCTCTCACCATGCCCAGATCCTTTAAAAAAGTGCCAGGCTGGCACACTGGGAACAGGGATTTTGCTCAGTTGAGTGTAAGAGGAGTGAAGGTATCTCTTCCCTTTTCATTTACACAGCACCTGCCTACTGCCCAACGATGCTGCAAGCCAGAGAGCATCCTTCAGCAGGAGATGGGCCCTGGAACCCCCTGTGGCATAGGCAGCTGGCCCAGTGACAAGGACACTGCTAGGGCTGAGGTTTTTAAGCTGAGTAGCAGGTACTGCCATGAGCTGCCATGGACCACAGGCTGGACACAGCACACACAGGGAAGGGCAGCAGGAAGAACGACCGCGCAGCTCACACACTTCTATTTCTTCAGAAAACTTTGTAGCTGAAAGGTGGTTGCTGAGGTTGAAGTGTTTAAAATTCCCTCTGGGAAGAGGCTGGGGAGGCAGCACAGCAGAAGGGACATCGCTCCCGAGAGCGAATGAGAGCCAGTGTTTGAGCTTGGAGGGGCAGCACCACATGGGGGGCAACCCTGGGCCTCCCCCCTTCCCCTCATCAAAACCTTCTGGGTGGGCTCTGCTCATTCCCTGTGTTCCAAGGAAAGTTCATCTGGGCGAGGGCTTGGAGAGCTCCACGATTTACGGAGCTCTGACAGGCAGCCCGAGGGTGACCTGGGCTGTGCAGCCCGGCGTGACCGAGCCTTGGGGGGTGCAGCAGCACCAGCGCACAGGGGCAGCTCTGGGAGGGGCAGGGCTGGCCCAAATAAACACATCGGGTTCTCCTGGGAGCTCCTGCACGGTAACCGCTAAATATACACCCGATGGAAAGTGTGGAGTGATTTATTTTTGTTATTGTTGGTCTGACGTCCTGCCGGCGCTGCTGAGTTCTAGGGACTGGCTGAGCACACACCAAGCACTATCAGAGAAGTGTCATAAAGCAAATATTAGCAGGGCCTGCGCTGGAGCTGACCTGGGGCTGCCGCAGCTGAGGGCAGCCACCACACAGCGGGAGCCACCACAGAGGGTGATATAATCCTGCAGGTCCTGCAGCGGCCCAGCCACCATCCATCAGGGGGGAGGAGGAGGAAGACCATGGCATGATCCTGCCTTGGGAAGATGCCAAGGTGGAACAGGCTCGGCGGCATCGGACTCCTGGCCACCATGCATGAGGCAGGAGAAAAATCTCCCCTGGAGAAGGGGTCTGAGCTGTTTGGCTTTTCCCCGGAGCTCATCTCTGGTAGCAAGACGGAACTCCCTCGAGAGCTCCCACCTGGGAGTTATTAGCCCTTTATCATCCAGTGTGCAGGTGAATGTTTTAAAAATATCAAAGCCACCATGGACTCCAGACACTCAAACCACCTAAACTCAGGGGTGCGTTTCTCTGGGACATTTCCAGCATTAATTTGGTGCTGGAGGGGAGGGCACTGAACCACCAGGAACCTCCCTGTTTTCTCTCACGGGTGTTTCCCTGCTGTCTTTCCCTGCAGTGACCAAGACATTGTCCTGTCTGTGCCCCCATCACCCTGCACATGCCTGACTGTGTGAAGTACAGTGACCCTTTGCCACTGGGGTGGGCTTTGATGGGCAGCAGTGACCAAGAGCCCTCTCTGCTCCTCACCCAGGTGTCTGCTTGCCCATCCATGGAGAGACTGAGAGAGGGGACAGGGAGGTCCCATCAGGACAGATTCACAGCAGAGCTGAAGCCCATCTGAAGAGTTGCACTGGCTGCATGGGTGAGCAATGGTGCCAGGGCCATGGGCCCTGGGCAGGAGGGTCAGAGCATCCCCTGGCAGTTAAGCAGAACCTGCACTGCCCCACAGCTCCCCTGGCCCCATACAGGGAGCACAGGGCAGCAGGTTCCTCACCAAAACAGCAGGGACAAGGTATCAAGCCAGTACCACACTTCGGGAGGAAGCTTTGCCCTCTGAAACAATAATTCCCCCTATACAGGCTGCTTCAGGTGTGGAGCAGGATACAGTGGGATCCAAGCTCAACCTCAATGAAGTTTTGGTAAACCACGGGGCAGGCTGGTTTTTAGGCAGCATCATGCTGTGCAAGCCTGAGCCCTGCAGACACACAGGTCACAGCTCTTGAGCTGCAGCTCATGAAATGTGCTGACCCCTGCAGCCTGAATCCCTGGCACTGTGCAGATCCAGCACCCATGGGAAGGGTCAGAGCATTCCCAAGCACAAGAACAAGCTGGGCACAGAATGGATCAAGAGAAGCCATGAGCAGGAGGACTTGGGGTGCTGATGGAAAAGGAACTGGCCATGCCCAGCCGTGTGCAACCAGGGGAGCCCATGGAGGTGCCCCAAGGGCTGGAGCCCCTCTGCTCTGGAGCCAGGCTGGGAGAGCTGGGGGTGCTCACCTGGAGAGGAGAAGGCTCCAGGGACACCTCAGAGCCCCTGCCAGGGCCTAAAGGGGCTCCAGGAGAGCTGGAGAGGGACTGGGGACAAGGGATGGAGGGACAGGACACAGGGAATGGCTTCCCACTGCCAGAGGGCAGGGGTGGATGGGATATTGGGAAGGAATCCTTCTCTGTGAGAGTGGGCAGGCCCTGGCACAGGGTGCCCAGAGCAGCTCTGGCTGCCCCTGGATCCCTGGCAGTGTCCAAGGCCAGGCTGGACGGGGCTTGGAGCAACCTGGTAAGTGGAAGGTGTCCCTGCGCATGGCAGGGGGTGGAACAAGATGGTCTTTAAGGTCCCTTCCAACAAAACCATCCTGGGATTCTGTGATGATTCTATGATAAGGTGGCACTTGGGGACATGGTTTAGTGGTGGCCTTGCAGTCCTGTGTTTATGGCTGGACTTGATCTTAAAGGGCTTTTCCAACCTAAATGATTGTAGGATCCAACAACCACCTCTTCAAATGCCATCACAAAGCTCCCTCCCCTGATGGTCTCCCTGCCCTATCCCACCCCAGCTCAGGAGGCAGCTGCCTGCAGACCTCAACAGAACATTACGAACTGCTTACTCAGTGCTGCTGACCGCTGTCATTTCCTCTCTCCTGGGGGCAGAGGGGTGCAGAGCTCAATGCTTCCCCCTCCCATGGTCCCATCTCACCCTCACCCATCCCAAAGCACATTCTGTCCTATTAAACTGGCCAGGCTGCCCTCCTGGTTCTCCCTCCCTCAGCAGCTCCTGCACACCCACACTCACTCCATGCCAGTGACAGAAGAGCTGAACAAGCTTCATCTACAGAAGGGAAAATTAAGACAATCAACTCTCCCTACAGATCATCTTTAAAGTTGTTGGGTTTTTTTTCCAAATTGTCCTTCTTTATTAGTCCCAGACAGAAATCTGAAACCCCCTTTCAAAAAAAACAGAGATACATAATGATTTTCAAAGCTTCATAATTAATGTCACATTTATCTCTTCAGTTGTAGAGATAAAAAGAAACCATCTATCCATGTCCTCATTATTTTTTATTCTCCTTTTAAAGCCAGAGTTTAAATCCACGGGATGGGCTACTCTAAAAGAGGGGGAAGGTCTGGTTTTCCCTTTACCCCCCGCAACTATGGTGATAGAAAGATTCTCCCTCCCCGCTCCCTGCTCCCTTTTCTCCATCGTTGCTGATCCGAGGGTAGAGTATCAATTAAGCAAATCCTGTGTAACTGTTTCTCTCCCTCCTCTGTCCCACCACCCTAAGTTCAACAGAGACAATCCAGCAGCCAGGAGCTTTTCTCCCATTTTCTTGGGCCAAGCCGATGGCCAACCTTTCAGGGTCTCCTGTGGCACGCAGCCCGAGTCCCGCAGCAATATTAGTTTTTAAATGGACTTTAGTTTTAATGGACATTTTCCACCATTAGCACAGCTTTGATCCATCTCATGTTGCATTTTGCTCCATTTAGGGGCTGCTGTCCCATTAAAATGACATTTAACACCGTGCTGTTCCCCGGGAACCCTCGGAGCGGGACCACTGGTGCTTTTCCCCACAGCTCTCGTCCCCGCCTTCGCTCCCCTCAGCTCAGAGCTTCCTCCTCCTTCACCAGACAAGGATGTGGTGGTCACAGCCTCAAAACAAAGTCCCAAGAAATGAGAAGGACCCTTTAAGATCCCTGATGGATGCAGATAATCTGGTTTTGATCAGCTTATGACAGCTCTGAACATCACAGCTGGAGCTCTCGGGGCTTGCAGTGTGTTTTGTGTCCCGCACATCCACACTCAGCTTTCACTGAGCTCCACAGAATCCCTCTGCCCCCAGCCCCTGTCAAGGGTGACCCTCTGTCACTGGGTGTTCCCCAAAAAGTAGGGGCTGAATAACAGGGAGATTCAAATACAGCAATCAGTGAATGAGTTGGGAAGAGAAAAGGCTGCCGGACCTTGGGAAGCACAAGAGAGCCAAGGCCTTGCCAAGGACACCTCTCCCAAGAAGACCCCTCCTCTCCCACCCCCTCTGCAAGCACCCAAACTGACTGTGCTGATACTGGGGAAGTTTCTCCTCTCCCAGAACAGCCCAGAAAGCTGAATGCTATTTGTAAAACTCCAGGAACAGAGAACATCGTGACCCCCACACCCCTGTATCCTACTCAGGGCAGCATAAACCACATGGCTCCTCCACACACTGCTGGCACCAGCAGCTGGGCACAAGACATGGTCCTTCTTCCACCAATGGCACTGGCAAAGGGAAAAACACCCCACCCCCTTCTCCCCACTGTCCAGGACTTTGCAAGTCCACATCCCTGGCATGTGCTTAAAAGAAACACAAAAAGAACACCCTGCCCCACTCCTGGTGCTCCAAGGAATCATTTCTGGTGGCAGATACCCACAGCCTCAGACGGCAGCCCTGGCACACCAGGCTGCAGCTGCTGCTTTCATCCCAGCTCACCCCCAGCAGGTCAGAGCCCTTTCATCCCGTGCCTTTATCTGAACCGGGGTCAAGCAGCTGCCACACACCCACACAGGCACAGGGGAGGACAGGTCACTGTCCCCTGGACCAAAGCAGTGCCCAGATCAAGAAACACTCCTCTGCTGAGCCAAACCAATCAGCACAACCCATGGACAGCTGTAACCTAGCATTTCTCCCTTCACTGTGGCAGAAAAGTAGAGCCATGAAAGGAAAACAAACCCAGAGCATCCTCTGGGCTGGGAGCAGCCTGGGGAATGCAGCTCAGCAGCTGCCTTTTGCCAGGAGGGGCATTGCCAGCCAACATCCAGCTCATATTCCCACTTGCTGTGGGATGAAGATGGTCACCTCTGAAACAGGGTCTTGGGGCAGCTCAGGAAGAGGCAATGTGAAAACCAGGTAGAGCTCTGCTGTGTCAAGGCACCTGAGCACTGCCAGGCTCTGCAGCTCCAGCAAAGAAAATGAATCTGTGTCCCCTCTTCCAAAGGAGTGCTTTTGTTCCACAACCACTTGACCACACTTGTGGTCATCTAACCCCCTCTTCCTTCCTCTTGAGAAAGGGGAAAGAAAAAGCAGGACAGTCAAAGTGCCTCTTCACTTGTTCCCACTGAGCACGTGGAGTTTTGAAATAAGCAGTTGCCCTGGGGAAGGGATCTTCAACACAGGTGCACAGTTCCCAGCACTCCTGAGCACCAGCGCTTCCCTCTGCCCCGAAACACACAGAGTTAGCCAGGGAAAAGCATTTAATGGAGGAATTCCAGCCCACAGAGCACTGACAAGCAAATCACAAACTGAAATTGTGGCTTGTCCACAAAATTGCTTCTAATCAAGTTGGCGAAGGGCAGGAGAAAAGCAGCAGCACTGAGGGGAAAGTGTCCCCGTGCCTCCAGAGTGAGCTGCACATGCTCGGAGCATCCTGTATGGGACGTGTAGGGAGAGGCAAGAGTGCTCCCCAGCGTACAGACACACAAGTGGCAAATGGGAATAAAGGACTCTGCAGGGAGCTTGGAGCTGAGAGAGGGCCCAGCTGTGTCCTTGTGCCAGCAGAGGGGCTGAGCTGCTGTGACAGCTCTGCTCACAGAGCAGGAGCTGAACCAGCTGGGAGGGGATGGGGCACTTTCAAGTTGGCAGCTCCCAACACCTGAGATAGAATCACAGAATGGTTTGGGTTGGAAAAGACCTTAAAACCTCATCTCACTCCATCCCCTGCCATGGGCAGGGACACCTCTCACTTCCCAGGTTGCTCCAAGCCCTGTCCAGCCTGGTCTGGAACACTTCCAGTGATCCAGGGGCAGCCACAGCTTCGCTGGGCACCCTGTGCCAAGGCCTGCCTACCCTCACAGGGAAGGATTTCTTCCCTATATCCCATCTATCCCTGCCCTCTGGCAGTGGGAAACCATTCTCCTTTGTCCTGTTGCCATCTGCCCACACAAAATTTCCTCTCCCTCATTTTTGTGAGCCCCCTTAAGGTTCTGAAAGATGCAGTGACAAGAGGCACTAGAGAAGTGCTGGGAGCCCCTCCATGGGTATTCCAAATGTGGGGTGCTCCTTCTACTCATCTCGAGCCCCTCTGCTCCTATCCTCCTCCTGCCCCAGGGACTCCTGATGTCTCAAACCCCCTTCTCCTCTCCCTGTTCTCTTCCCACCTGTCCTCCCCCAAACCCCTCTGCAGCTCCACCAGCAGAGCCCAGAGCCCGCACAGCAGCCTGGTTTAGCCAAACAGCTGCGTGGCTTCATCCAGCACTTCTGGGCAGAAGAGCGATTTCACTCCCTTTTGGGAGGAACCACCTGCACATCCTGGCTCTCCAGGCTCTGGGCTGGGAAAGAGCTCTCCTGCCCCAGTGCGCAGGTGCTGCCCTCAGGTCCCAGGGAAAGGCACCGCTTTCATTTGGCAGCGGCACAAACACCTGCACCGGGCAGGGGAGGCACAGGAGCAGGCTGGCTCCAGACCCAGGAATCTGTATTTCAGCTTCTGGAAGCAACCCCACCCTGCATCCCCCCCCACTGTGAGCACCAGGCCCAGAGGGGGATTCTGTCCCTCTGCTCCATCTGGAAGGGCCCCACCTGCAGAGCTGCCTCCAGATCTGGGGATCCCAGCACTGAAGGGATGTGGAGCTTCTGGAGAGAGTCCCGAGGAGGCCATGGAGATGCCCCAAGGGCTGGAGCCCCTCTGCTCTAGAGCCAGGCTGGGAGAGCTGGGGGTGCTCACCTGGAGAAGAGAAGGCTCCAGGGACACCTCAGAGCCCCTGCCAGGGCCTAAAGGGGCTCCAGGAGAGCTGGAGAGGGACTGGGGACAAGGGATGGAGGAGCAGGACAAGGGAGAAGCGATTCCCACTGCCAGAGGGCAGGGCTGGACGGGATATTGAGAAGGAATTGTTCCCTGGCACAGGGTGCCCAGAGAAGCTGTGGCTGCCCCTGGATCCTTGGCAGTGTCCAAGGCCAAGTTGGACAGGGCTTGGAGCAACCTGGGATAGTGGAAGGTGTCCCTGCCATGGCAGGGGTGGAAAAAGATGGTCTTTAAGGTCCTTTCCAAACCAAACCATTCCATGATTCCATGATCTGTTCAAGTCCAGCTGTGCTTCCCAAAGCCAAAGCAGGTTTCCCTCTGGGCACCGTGAGCTGTGTCTCTTCTGATCCAGTGGTCACAGGCAGGAGCAGAGCTGCCCCTGTCCCCGGGCAGTCCTGGCCCTTGGCTCCCCCCTGCTCTGAGTCACGGCCACACCCCTTGCGAGGGACAGGGGGAGCAGGAGCAGCTCCCAACAAACCAGCTCCTTACCAGCAAAGCAGAACACCAGCAGTCCCTTCTCCCTCTGGGCTCTCTCTGAGCCACGGTGCCACTAGAGGCAGGGCCACCACTGGAGCCCACCCCATCATGGAGAAACCCTCCATGCACCCCGGGGAGAGGAGGAAGGCTCAATACCTGCTGTGGGCTCTGGAGGAATCTACCTGCTCCAGCACCCCATCCTGCCTTCAAAGACCCTTCTGCAGACAGGCCACTTTGCCCTGCTCCTGTCAGTGAGGTTATTTACACACGAGGGTTTGCAGACACACCAGAGCCTCTGTGCAGGGACATCCCACAGCAGCAACCCCTTTCTCTGTTTGGTTGTTTATAGGAAACTATTTCTGCAGGTAACACACCCCTGGAGACACAGCCACCCTGCTCAGACTCTCCTGGCTCACAGGAGCAGCCACATACCCAGCTCCTAGAGGAGATGTTTAACTAAACCCACCTTGGTCTCACACAGGGAACCACCCCCAGGCAGCACAGGCTGATGAGTCAATTTGGACCTTGAACACTGGAGACGTTGAGTCTGTACTCTGTGCATGTGGTCTTGGGCAAGATATAGAGCTCATGTTCCCCCACAAGGAATGACAACATCTGTGCAGCTCAGAGTGGGGACAGAGGCTCCAGACTGGTATTTGCCACAGCTATCCCTTGAAAAAAACCCCTGAAGAAATCCCTTCCTTATCCTCCCCTAGCTAGTGCAACTGGAACAGGATACCCACTACCCACCATGCAGGATTACTTGCTTTGGGAAAACCCCAAAAACCAGGTCAGACCACAGCATCTCTACCTTTCCTTGTTGTGGTTGCACCTTTGTGGTCCATTTTCTCCACACAGAGCAGGGAAGAGCAGATGATGGCAGGAGATACAGCCAGGTTAAAAATGAAAAGCAGCACTGGGGAAGAGAGACCCAGGAAGAGATTTCCCAGACACCACTTTGTGCAGGGACAGATTTTGTGGGTCTGCTCATGAAAAACAACATCCCTTCTGCTTTTATAAGAGGAAACACAGGTTCCTGATCCCAAGAGGAAATTTGGGAAGGCTCTGGAGTCAAGCACTTCGTTTCTTAGAGAAAAAAGCTAAAATCTGGTAGGACAGCAGCCTGTGTGCCCAGGCGGCCCAGCCTGTGTGCTTCCCCAAGAAACATGTACTGAAGCCATCAAGATCTGTGCTGCTGGATTCTCCTCAAAGGAGAATCCAGCTTCCAAAAATCACTTCCAAGTCCGTGACCTGCTTACATGGACGGGCAGGAAGCCAACCCATGAGCCCAGGAGGCACACGAGCTCCACAGCTGTGCTGCTGAGCCCTCTGGGTCACACAGGGCAGGGTCTTTTGCCCTCAGCAAGCCCAACCCTTTGCAGTGATGCTCTTCCACCTGGGGAAGCCTTGTCAGGGTAAGGTTTTGGAGCAATCTGTCTAGTGGAAGGTGTCCCTGCCCGTGGCAGGGTGTGGAACACTCCCAGAGCAAAAGGCAAAACCAAAAATCACAGAACCCCAGACTGGTTTGGACTAAAAGGGACCTTAAAACTCATCTCATTCCAACCCCCTGCCATGGGTAGGGACACCTTCCACAGACCATGCTGCTCCAAGCCCCATCCACCCTGATTCCCATTGGCACGGGATGGGAAGGGACTGGGATACTCAGCTCTTTGCACCCCTCCATGATGTTTGCACACCTGGGGGGTGGTTTTTGCTTTGCCTCTCCTGAAGCCATCCTCAGGTGCTCTCCCATTGCTGCTCTCTTCTGCAAGTTTCCCCAAATTGTGACCAAATTCCACCTTTCCCAGTACCACCAAAATAAAGAACTGATGGTAGAGCTCACAAGTGCGGTCACCACCGTTCTTCATATTACTTGGAATGGAGGAATTTTCTTTAATTTGATCAACTATGGGTTCTCCACCTATTTTTCCATCTGAAGAGTGGGGCAGAGTTGCCATGTCTCCGTTAAACTGTCCCGAAGCAGCCAGAGAGAATGCCCTGAGCTGCTGCTGGTGACTCACCTCCTCTCATGCAATAACATTCCCTGCGTGGACCCACCAGCCGCTCTGCTCCATCAGACCGTTCTGCTGGAGCTGGTGACACAGCTCGCTGTGTTTTTCTTGGAGGGAAAGCAGTGGGATAAGCAGACATTACTGAATAAAAAATCATTGCTCCACATGAACAACGAGCCAGTCATCCAAAGGCAAAATATTTCCCCCCAAAAAAGCAGATAACTCTTCAGACACTTTCTGCTGTGTGGCTCCTTGAAGCCCGTGGAAATGGGCTGGGCCTCGGCCTCCCCTGCACACCAGGCCAACACAGGATCCTTGTGCAGCACAGCTCAGATGACAAAATCCTTCCAAGCAGCAGGAGATATCATCAACACTGCAAAGTAATGAATGCCTTCAAAATCCCACTGGAAAAGGCAGGCACTTTTGCTGCCAAGCCCACCAAGAAGGGATGAAAGGGGAGCTCTGATGGCTGTAATTTGCACCAGGCTGGACAAATGGAGAGCTGGGTGTTACCAGTTCCCATCCCAGATACTCTGCATGGATGGGGCCAACCTTGGAGCCACACCTGCTGATCACATGTGAATCCCAGAATGGTTTGGGTTGGGAAAGACCTCAAAACTCATCTCACTCCAACACTCTGCCATGAGCAGAGACACCTTCCACTATCCCAGGTGGCTCCAAGCTCCATCCAGTCTGGCCTTGGACACTGCCAGGGATCCAGGGGCAGCCACAGCTTCTCTGGGCACCCTGTGCCAGGGCCTCCCCACCCTCACAACCAATAATTTCTTCTCAGCATCTCATCTAAATCTCTTTTAGTTTAAAACTGTTCCGTACCACTTATGGAGGTGACAACAGAGAATTCCTCGTGGCAGATGAGCCAGACTTAGGCAAAGCCAAGATCCCTGGTCCCCAGCTGTGCAGGTCTCTGCTATGCCAAGCATCCCAGCCAGAGCAGAACACCCTGTCCAGTCCCCATTCCCCCAGGATGCCAGTCCAGCAAAGCTCTGCTCCCACCACAGGACCCTGACGGGACTCTGAACCACGTGGAGGGACAACACCAAGAAACTCTCCCATCTAGGCACCTGGAGCCAAGCACTGACACCATTAAGAAGAAAAAATAAATAAAAATAAAACACACTGTGTTCCCTGACCGCCCACTGGTTCACTCCTGCCATTCCTGGGCCTGGGCTGTGCAATCCGTCTCCCAGCTTGGCGCCCGGGCTTCCCTCAGAAATTCAAGTCTTTACCCAGGAATTCATGGCAGGAGAAATCAAGAAGAGAAAGCAGAGGGGTGGAAAAACAAAAAACACTTTTTGTGTTTTATCCAAAGTGTTTTGCAGGTCTACTTCCCCTTGGCTCACTCCCTCTGCCGGGTCTACCAGCATATTTTGGGTAATGAAATACACATTTGCTGGTCAGCCTTAATAGACCCAGAGGGACTGGGTTTCACGTGTGTTTGTTTTAAACTTAAGGGTGTTGTAAAGTTTTTCCAAGAGCCCAGGCTGGGATGATAAGCCATGGCAGGCAGTGCCTAGTTAGTGGGTGGTTGTGGTGTTAGTATTTATCCCATAACTGAAGGAAGACGTGACAACATGAGCAAAGCAAACCACCACCACCACCAGCACACTTCCTCACAGGGCACACACCGAACCTCTGCAGGGACCACCACATAGGAGGCATTTCATACAATCCTTGTGTGCTGTGAGAGAAAGGGCAAGTTTATTTAAAAAAAAAAAAAAAAAAAAAAAAAAGAAAGCAGAGTTTAGAGTGAGAATCAGGCCTTCTAGTCCCAGAGCCTTTCCAGCTAGATCCATCAAGTGCCCATGTGTGGGACACGTTAGAGTGAGTCCAGAGGAGGCCACCAAGATGCCCCAGGGGCAGGAGCTCCTCTGCTCTGGAGCCAGGCTGGGAGAGCTGGGGATGCTCACTTGGAGAGGAGAAAGCTCTGGGGAGAGCTCAGAGCCCCTGCCAGGGCCTACAGGGGGTTTATAAAAAGGAGTGAGAGAGACTTTCCATGGAAGTAGAGAGTGACAGAATCAGTGCCTGCCAGAGGGCAGGGATGGATAGGATATTGGGAAGGAATTCTTCCCTGTGAAGGTGGGGAGGCCCTGGCACAGGGAGCCCAGAGCAGCTGTGGCTGCCCCTGGATCCCTGGCAGTGCCCAAGGCCAGGCTGGACAGGGCTTGGAGCAGCCTGGGAGAGTGGAAGGTGTCCCTGCTCATGGCAGGGGGTGGGATGAGATGAGCTTTAAGGTCCCTCCCAACCCACACCTTTCTATAATTCTGTCTCCCTTGGCCAATGCTCAGGTCCCAGCTGCACAGGACCATTCCTGTGGAGCCCATCCTGCCTCAGCCCTGCCAGGCTCAGAGGATGTGGCTCCATCCCTGTGCTGTCAAATCCCCCACAGGTAAGCTCTGCTTCCACCTCCAGGCAGTCTGCAGATCATGAGTGGAGCTCACCTCTCAAAGCTACAGGGGAAATCTTCTCATGTAAATAGAATTTGTGCCTAGAAAACTAAAGATATCTTATTGTCCTCGAACAGCAGGAACAGGCATCCTGCCTGGAGCAGGCACCACGAATTCTGCAGAGCTATAGGTCAGCAACACCAGGAGTACAGTGTGAGGGCAGGGAGGCTCCAGCTCATGGGAAGGCAGCACTGACCAGGCCACCACTGGCCGTGGAGACCCGGACCCTGGGTGAGCAGTGGGTGCAAGACGGAAAGGCCCATCTGTGCAAACCCCCCGTGCAGAAATGACAATTGATCTAAAATCACTGCCCCGGTTTGGGGAGATCAGGGCCAGCTTTCCCTTGCTTGAAAAATAGAGAAGAGAAGGAAAAAGGTTTCCTAAGGCACCAAGCATAAGTGTCCTGGTTTAGGGCAATTTTGGGAGGAAACCCTCTAAAGGGGTTTCCTCTAGAAAAAAAACCAAATTCAAGTGGTCCCTCCTCCACCTGGTTTGGGAAAAAGATTTCCTTTGAGAAAATTGGAAGAAACTATTTATTCAATGGGCAAAGCATTCACCAGCACAACAACAGAAAAAAATGAGCAATATGAAACCATAAAACCTCTTGCTGCTCCAAAGGAGATGACAAACTCACAAAGTCCCTCCGTGGCTGTGGCTCGGCTCACTCAGTCCCTTATCAGTCTCTTATCAGAAACGCAGCGGCCCAGGCCCGGCCCGGCGGCCACAAGTGCGAGCTGCCGCTGCTCTGCTGGGTGTTCAGTCCAGAGCAGGGTTACCAAGGTCCAAAGAGAAAGAAAACCCACAGCCCAGGGAACTTCTCTGCCTCAGCTAGCTAAAACGAACAAGAAGCAAAGGAGAGCTCTGTCCTGCTGTCTGTCCATCCACAGACAGCACAGTCCAGCAGCAGGATGCAGGGAGCGAGTGCAGTCTCTGGTAACAAGCTCCGCGCTTCTCCTCTCCCCCTTCACTCTCGGAACAAATCTTAAAGGTGCAACACTTATTATCCAGCCTAAACAGAGCAGACAGCTGGGGATAAAGGCATCATAGAGCCAACCCAGGACAGAAAGGAAAAGTGAGGTGAAACACTGTAGGGAGATCTGGAGGCCACACGCCTGCATTTGGAAACACAACTGGAGGCTGACTCCATCCCCATGACTTACCCAACCCCTCTGCACTGGGGTAACTGCTCAGGTGCTCAGCTCAATGACAGGGGAAGCCCTGTCACCCCCATGGCAGCCTCTTCCCTTCCCAGTTCCCTTCTGCTCCGCACAGACTGACAGCAAGAGATGGAAAGGAACAGAATTCCCCATAAAATCCCCCAGGTGTGGGCAAGATCAAAGCAACTAATGACACTTAATGCTTGTTGGATATGGAACATAGATGAGGAAGGCAAGAGCTAATGTGTCCAGGCTGCTGCAGAGCCTGGGCATCCCACTAGGAGTGAGCTGGGACAGCCCCAGGCACAGACCCATTCCAAAGCCACCTCTCACCTCCTGTGGCAGCCAAACTGTAAAGCAGCTTCTTCTACCCACAACCTGCCTAAAACCCAACACAGGCTGCCTTTACTTCAACATTTCAGAGACCATTTAGTAGACCAAGTCTGCGCAAAGCTGTAGTATCTGGGTGGTACTCTGCTAAAAGTAAATGGGGAATTGGGATTTCTCCCACAGCCATACACATTTGTCATCTCAGATTTGCCAGTCGGTGGTTTCACTCTCAGATCTCTTGTGCCACACAGGTCCAGGTTCCTACATGGAGAATCCCAGATTGTTCTCACTTCTGAGCTCCCTTGGCCTAGCAGGAGATGCCCAGTTCAGCATCCTCCCACAGCAGTGCTGTCCTGCACTCTGACAATTTCCACATTTTCCACTCCTGTCCTTTTTCTCCAGGACAGGCAGGACTTTATTTATGGTATTATTTGCAGAAGGATACATGCTCATCTAGGCAATCAAAAACCCTGAATGAATGGCTTAGAGACAGAAATTCAGTTTATCCCAGTTTTAAACACCAGAAGCTGACACAACCTTGTACTGTACAAGGTGCTTGGTGATGCATTCCTGAAGCTGATCTCCCTCAGCTTCATCTCTTGTTTGCATGAAAATTTAGAGGTGACTGACCACCAGTCCTCCCCCTGCACACAGTTTCTGCCAGGCTCATTTATGAAGAGGCCCTGGGAAGAGGCAAATACATGATTTAAATCAAAGTATTTTACACCAACAGCACAATTCCAACTATTCCAACACCACGCAAGGCTTGTCCATGGCAGACAACATCCCTGCCCAATAAACCCTTTAAAGATTCACTAATCACAGCTAGACATGCCATAAACTCCCCTACATAGTTTATTATCCCCATAAATCTCTATAAAACTATTTTATCTCATCTAGGTTGGCAATGAAGCAAACTTTGCTCTGTTTATGGCTTCCCAAGCCAGCCTCTAATAACAACACATGTGCTGCCTAAAAAGAGGGACGAAGATCTCGGCCCTGCCCAGCCTTCCCCACCACAGATCCTTCCAACTCTATACAAAGGCACAGCAAACACCCCATGTGCTCCATGTGCTTCCCTTCAGGAACAGACCTACTATCAAATAATGTTTCTTCTACTTCCTTATCTTCCAAATGTGTTACCCAAAGGGGGTAAAAAACAGCCTGGAGGCTTACTCAACCCACTCTTCCCAAATGTGCACCCAGCATTTAATTCAAAGAGAATTTTTGTTCCTGGGAGCTTTGCAGCTACTTTGTAAAAAGCTTTTTATTGGGAAATGGTGATGTTTTATAGTTTCATTTAAATCAGGTGGATGGCTATAAAACTATAATCTGTTTGGCTTTCAATTAGAGAGCACAGAAATAAAAACACTTTCCACGTTGTCCTACCTACTACGTGACTTCCAGCTTTTCCATGCAGCCCTTATCCATTTTTGCTTTAGACTCTAGGATGGTTTGGGTTAGAAGGGACCTCAAAGTTCCTCCCATTCCACCCCTGCCATGGGCAGGGACACCTCCCACTATCCCAGGTTGCTCCCAGCCCTGTCCAACCTGGCCTTGGACACCACAAAGACCATGATCCAGTGGCTCTCTTTCCAGGCAGCCCTGGTGCCTAAAACAATGCTGCACCCACCAGGGTATCTGTCACCCAGCAGTGCCACAACAGCCTGTGCCAGCCATGGTAGAGCTGCCCTTGCCCAGGCCTTCGGGCACAACCACCAACCTCCTGCAAGACATGCCCTGCCACCACTATGCAGCAGAAGGCAGACAGAGATCACCCTGGGAGTTCCCAGACACTGCCACCCCTACAGGGGAACCTGTAGAAACCTCAAGTCCCCCACTGAGCCCTCCTCTCATGCTGGAATTCTTGGGGCTTCAACTCTCCTCAGCGGAGCTTGGGAAAAACATTCAATACCATCACACCCGCACTCCTCTGCTTCCCCAGGCAGGCAGGTCTCACAGCCCTGGGAATACAGTTCCTACACCACCCACAGGCCCTGGGCCAGGGCCACCCCAAGCTCTACCTGCCCGGTGCCACCACTCCCACACAAACCCTTCATGCTATGCCAGGAAAATGGAGCAACTGCCCCTGTCATCACCTCGGGAAGGGACCAGGAACCTGTCCAGCACCCAACAGAGAGGTCCCAGGCATCTCTGGAGCATTTTTAATGAGCAAATACTTCACACTCTCAGACTTCAGGAGGGTGAAGACCAGAAGCTGCAGTCATTTCAGGAACCTTTAGCATGAGCTGTGGGTGATTACTGGAATAACCTCACCCTAAGGCAATAGCAGCATGGATGTAGGGTACAGCTCCAGGGAACAAGAGGAGGCAGAACTGCTTGGCCATGGAAAACAGGGGTCGGGGAGTGACTGACCACCCACACTGTCACCAGCAGCACAGGCCACCGCTTCTCCTGACTGTTAAACTTTGGATACCAATAAAAAGTCAAAGCCGCAACTATAACATGCCAGATAGGAACACTGCTGATGCCACCTGCGTCCCAGTCTCCTGCTGCTGCAGGGCACGTGTTGACCTCCAGCCACCACAGTACCAACCACAGGTCCCGCAGCAACCGTGCCACCTCCCCACTGGGTCACCCCCAGCTCCTGCTCTCCAGCAGGCAGAGGTGAAGCGATCGACCCAGCAGATGGCAATTTCCATGGCAACACAGGGATGCCATCGGCAGAGGATTAAGCTCCAGTGGGAGGGGAAGTGGGACCATGGGGAGGGAGGTTCATAAACAAGCACCCGACAGGGACGCTGAGGAGGAACGGAGGCCCATGGCAGCGATTTTCACGCCCATCTTCCCCTTTCAATTCTTCTCTAGCATGAAAGTCCCAATTTAAATGGCAGAATTTGACACCATTAGAAACTATCAGACCATTTAACACACTGCCCCTTCCTCCCACGTCACTGCACTCACGGCTGCCACGGGAATAAAGAGCACTGCAAGATCCAGACATCTCCCAGCAGTCTTGGTATCAAAGTGCAGCAAATCTGCGTCACACAGAAACCCTTTGAAAGAGGATGAATTGGAAGTGCAGGGAGAAATGATTACTTTATTTGTAAAGACCATGTCTCTTATCATTCTAATTCATCCCAAATCCTCCCGGCACTGGACAGCTGCAGGTTTAATCATGAATATACAAATCAGCAACACATGAACAACAAAGAGTCTCCAAACGCAACAGACAAGGCCCAGAATTCAGTCTGGTTCAGCTGCTGCTCTCCATCCTTTGCACTGAAAGAAGGAGCGGATGGGTAAAGCCAGGACCTGCCACATCCTCCTGTCACCACAGTGCCCCTCCCATTGAATCCCAGGCATGGGAATGCTGCCTGCGCCTCTCCCTACTCTGACAAAGCTGGCCCAGAACTGAGCAGAAAGTGGAGGCTGCAAGAGGGGAGCAAAGGGGAGAGGAGAGGGAGAAGCGAGGGATAGTGGGCAGAGGCAAGGGCTGGATGGAAGAAGAAGCTGGGTGACAGAGAGGGGCTGGAGCTGCACAGGCAGTCGAGCTGGAAAGGAAAAACATGGGGTTTAATCCATGCAGAAGATGGGAATTGCTCGCTTTGTGCAGCCTTGGCCCGGGCAGAGCACAGCAGTGGCACCACAGGGTGGGGGTTCCCAGAGGGGCATGCACCCAGGGCGGGGTGCGTGTCCCCAAGGCAGGCACTGCTGCTGCTACACTCAACATCAACACCAGTCCTGCTAAAGAGGGGTTCTGCACGGGCTGCTGCTTCTAAGCAGGCTAAAGACCCTTCCCAAGCATCCAACACCTGCCTCTGCTGCCTCCCAGGTGTTTTCTGCATGCTCAGATGCTCCAAAGCTGGTGAGCAACTGGACACAGGGCAGGTAGTGATACCCACCAGCGCAAAGCACTGTGTGCCACATGGGAAAGAGAGCTGGGAAGCAGGAACTATCCAGAGCTTCCAGAGGGTTGCTTCACAGAAGGAATCTCATCAGGTTTACAGCTTCCTTAGGAAGGGCAGTGGAGGAGCAGCTTCAATCTCTGCTCCCTGTGACAGGGACAGGACCCAGGGAATGGCTGGAGCTGTGTCAGGGGAAGTTTAGGTTGGATATCAAGGAGAGGTTCCTCCCCCAGAGGGTGCTGGCACTGCCCAGGCTCCCCAGGGAATGGGCACGGCCCCGAGGCTGCCAGAGCTCCAGGAGCGTTTGGACAATGATCTCAGAGGTGCACAAGGTGGGATTGCTGGGGTGTCTGTGCAGCGACAGGGGCTGGACTCCAGGGTACTTGTGGGTCCTTTCCAACTCAGGATATTCTGTGATTCTGTGAAAAGGGCAGGGACTGAGTACAAGATAGGGCTGAGCATCAGCCCAGCAAAAAACCTCGTCTCTCCCGCTGCTGGGAGCTGTGCAGTACTCACCACCTCCCAGCTGCTTGCCAAAACTCAGCACACATCAGGAGGAATTTGCTTTCCAAGGGCCTGAGATCCTGCAGGACATTATGTCAGAGATCTGGACTGAGGCCTCAGTTTTCAATCCATCGCTACTTCTGCAGAATTACCTGCTTTAACTTTAACCACTCTGGGGAATTACTCATTTGGTCTAGAGTATCGCTTTCCTAGAAGTGATAGGGTGAGGGTGATGTGCTTCCAAAGTGCAAGCTTTAGAAATAAAAATAACCAAACCAGTCAGGGAAAGAAGTGGTTTTTGAGCCTCCCAGAACACACCCAGCCTCTCCTTTGGTCTGCCAGGCTGCACTGGGGCTGTGGGTGGGACATCAGGGTGGACACATGGACAGTCCTGGCAGCCTGGGACACCAAAATCTGTGCAAGGCATGGATCCAGCAGACAGTCCCAGCAACACCTTCCTGTGTCATAACAAACTGCTCCATATCAAGCTTCAAAGTTACATCGTGCTCATATTCTCATGCAGTGGGAGAAACAAATCCATTTTGCTGCCCGCTGCAGTGCAGCACTTGGATCCCAACAGGGCATCTACATCCATCAGGCTCCAGAAGGGAAGGTCCCAGCTGCCCTCTCTGGGAAGGGCTCCATCCTCTCCTCTTGCACAGGGACCTTCTGGCTCTCCACAACTCCCTGACAGGAGGGTGCAACCAGGTGGGGGTCAGGCTCTGCTCCCAGGAAACAAGGATGAAAGGAAATGGCCTCAAATTGTGCCAGGGGAAGTTTAGATTGAATATTGGGGATAATTTCTTCATGGAAAGAGCAGTCAGGCACTGGCTCAGGCTGTCCAGGCCAGTGGAGGAGTCACCATCCCTGTGAGAATTTAAAAAAATTTGTGGAAGTGTGTCACCCTGTCCCAGAGGATGAAGAGAAAGACTCCAAGGTTTTGTTGAATCAGAAGTTCTTTATTGTAACAATGCAATCCCTTCTATAGGGTCTTTCACTAACAGTTATTTGATTGGCCAAATGACACAACGCCTCTCTGCCATTCTTGGGTGAGATAGAGGAAGCATGTGTGAGAACACACACAAGGATAGAGTAAACTAAAGTGAAAAACAGCACCTGTTACTTTGAGAACACGAGATGCTTACAAAACCTCTATCAGTCCTTTCCTGAGAACATGAAATTGTTCTCAGAGCTGTCCTTAGGAAGGAAAACTGATTTCCCTTGGGAAAGCCAGGGCCTGCTGTTGAATTTCTCTAAGTCCCACTGAAAGTCAGCCCCACAGATGTGACACATGGGGACATGGGTTAGTGGTGAACACAGCAGTGCTGGGTTAACAGTTGGACTCAATGATCTTAGATGGTTTTTCCAATCTTTATCGTTCCATGATCCCCAAACAAGTTTGCACATGCAGGGAAAGAGGTGTTCCAGGGGGTTCACCTGAGCCCTTGAACTTGCAAACTTTCTGTTTCCCCTTCTGCAGACTCCCCCACAATATCTGATATTTCTCTGGGGATATCTGAGCACCACCATTCCTGGTGCTCTCCTTCTCTCCAGTCCAGCTCCAGGGAGCACCTCCAGGGCCAGCCCACTCCTGACACCCCCTTGCCTCCCCTCCATCTCCACCACAGGACCATGAGACAAAACTCTCTCAAAAACATTACATCAGGTTCCCAAGTCAATCCTGGGGCCACCAAACAACACCAAATGCAGAACGCCAACACAATAAAAATCACTGTACCTAAGAAAAAAGGCCAGTTCCCTATTATGAAAAGAATCAGATGGGAATAACCTCTCCCCTCCACTACCACCAATTTGGTAGGACCAGTCAGCCTTGGTCCTCTGGGCAGAAGCACCTCATGGCAACGCCAGGACCCCCTGCTCTGCCATAACCCTCCCCACAAACCCCACACCTGCAGGGTACCACAGGAGCCTGCTGTGGGACTGGAATTACCCGTGCAAACATCCTACGTGACAATTTCAGAGTCAAAATAAATAGCACCAGAGATTCCCCACCAGCCAATCTCATTTGTAATGAGAATTTCAGAGCTTCATCTAAGCAAAGCACTTGCTCCACATGTGGTAAGTCCTGAGCCTGAGCCCAGCTAGGCTGTGACATCTGGGACAGTTGTGACGTAAGCACGAGGTGAGGATCCACGGGCATCCACATCCCTACAGTCACCACCAGAAGGAGACCTTAAAGCCCCTCCCAGTAATTCCAAGGGGCCTACAGGAAGGCTGGAGAAGGGCTTTGGATGAGGGCCTGGAGGGACAGGACAAGGGTGAACAGCTTCCCCCTGCCAGAGGGCAGGGCTGGATGGGATATTGGGAAGGAATTCTTCCCTGCGAGGGTGGGCAGGCCCTGGCACAGGGTGCCCAGAGCAGCTGTGGCTGCCCCTGGATCCCTGGCAGTGTCCAAGGCCAGGCTGGACATTGGGGCTTGGAGCACCCTTGGATGGTGGAAGGTGTCCCTACCTATGGCAGGGGGTTGGAATGAGATTTAAGATCCCTTTCAACCCACACCATCCTGTGATTCTAAAATCCCTCCAATAGCTCAACTGGTGAATTCCAGTGAGCAGGAAAACAAAAATATTGATGCTTTCATGGATAAACACACCTCCAAGCCTGCAGGCAAACTTGACCTGCAGCCTTTACACCACAGGGTGTCTGGGTTCTGACGAGGGGCAGCTGCTCCCAGCCCAGCCCCACAGCTGGGGCTCCCCAGCCAGCTGTGCACACCTGTGGGAACTGTCACCTCTGCCACAAACCACAGCCTGGGGCTGGGACAGGCTGTCAGGGCTGCACCCAATGGAGCACTCACAACTGAGACACACAGACACAAAGCCACAGTCCCCCTGGGATGGGTTAGTGACTTTTCAGGGGTGGCCTCAAACCACATCCTCAGTGGGAAAACCTCTCCCCACAGGCACAGGATCGGTCCCAGCCCTGCAGTGCCACGATGACTGGGCTGGCAGGAGGTGGGATGGGGACCCAGGCCCCACAGCTGGCAGGGAGCAGGACCCTGAGCACCCACACATGATCCATTTGCTTCCCACTACAGACACAGGCTGGATTTCACATTCCCTGCCTCCTCCATGGCCTCGACAAGTAAAGATAGGGAAACACTCACATTCCCTCTCATGCATGAAGCATGAGTGACCCTGGGAACAGCACAATGACAAACCCACTCCTGTGCCCACCTCTGCCCACCGTAACTCATCTGTCCCTGCAGCAACAGAGAAAGGGGTGTTGTACCCCCCACCTTCCTTAAAACTTGCCTTTCTTTGAAAAAACATTCCTTGAACAAATGGCAGCAAATCCCAAGGCAGAGCTGCACAATGGACACTTCAGTCTGCCAAGGGGAGGAGAGACAGGACCTTCAATGCCTAAATAAATGCAATTTGCTCGTTAAGAGGGGGCTGGGGAAGGTTAGGCAAAGGGGAGCCCTGGTTATTCACTTCACCCAATTAACATTCCAGCAGAGCTGCTCTGTTTTCTAGGAACAATAACTTTTTGGGAAGGGGGAGTGATGCCTGTGGGGGCATGAGATGGTCCTGGAGAAAGGAGACGTGTCCCAGAGCATGAGGGTGCGAGTCTGTATGTGATGGGAACTGCTAAACAAAACCAAGACTAAATAAAGGTCTACACTATGCAAAAAGAACCTGCAAAGTAAAACCTTTCACATCCCTGGACCAAGACTGGCCTTTGCTGCTGATCTAAATGCCTTTCTGTGGCCAAGGAGGCCTGCACAGAAAAAAGGTGGCTTGCCACTGTTTGAAAGAGGTCTTCAAATGCAGGATATTTTCCACCATCACTCTGTGACAGCAACTTTGTCATCTACTTCCTGGTCAGGATGAAAAAGATCCCTTTCCTCAGCAAGGGCATTGATTTCTTCCATAAAGACTTTGCAGCACACTTGGTGGCTCTCGTGGCTTCCCCAATGCTCTCCTAAGGAAAGCTACTGGGCTTTTGTTAGACCCACACACAGAAAACAAGGAGAGTAAACCAAAACCAGCTGTGGCTGGGATGGAAAAGCAGCAGAAGAACTCTGCATGCCAAGCACTGCCCACCCTGCCCAGCAGAGCCCCAGAATGCTCCCACGACAGGTCCCAAAACACAGGACAAAGCCTGACCCCAGAGGAAGCCATGCCTGCTGCTGCCTCAAGCGCTGCAGGCCTGACAGGAGCAGGCTCACCCTGGTAAAGCTGAAAGGAACTCCCCGAGAACGAACAGGTCTATCATAGCCCTGTGTGTGCGATCCTGGCGTGGATCTGTTTCACCACACCGCAGCCCCCGAGGACTGCCATGAAAATCCAGCTCAGACAGACAGACGGCTGCAGCTCAGCGATCCCAGACACCAACAACAGGGCAGCCAGAAGCAGGAGCCTGGCTGGACAAACACCCGCCCCAGAGGGAGGGCAGACACCCCCAGGAGGAGCTGAGGCACCACAACCGCAGAGCTCAGTGACACCATCTGTGGATGCCAGGGTAGGTAAGGAAAACACACTGATCTGCTGAATGCGTCAGGAATTAAACTCAGTTTGGTTGGTTGGTTTGACACCTCGAGGGGAATGTGACAGAGTTCTGGTCACGCCGTGTTCAGCTGCTCCAGCTCCGCGTGTCCTGTAGGACTCAGAGCAGGCAATGTCCAGGGATGCTCCTGTTATTAATTCACTCACAGTAACACTAAAGCTGAAGATTTGCAGTTTGCCCGCTTGACTTCCCAGATGCCAAAGCAGCTTTGCTTATACACCAGGCAATGCATAATCACATCCAAGGCTCTCCAGTGGTGATGCAATCTCAGGAAGAAGCTGAAGGATGGCAGAAGGACTGTACCTTCCTGAGAAGGTGCCTCCTCACCGGCTCGATGCAAAAAGGGTAGGAAAGCTGGAACAGACCACCAGTATTGTCACAGAATTCCAGAACAGTTCAGGTTGGAAGGACCACTGGAGGGGTCATCTGGTCCCACCTCCCTGCTCAAGCAGGGTCATCTCAGAGCACAGGATTATGTCCAGGTGGGTTTTGAATATCCCCAGTGAGGGAGACTGCACAAATTCTCTGGACAGTCTCTTCAGTGCTCTCCAGAAGTGAGATGAACAAAACGTCACCCCGAGTCTCTTGGTAAAAGCACACAGAACCACAGACCAGCCAGAGCTCTGGGGGAAAGGCTGGATTCACCTGAAGCCCACTGAACTCTCCAAGCACACCTCCTACTTCCTGCCAAAATCCTTCCCAAGGGCTCAACAACAGAAAGGCTCCCAGGAAACTGCTGTCTGTGTGTTCCTTTTGGAACATCACAAAGCTCAGTCCCAGGGCAAAGGACTTGGTGCCTTTTCACAGAAAGCAAAGGGCTCCAGCCAGAACAAATTCACTCCCAGGCCAGCACCAGGCACTAGGACTCTATTTTCCCTACTTTTGGGGCAGCCAGTGCTCCATCCTACCACTCATTGTACAACATATTGCTGCAGAACCAATGCTGCAGATGTCACCAGAGGTACCTGATGGCCACATGGAAGAGGGAATCTGGACAAAACCTGGATGATCAGCAGAGCTATGGGCTGGGTTTGCTGCTGACTTCCAAGCCTGGAAGAGGAACCCACCCACAAAGATGCAGAGGTCAATTATTGAAAGAGAATGACCCCGCAAAGGGGAAGCAGCACAAACCCCAACCAGAGCGGGCACAAGCTCCCTCCCTGCCCAGGTACCACAGCCCAGCATGGGCTCCTCCTCCCTGTGCACCAGTTACTGCCAGAGGAGAAGGCAGCAGGGGCTGAACCAGGGCCCAGGCCCAGCAGGGACCTATCAATGTCCCTTGGAGCTTCCTGACATGAAGCTCCATCCCTGATCTGCTCCAGCAATCAGTTTCCTCTCTCTCTCCCCAGGAGGTAACAGGGGCCTGGATAAGAGTGTCAAGACCCCAACACCCCAAGTTGAAATTGGGGTCTTTCCAAGATCCCCACCATCCCCACAGGGGCACTGGGAGCATGCAGGGTCATTCCAGGACAGCCGTTTCATCCTGCTTTCCTCAAAGTGTCCAGAAGTGCTGAAACTTATCACAAAGCTGGACATTTCTTCTGTCAGGGAACAGGGAACATCCAGAAGTTGAATGTTGTCACACTGACAGCTGGACATCTCAGAAAAGCTCCTCTCTAGCTTGGAAAGTCACCTCTGTGTAACAGCCAAAGAAACGGGGAAATTTTCTCCTGCAAAAACATCATTCGGCCTTCCCGCTCCCCTGCCAGTTGCTCCTGGGTGCCAGGTCCCCTTCTCCTGGGCTGCCCAGAGGCTTCAGCAAGGACAGGTTCAGCAGGCCAGCAACAAACACACCCCTTGCCTTTAAATGAGCATCAAGAGCTCCACAGACAAAGCATCCATCCCATCCCTCCTCATCCCAGCCCTCCCTCCCCGGATGAGGGTCTGAGGGTCCCACAGAAACCCCTCTACCACCCCAGTGTGGCTGCTCTCAGTCCTCTGGTGGGACTGAGCTCACACTGGAGATGTGACTGCAGCAGCAGGAAGGAGGAAAAACAGCTTTACATGTGACGTGTAAATAGTCAGTGCAGAGAGAGATAAATCTCCTTTTCTTTCCAGGAGATCAAGACCCAATTATGCAAGTGAGACACTCCAAAGGCACCTTCCTCTGTGCAGCAGCCTGGGCACCCTCTGCCTCTGCAAGTGCTCCCTTACAGAGATAAGGCTCAGCTGCTGAACCTCACCAACTCACCATCAAAAAATAAAACACAAGTGAGATGAACAAAATGCTAATAGGAACCCCCAGGTCAAACCGCCTCCCTGTCACCAGGGCCCTCCTCTTGCCAGCACATTCCTGTCACTAGTGAGGTCCCATCACTTCCTCCTCCCTCCTCAAATTGCTCCTGGTGATGCAAATCCATCGTCTTTGTTTCTATTCTTGGAGTTAAACCAGAACTAAAGTAAATAGCAAAACAGCTCTTAGGTTTCAGGAGCCTTTCTTTTTCCATCCTTCCCAACTGCACCAAGGCTGTTGCTGCAGTCAAAGCGCGGTGACACCCGACCCCAGACACCAGCCTGTTCTCACCGGATATGCTCCACTTAATCTCCAGCCTTAACGTCCCCTTTGAGATCGCTGCCAGCTCCTTCCCAAACCCCAGCCTGCTGTGCTCCTCAGGAAGTGTCAGGCTCCTCTTGGAGAAGGAGAGAAGCTGTGGGGGCCTGCCAGGGACCCTAGGATGGCAGAGAGCTCTCTCCATCTCCAGTCCCCACCAGACCTTCCACTGTCAGCCTTCCCCAAGGAGGTGAACGAGCTCCAGTCTGTGCCCCAAGTCACGGTGCCCACAGGTTGCCATGTGCCAGAGTGGGCACCATGCAACAAAGGGGGAAAGGAGACACATGGCAACCCCAGTGGGACTGTCAGGTCTGCCCTGTACATGCCTGTCGGAACCCTGGTTACTGAGAATTTCAGACTTTCTGTGCTGACAGGCACTGACCCCCAAGAGAACACTGCACTTGACCTGAGGCCATGGAGAAGGCTTCCAAAATGGAATGACAGAACTGGGATTGTGGGTGTGGGGTTTGAATAGAAGTGTGTAATATCACAGGGTGGGAAATGTAGAGTTTAAGGCTGTAGAATATAGTAATATATATAAAGCAAGATGGAGATTTTAGGGCAGAGGCTGCTCCTTCTTCTTCACCTTCTTCTCCGTGGGTTTGGGTGGTTTTGTGTCATTGGATAGAAGAGTTCCCATTGCAGGGCACAGGTGGTTGGTTATTGGGTTAAAAGTAAAAATAATTGAGGTGTCATTTCTTAATTGGACAGTTCATCCTTAAAAGGCCTTGCAGAGAGAGAGATAGGGCTCAATTTTTTTTTGTTTTTTTCAGTTTGTGAGACTGTAACACAGATAAGAACAACAAACACCTGAGTCTGAACAAGAAATACTGTCTTACAATTTAATCCTGACCTTGGCAAAAAAGAAGCAAAGAATCCACATATGCCAGTGTCCCATGGAGCAGGGTGGCACTGTCCTGCCACATCCTGCAGCCAGGGAACTACTGAACATCAGCTCCGTCACCGTGAGCCCCACGGGAGCTGCAGGGCAGGAGGGACAGGTGGGTGTGCCACAAAAAGCTATGTTCACATCGAGTTCCAGTCTGTAACAACATCCCCCCCAAAGCCCCTCCTGCTCCAGCTGAGATCAGCAATACCCAGCAAGCAGCAAACCCTGCATGAGGTGCTGGGACCTGCTGCAGGACAAGCATGCTCCGGGAGCACCAGTGTCATGTGCCACCACTCACCCCAGTCACAGGCCACCCTGGAGAGTGGGCAGGAGCAAAGAGCTGAGCCTTGGCTCCATGTGCAGGGACAGCTCAGAGCCCTGACAATGCTTACTAATGATGGACAGTCAGATGTGACCACTGGGTGCTGACACGGTGACTCCAGTGCTGTGGGGAGCTTCAGGAGTTTCCCACAGAATCCTGGGCATAAGGAATGGGGAAATTGTGAGGTACAAGAAGGGTGGAGAAGGGCTTTGGACAAGGACTTGGAGTGACAGGACAAGGAGGAATGGCTTCCCACTGCCAGAGGGCAGGGATGGATGGGATATTGGGAAGGAATTCTTCCCTGCGAGGGTGGGGAGGCCCTGGCACAGGGTGCCCAGAGAAGCTGTGGCTGCCCCTGGATCCCTGGCAGTGTCCAAGGCCAGACTGGACAGGGCTTAGAGCAGCCTGGGACAGTGGAAGGTGTCCCTGCCCATGGCAGGGGGTGTAACTGGGCTGAGCTTTAAGGTCCACCCCAAACCAAACCAGCCCGGAATTCCATGATTCAGAGGCTGAGAACTCAGGCCTCTGTAGCGAGAGCAGGGACAGGTAAAACACAGCACTGCAGCCAGAGAGGAAGGAAGGAAGGAAGGCTGGAGCAGCCGAGGAGCAGCAGCAGCAGCTGAGGGTGGGTGCGCGGTGCTGCAGAGACCTCTTGCAGCGCTCAGCTGCTACTGCAGCCATGCTCCAGCACTGCCCAGCAGCTCAGAGCTCCAGTTCCTCGTGGGAAAACTGCCTTACAGCCCCCTGGTGATTTATCCAGCACATCCCAGGCAGGCTGCACCTGGAGAGGCTCTGCAGTAGCAGCTGATGGCACCCGGCACACACAAAGTGCCACCTCCACACGGCCACTGCAGTGCTCCCAGTCCTGCAGCTGAATCCACCTGAGTCTCTAGGAAGCCACATCCGTGTCCCAAGGGACTTATTCAGGCACAAGCACCACCCTGCAGGAATGTGCTTGTAGGGAAAGTGCTCTGAAGGATTTAAACCTCAGGCTGTCAAAGCACTTTCTTTGCTGGCCCGCTCCAACTGCGCAGGAAGGGCACATGGGGATTGCACCGTTTGCTCACAAACCTGGGGCGCCTGCCTCCCTCACACCAAGAGACCCAAAGAGCTGCAGACTGTGGGTCTGAGCTGTAACAGGACACACTACAACAGCCGGATTTCCTTTCTGAGATTTGGGAAACAACTGCAAGGGGCTCGAGAGGAAGAGCAGAGGAACACATCTCCCGGGGAAACAAATGGAAGGACTGCGGGTGGGCTGAGAGGCCCCATGGGCAGCAGAGGGTGGGATTTAGTACACCTGGTCTGAGCAGTGACCCGGCTGGATCCAGGGACCTGCCATCACAAAGCCATTCCTGCTGGCAAACCCCAGAAGAAAGGGAAATTGGCTGGTGGGATGACAAAACCCACCAGAGTGTGCACTTTGGGATTAACAGGAACAGCCCCAGCAGCCAGGACCTCTCTTGCTGGATGTCAAGGCCAGGAAGGGCCTTAGCAGCAGACATGCGGCCAGGGTCACCATCACAGCCAGCTGTTGGGAGGGGACAACCAGCCAAAGGCAGGTGGAGAAGATGAAGCATCCCCTCACAGCAACCAGACACTGATCTGGGTGGTGCCAGCACAAGCCCCCGTGCTCAGCAGGTTGGAGCCAAAAGCATTTGTTTTTCCACACAGCTGGACCATTGCTGGCTGCAGCCCAAAACATCCCCAGCCCACCCTGCACTGCCAAAAGCCCAGATAGGCCTGCAACTCCAACCTAAAAAAATCTTTTGAGTTTCACTTAAGACTCCAGTCCTGCGATGGAGGAGGAATACTCCAGCTCACAAAATAGCGTTGCACTTACTTTAAATCGATGTGGTTATTTTCTTTTTTCACACAAACTCCACAAACCAAAGGACACAGTGCACATTTTTGGTGAGTCTCACTTGTAGAAGCAGAGTAAAATTAGAAGTTGGCAAACAACTCTGCTCTCCTCCTCAGCCCTGCTGCTCACTGAGCATTTGATGTTCCTTGTGCAGAAATATAAATGGTAACACATCAGAGGCTGGAAACTTCACAGAATCATAGAATGGATTGGGTTGGAAGGCCTGTTAAAACTCATCCCAACCCCCTGCCATGTCCAGGGACACCTTCCATTAGCCCAGGCTGCTCCAAGTCTCAATGTCCAACCTGGCCTGGGACATGGCCAGGGATCCAGGGGCAGCCACAGCTTCTCTGGGCACCCTGTGCCAGGGCCTGCCCACCCTCACAGGGAACAATTCCATCCCATCTAACTGTCCTCTGGCACTGGGAAGACATTTCCCCTTGTCCTGTTCCTCAGGGCCTTTGTCACAGGTCCCTCTCCAGCACTCCTGGAGCCCCTTTAGGCCCTGGCAGGGGCTCTGAGCTCTCCCTGGATCCTTCTCCTCTCCAGGTGAGCACCCCCAGCTCTCCCAGCCTGGCTCCAGAGCAGAGGGACTCTTGCCCTTGGGGCAAATCCATGGGCTCCTCTGGACTCTGTCCAGCAGCTCCATGTCCTTCTGCTGTTGGGCCCCAGGGCTGGAGGCAGCTCTGCAGGTGGGGTCTCACCTGAGGGGGCAGAATCCTCCCCTCCTGCTGCCCACGCTGAGAGATCAGCCCAGGCTTGGGGGGTTCTGGGTGCATATGGCCAGGGCAGGTCCAAACCTCCTCCACCAAAATCTCTTAAGTCCTACTCAGGACTTCTCTTGATCCATTCCCTGCCCAATCTGTGCCTGTGCTTGGGATTGTCCCAACCTGGGTGCAGGATGCTGCACTGGGGGCTTGTTGAAGCTGCTGCTTGTCGCTCTGCCAGCCTGTGGGATGCCCCACGCCCCACAGCATTGCCAGCCCCGGCAGGTGGATCCAGGCTCTGCTCCCCAGAGCAAAGCCAGCAGAGGGAGCAAACACTGCAGGTTTGCAGGGAGAGCACGGTGCTTTCTCACTGTGGTTGTTATATTTTGAATCTAGAGGTTATGTTGTGGGAGTTTGCATAAGTTATTTGGAAAGGTGTTGGAACCCTGGTTACTGAGAATTTCAGACTTTCTGTGCTGACAGGCACTGACCCCCAAGAGAACACTGCACTTGACCTGAGGCCATGGAGAAGGCTTCCAAAATGGAATGACAGAACTGGGACTGTGGGTGTGGGGTTTGAATAGAAGTGTGTAATATCACAGGGTGGGAAATGTAGAGTTTAAGGCTTTAGAATATAGTAATATATATAAAGCAAGATGGAGATTTTAGGGCAGAGGCTGCTCCTTCTTCTTCACCTTCTTCTCCATGGGTTTGGGTGGTTTTGTGTCATTGGATAGAAGAGTTCCCATTGCAGAGCACAGGTGGTTGGTTATTGGGTTAAAAGTAAAAATAATTGAGGTGTCATTTCTTAATTGGACAGTTCATCCTTAAAAGGCCTTGCAGAGAGAGGGATGGGGCTCCATTTTTAGTTTGTTAAGAGTGAAGTGCTGTAGAACTCAGGGTTTGTGAGACTGTAACACAGGTAAGAACTAACAAACATCTGTGTCTGAACAAGAAATACTGTCTTACAATTTAATCCCGACCTTGGCAAAAAGAAGATAAAAACTTGACAGAAAGGCACAGGTTAGGACCAAAGGCAGCCTGCATATTTTCTTGGCAAATGACATGTCAGTCTCACTAGTACCCACCCTGCAACACCAGCATTGAAATCAAACCCAAAGTCTGGTCCTCAGCAACAAAGCCCTTCCAGTTCCAAGCTCAGGATCCCACATCTTCTGTGTATTAATTTTAGATTCCTGTGCCTTAAACCTTCCCAGTACTGGGTCCACCTTTCTCACAGCAAGCAGGAGAGGCCTCACCTACTCCAGCTCATTCTGATTGTCACAGACGCCTAGTCCCAGCCTGGCTGTGACAGAGTGGGATGTCTCACTCTGTCCCCAGCCCCACCAGAACCCCCTCTCTACCAGCATGGTCTGCAGCATTCCCCACAAACTGCTCCTCTACTTCCTTAATTCCTCCCACAGGAGACATCTCTTTTTGTGTGGGAATGCTCAGAGTAGTCCCACTGCACGCTGTGCTCTTCTCAAGCCGTTCCTGCTTTCCTACAGGCACCATGAAGCACCAGCTGGGACGTCACAAGCTGCTGTTGTAAATAAAACCATGCTCACCAGAGAAATGAGCTGGGTACGTTTTGGTTTCAAGCTTTGCTGTGCCTGTTCACTCCCACACTAATTTGCAAAGTGGGGTGATTCACAGGGAGCCTCTTCCCGGCTCCCAGGGACTGCTCTCCAGGGAATGAGTCGCTCTCTGGCTTCAGCAACACATTATTTATCAGGTTTGGGTTTCTCTGTTAAGCACTCAGTGAACAACAGTCGGCAAATGAGCAATGTGGGGAGGAGGGGCTGGGCACAGGAGCGATACACAGAGCTCAAACATCACCTGCCTTTGTAACTGCCTCCCTCAGACAGTCACTAGCACTCTGCTCTGGGAGCTGAAGCAGTCTGTGTGCTGACTCTCATCGCTCTGCTCCACCTCCTCACCAAGCACAGCTGACCTGCCTCTCACATGGTCATTTTTCCAACCCAGAGAAGCTGTGACTGCCCCACCCCTGGAAATGTCCAAGGACAGACTGGACAGGGCTTGGAGCAACCTGGGGCAGTGGAAGGTGTCCCTGCTCATGGCAGGGGTTGAGATGAGATCGTTTTTAGGGCTCCTTCCAAACCAAACTACCCTAGGATTCTAGGATGCTATTTTTATATGTGTATTTATTTTTATCACACCAAACTACAGACACAGCCAGGAATCTTCTGTCTGCTTGCTGATCCTTTCTGAAATCAGGTATGAGAGTGCATGGTTCCTAGCAGTGTCAGAGCAGAACCAAATAAAATACAGCAAGGAGAGAGGTACCACCAGCAAGGAGAGAGTGGAATTTCACGGGCACCAGAGGGATCATGGCAGGGTGAGCATGACCTGGCTGTCACCATAAGCATCACTCCAGAGCCTCCAGCACTGGCTGCACACAGGAGACTTGGGGAGGTCCCTGCACACTAAGGAACAAGACCAAACCACTGGGATAATGCACAGATGGGTTTTACCAAAGTCCTACCTTTGTAGTCTCCAGCTCACCTGGCACCCAAAACCCAGACTGGGATAATCACAGCCCATTGACTACTCTGGGGTGAGGCAGTTTCTGCACTCCTCAACATCACTGCAGTGACCACCAGGGACAGGAGGCATTTCTGGGTTGATCATTACTCACTGGAATAGGAAAACCTGCACAGGTACCTGTCAGCTGGTGCCAGCCCAGGTGCTGTCAGTGACTCCAGTGAACCAGGTGTGACCAGGTCTCTGCCACACAGTGAGTTCCTCTCCTAACTGCCTCCTTTCCCAGACTCTGCTATCCCAACCCACCTTGTCTCTGCCATCATCACTTTGCCAGGAAGAGAATTCCTTTGCTCAACTCATCTGTAGAACTCCCAAGACAAACAGAGTCTAAGTGCTTCCTGCAGGGCACAGACATTTCATATCAGAATCACTGCCTGGAAAAACACCATTCACAAATAATAATAATTTAAAAATAAATTAGTGCATAAGAGTACAGAGTAAAATTAATTAGTGCAGAGGCAGGAAAGCAATACAACCTTGAGTCACCTACTTGAAACCTGCAGGAACTACAGCAAGCAGAAATGTCAGGGCAACTGAGGCAGCGCCAGGGATGCCATGGCAATGCCAAGGGCTCCTCTCCTCCACTTCCACAGCACAAACCAGGTGCTGCTCAGAGAGCAGCACATCATTTCAGAGCAGCAGAGGGGTCAGGGTAGAGACCTCAAGCCAAGCTGGGTCAGCATGTGGCACCCCAGGCACTACTGGCTCCTCCTCTTCAGAGGCAGCAGGATCTGTGCCATAACACCACAAAATGAGTGGGCAATGCCAGAATAACTGGCCTAGATACAGAGAACTTGAAATTCCCATGGGGAAAAGGGAAGAGCACAATTCCCTCAGAGCCCTGCTGCAATCCGCACTGACTGTCCCAGCAACCAGCACAGAGAGTGACTCAGCCCTGGTGACCTCTTTTAATGCTCCATAAGGTTAATGCTGAGTTTAACAGGGTTAATTCTGCCTTTAATGACCAGTTTTCCAGTGAAGACAAGGATATCAGTCCAGTCTGTAACTCAGCTATGTCTCGCTTCTCCTCCCCCAGCAAGGGACACTGCAGAAGGCCCCATCCCTGCTCCTGCTGCCCACCTCCCCTGAGCCAGCTGGGCACAAAACCAAAACAGTCCCTTGGCCACCACCGAGTGACCCCAAACAACACGCCAAGGTCTCCGAGCACAGTCCCAGCCTGGCCATGGTCGTTGTCTCTGTCACAGCTGGAGTGACTGGGACAAGGCAGAGGATTCGAGTGAGAGACATGTCAAAAGCAATCAGCCGCTCCCCTGTCTCCGAGGCAGGAATGCTGACAGCACTACAGGCCTTGGAGGAGCTAAAAGGAAAGGCTTATTAGAAAGAAAACTCATTCTGACAATCGCAAAAATTGGAATTAATTTAAAATTCAAATTATGCAAATTCCGGTAATCTGTACGTGCAGATCCATCACACAGCAGAGTGGGACTGCAGACACATGTCACTAGCGATATGGCTGGAGAAATCCCACCCTCCTCAGTGCTCTGGGGGGAAGGCAGGTATGCTGGCCTCTGGCAGGCACGGGAAGAGTGGCTGCTCTGGGAGAGTGGGGCCAGGCAGGATTTGCAGGTGCTCCCTCTGCACTGCGAGATGCTTCGGCAGCCCTTGCAGCATCTAGGATGTCATAGCCAGGGGAGCAGGGAAACCATATTCCAGTGTTTTCACATAAATTATAGCAAATTCTTCCTTGGACAAGCTCAGGTGCCCATGACCAGCGCAAAGCCTTCGTAAGGCAGCACCTAATCACATGGATGTGAGGTGGCCATACAGCACTGGATGCATGTGGGCAGCTGGTCTGCCCTGTCACCATCCACCCTGCCACGAGAGGGTCCCACCCAAAGCCTCAAGAGCCTCTCCCCTCTCTCAGCAATTCCCAAAACTCTGGTTTTGGGGAAATTTAAAACCAAGCCAAGCAGCTGCATCACACAGCGAATGTGGCTCAGACTGTCAGCATGGAAAGAGCAAAGCCAGAAATCAACATTACAGGCTGGGGAAGTGCAACAGCTTGGAAAAATGAATCCAGCTTCTTCCTAAAAGATGAGCCACTGAGATGTGGCAAATTGTGCTGCCTCCTGTATGTGCTGTGCCATGCATGAGGAGAGCAGATGCCACCTGGCAGCGATTCCTCCCCCAGCCAGGGCTGGGCAGAGCCAGTGTCATGCAGGGCCAGGGCACAACACGAGCCCAGAGGAAGCTGCAACACCTCCAGCATAGAGATGGAAAGTAACTAACCCAGCCTTGGGAGGACACAGAGCCCAGAACTGTTCTTGGAAATACTTTCCCCAGCTTGGCAGGATCTGTACTTTGAACTTACAAACCCGGCTCTGGGGCTGTGTCGGGAATGCTGGTCCTGTATTGGCCCAAGCCTCAGCCAAGCACTGCCAGTTCCCCTTCCTCCACTCTTGTTGCCTCGGCTGAAGGGTCCTCTGGAAGCCCTTTCCAAGTAGGATGAGTCTGCTTTCCTCAGCAGGTCTCACAAGGTCAGAGCCCACGGCTGAGTCTGCAGCAACAACTTTTACGTTGGAATGAGCCAGAAATGATTTGGCAAGGAAAAAACAACCCCACATCCCCACATCCTACAAAAAACCTGCTCTGTTCCTTGACAGACAGCCAGCTCTCTGGGTACACCAAGGAAAGCTAAAGGTCCCCAAAACCTGAGTAAGTCAAAGGCCAAATCAAACTGGCCACAGACAGCACAGAGAGGTGCTGGCATGGCACTGAGCAGGGAGGGATGGGGGCTGCCCCACAGGAAGGGCAGAACCCAGTTCTCTGCAGGTACCAGGACACTGTGCTTAAAACCCAAGTGCTTCTACACCTTTTGTGCCCATCTCCACTGCAGCCCAGAGGCTGTGGGGAACAGCTCCCACAGAAATACTGGAAAAACAGCCCCAAAAGACAAGGGTCCCCAGCATCTCGGACTGTCCCTCCTGGGTACAGCTTGGAGCCACAGATCCAGGCAGACAGAAGAAACAGACAATTCCTTACCCCACCGCAAGGCTGCCTCATCTTAAACATCTCCAACATCTTTCAGCTGCTCATCAGGTGTCTGATCCTGCCTGTGCTCATTTCATTCTTGAGGTTTCAAGCGCTTCCTGAGCCCGAGGCAGCAGTTCCCACACAGAAGGTTCACTGGCAGTGCTGGGACTGAGAGCAGCTCCCACAGACTCACCCCCTGCTGCCCCCAACACACTGTGAGACCAGAGCTGCCCTCCCGGGGCAACAGCGGTGGCTACATCCAACAATGCAGGCACAAGCAAGGAGGGTGAGCCCCCAGACCCACACTGCCACACTGCCCAGGTACACCAGGAGAAACCCCCAGTGCGTGTGACCCCAGAGGGACCAGCCCTTCTTCTGGGGCACAGGAAGTCTGTGCTTCCAGGGTCCCAGCAGATGTGGCTGGGCACAGCTTGGGGGTAGGGTGAATTGAGCTGCCTCAGCCCATTCCCTGCCCCATTCCCATTGTACCAACTCTCTCAGCCACTGCCAATCAACTCCGAGTGCTGATTCTCGTCATCTGAGCCCTCATTACAACCCCGAGCCGCTAACGAGGCGGGGGAAGGACATCCGAACCCTGGAGTTCAGTGTCTCTGGGAAAGAGAAGAGGCAGAGCCCATTAAACATTGATCAGAGGCTCCCACAGCTGCGGTGCAGCCCTGACGCATCCCTGCTGTCCCGCCACCAGGAGCTCCCAAGGGCCAGGAAGGTCTGAGCTGCCCCAGGGACTCGGTGTTGGCTCGTTGTTGCCCCAGCCCCTCACTTCTGGCCCCCAACAAACCTTTGGGAAGGTGCAGTTCCTCACAGACACGAAGCTGAGGACAGGGAAACTCATTTCCTACTTTCAGCCTTGTTCCATGCTTTGGACACAGTGCCCGGAGTCCAGACCCTCGTCCCACAGGTCACCCGACTGAGCAGCAGCTGCCCGGAGCCAGCGGGAGCCCCTCGGGAGCTGGGGGGACAGGACCCCAGGAGAGGGAGGGGCTCTGTCACGGGCTGGGCAAAGTCGAGCTGCCGCCACCATCTGCTCCACCGCTCTGGAGCGGCCTCTCTTTCTGTTGTTTTACTAATGCTGGGCACAAAAATAGCTCTCCAAGATGTCAGTGTTTTTGGGAAGCCGCGCACTGTGAACGTGGGCGGCCAGAGGCCGATACTTACGAACTGGCGCCGCAGCTTGGTCCTGACGCGCTCGGCCTTGCTCTCGGCCGGGTGCACGGCGTAGCTCAGGGAGCCCAGGTGGTTGTCCACAGATAGGCTCTTCCTCATGTAGAAGGAGCGGGTGCGGAAGTAGCTGAACGGGGCGTCCTCCACCGCCGTGCCAAGCTGAGGGGCCCCGGGGGGCTCCGAGCAGTCATCCTCCAGCCGCCAGGCCTCCCCTGCGGAGGAGAAGGAGATGTGTCCCCATCAGAGCGTGACCAGACACGTCCTACCCCCTGGACCCCCTCTGGCCCTCCCACAGCCCTGGGGTACAAATGCTAGGAACTTACTCAGACGGCAGGTCCCTCCCACAAATCCCCATGTACCCCTTGCCCCAGGCAACAGCCCCTGCACTCAACCTGCCCACCCCAGGTACCCACAGTCCCCACATCTTCATGGCAGGAATCAGCCAAATAGTTAGAATCATGGAATGCTTTTTGTTGGAAGGAAACTTAAAGCTCATCTTGTTCCAACCTCTTGCCATGGGAAGAGACACCTTCCATTTCATCGGGTTGCTCCAAGCCCTGTCCAACCTGGCCTTGAAGTCTTGCTTTGTGAATGGGAAAAATGAGGCATCACAAGTGTTACAAATCACAAAAGCATTTACTGCCATCTCCTCCTGCAGAAAAAAATCCCAAAACCCTTTATGGCACAGCCAGGAGCAATTCAACAGCCCCACAAAGGACAGAAGCCAGACATCCCTTCTCCACCTGCCTGTCACCAGCAGCAACAGGATGCAGCAGTGCAGGGCTGAGAGCCCCAGGGACAAAACTCACTAACACTGTGACAGTGGTGACAGTGGCAGAGGACAGTTGGCACCACGCAGGGCTGGTGATCCCAGGGCAGCACTGGCCACATTTCATTGCAACGAAAGGGCAAAACAACAAAACAACAGGAAATGTTTCCAGAATATCACTGCTGCACTCTTTTCCCTTCAGCTCAGATTGTCGCCTGCTTTTTGTTGCCAATCTCCTCTTTACATCTGGAGCTTGCCCTGCCTCCTCCCCTCAGCCAAAATGACTGCTCAAGCCATGACAAACAATCAATAAAAGCCTCAATCTTGAAAGCCTTCTCAATTATTAGCCCAAAAGGGCATCTCACAGGACTGCCTCCAGGGGCTCTCCCCCTCCTGCAGCCTCTTACCAAGGCAACATCCTTCGCCTCTAATTTCTGAAAAACCCAGCGCCTTTGAGCATCAACGACCATGATCCCGCTACATCGGGGCTGAGAAGCAAAACATCTCTCAGTTTAAAGCAGATAATGGCCCTAAGCTCCAGTTCAGCAGTGCAGTCCAGTCTACCCAGCACGGCTGTGGGGTTTATATGGAATATGGTGAGACACAGGCTGGACTACAAGCTACCAGAAGAGGAACCACCTACACACACTGCCAGAGAGCAGGATTACATTGGACATTAGGAAGGAATTGCTCCTTGTGAGGGTGGGGAGGCCCTGGCACAGGGTGCCTAGAGCAGCTGTGGCTGCCCCATCCCTGGAAGTGACCAAGGCCAGGTTGGACAGAGCTTGGAGCAACCTGGGATAGTGGGAAATGTCTCTGCTCATGACAAGGGGTGGAACAAGATTATCTTGAAGGTCCCTTCCAACTCAAACCCAAACCATTCCATGAAAGAGGCAACCCAGAGCACAGCACTCCGAACATCGTGTAGATTTTTCCTCCCCTACTTTCAATTTAATGAGCTGCTGCTGCTCCTCTCCAAATGTCACCTCACACAACACAGGAACTGCTGTTTGAAAGCTGTGATTATTCCATGCACAAACACATCAATCGGAGGCAGATCCAGACTGCCATTGTGAGACAGCATCACTCTGGGAGCACAGCAGGGAGCACTGACACAGGAGACGCAGGGGACACGCAGGGAAATCGCAAAGAAAAGGAGGAACCCACCCCTGTGCTCACCTGAGATGGCCCAGCCACTGCCTGGGCCATCCTGTGTCCTCGAGACTGTCCCCTCCCAGCCCCACAGCTCACCCGGACACAGCCCCCACTGCTCTGCTGCCCTGAGCAAGGGAGGGCCAAGGCCATGTGCTCAATGAGGGAAAGGTTCACCCGCTGTACCCACACCTCTGTGCAGGGCATCTCACCCAAGGACAAGGAGTTGGGTTTCAAATCCTACAGAGCAGCCAGGACACATCTGCTCTCACTGATCCCAGTTCCCTAAGGATTTTGCTGGTTTTGATCTTGTCTCTCATCTACAGGAACTGCATTCTCCAGCACAGGCCAGGAGCTGGACCAGAGGCAGCTGCTGCCTGGCCTACCCAAGGGGTGATCCTCACCAAACTGGGTCCTTCCTCCCCGTGCACAGGGAGACCTTGTCTACCCCAAAATGCTTTTCTACCTGCCGAAGGAGCTTGTCCTGATTGCTACCAAACAAGTAAATCAATGATCAAGACCAGAAAGGTCAGAAGGAGAAGATCAAGAAGTCAGAGAATCACAGACTGGTTTGGGTTGGAAGGGAAATAAAAGCTCATCTCATTCCAACCCCTGCCATAGGCAGGGATGTCACTCATTAGATCAGGTTCCTCAGGGTCCCATCCAAGCTGGAGAGGAAATGCCAGGAGCAGAAGCAAGCCCACAGACTGGAGGCCAACGATCCTCATGCTCTTGTGTCTTGGAGCTGCTCATCCCTCTGCCACTCAGAGCTGTGCCCTCAACATCAGCACTTCTGGAAGATCTCCTGACCATCTCCTTGGGCTTGACAGTAACAATTCCTGCAAACCCTTTTTGCTTTCTGAATTTGAGGTGTTGGGGAGGGGACACATCAAAGGATGGAGGAGACAGCAAGGACAGAGACCCAGTGCCTCTCCAGTACATCCTCTAGAAGTAGAAGAAAAATTAATTCCAGAGTCCTGGTCTAAGCTAAAATCCACCTGCTTCTCTGTGGCTTCTTTATTTTCCTCTCATGGGCACAATCCCAATAAACTCAACCCAACCATGCTACAAGTTAACTTCTTCCCAGATCCGCAGCAGGGCATGGAGCCAGCTCCTGGAGAGCTCTGCGTGTTGCCTGACAGAGGAGGGAGAGTGGAGGCAGGGAAGTGCTCCAGAGTGGTCTGCTCCTTCCAGGTGCAAGAGGAGGGAACTGCAAGGGACCAGGCATGTAAACCATGCAGTGACTTTCTGTGCAGGCTGCAGCTGAGGGCTGCAGGTGGTCAAAGGCTGAGAAGAAGCCCTTGCCTGCTGTAGAAGGAAGAGGCGAGAGAGCAAAGGAGGGCTTTTCCTCAGTCCCACTCCTAAATCTTCACAGGGGAACAAGAGATGAGAAGCGACAGGCAGCTCATTGCTCTGTGCCACCAGCACGTGTGAGACCTCCTGGCAGACTGCAGTGTGACCCACTGGGATAGTGGCTTGGACAAGGCAGGCACTGTCCCTGTTCAATCAAGCCCCATTTGTGCTTGTCTTCCCCTCTCTAGGGTTTGTACCCATAAGGATTTGAGGTAAATCCTGAAGCAGCTCCAGGCAAGTGGTTGAAGGAGATACGATGGAGAGGAAGAGCTCATAGCCTGTCCCAGCTGAACACAGCACTATTATGGGTGACCTGCAGGGGAAAAACAAAACCAGACCAGCAGGAAATCCATACCTGCTGACCAGCCCAGCCAGTTCCTGAGCTCATGGAATGAGGTGGAAGGTTGTTTTGAAGGGAAAGAAGGGGTCTGGGGGGCTCAGCAGCCACAGGCTCAGTTCTTCTGCCCATCTTCAGGGCCCCAGCTCCCCACTAGGCACCTTGATGTCCTCATATGGACCTGCAGAGGAGCTGTGGTGCCACAACAAGACAACCTCCTGTGACCTTCTGCCAAGTGCCAGGGCACATCCCTACTCCAGTGCTGCCACACTGGAACCATGGGACACAAAAGAAAAGGCTGAGAAACACGTCCCAGTGGTCAGATGATCATGCAGTGGTCATGCATTGGGTGCCACTGAATGTATTGGTTCTAATTCAGAGCCAAAAATTAAGAAGAAACCTCAGGAGGGTTTACTTTGGGAGAAGCCAATCCAAAATGTCCCCTCCCAGTCACTGGCTCGGGAAAAAAAATTCCTTAGGAGAAAAGTGGAAAAAACTATTTATTTAACAGGCAAAGCACTCACTAGCACAAACAAAGAAATAATGAACAATATGAAACCATAAAACCTCTTGCCGCTCCAAAAGAGATGACAAACTCACAAAATCCCTCTGTGGCTGTGGCTCGGCTCACTCAGTCCCTTATCAGTCTCTTATCAGAAATGCCGCGGCCCAGGCCCGGCCTGGCAGCCACAGGTGCGAGCTGCCACTGCTCTGCTGGGTGTTCAGTCCAGAGCAGGGTTACCAAGGTCCAAAGAGAAAGAAAACCCACAGCCCAGGGAACTTCTCTGCCTCAGCTAGCTAAAATGAACAAGAAGCAAAGGAGAGCTCTGTCCTGCTGTCTGTCCATCCACAGACAGCACAGTCCAGCAGCAGGATGCAGGGAGCGAGTGCAGTCTCTGGTAACAAGCCCCGCGCTTCTCCTCTCCCCCTTCGCTCTCGGAACAAATCTTAAAGGTGCAACACTTATTATCCAGCCTAAACAGAGCAGACAACTGGGGATAAAGGCATCATAGAGCCAACCCAGGACAGGATGTCGCATCTCATCCATGCCAGACATAATCAATTCTTCCATCTTGCTTGGTAATTCCTCTGCTCATGGCCCCCAAAACAGCCACAAGCCAGGGTGCAGTTCCTCCCCAGAGAGCCACGAACTCTCCAAGAAGATGAGCTCATCACCTCTGTCAAGGACAGCCCTGCTCCTGCCATGTCTCTGTGCATGAGCCTCTTTCTGAGCTGGTTTTGGTCCTGTGTCCCCCCACCTTGAATGGGGGGGGAGTGGTGGTACCTGCTCACAGCAAATTTACCACTTCTTTAGGGAAAGGACCTTATCCGAGAATGATGGAATGGTTTGGGTTGGAAAAGACCTTAAAGCCCATCTCATCCCACCCCTGCCATGGGCAGGGACACCTTCCACTACCCCAGGCTGCTCCAAGCCCTGTCCAACCTGGCCTTGGACACTTCCAGGGATCCAGAGGCAGCCACAGCTTCTCTGGGCAACCTGTTCCAACTTCTCTCCATCCTGATACCCAGTAGCTCAGCTCTTACTCATAAATCCTTATGGGAATCCTGCATTCCTGGTCAGCATCCCAGGGCTCCTTAACCTGCAGCACCACATGCTGCTCCATTCCCTTAGTGCTGTCCAAATGTCCCACCCAGCAGTGCCATCTCTTCTTTTTCTCCTCTGGGACATCATCCTGACAGTCTTCATAAGTAAATAATTAGCAGTTCCTAATTGAGCCAGGAAAACAATGTGGGAGCCCTCCAGTCTCCAAAGGTTTTCCTACTCTTTCTCCTCTTGGCATCCCCAGCCCCTTCCAGCCATGAGTAAAGTAAGATCTTAAACACTTCTTATGTGCATTCAGAGGTTTTGTGACTCCCACTGTGCAGGGAGGGCTGTGCATGGGGTTTGCTCCAGGATGGCTGTTCCACGGAGCACGAGCCTGTCTGCACTCCCAGGATAGGAGGTGTCTGCAGCAGAAGGTGAGGTGTTTGCAGTGGGTCTGACTCACACGGCAACATCATCCCACGGTCTTACAGCAGCCTCCCACTCTCTTCCTTCACCTCCAGCACAGCTCCCTGGAAGCACCAACAGAGCAAATGCAGACCTGCAGCTGTGCAAGGGAGCTCTGGATGCCATGTCCTTCGTGGTGGAGGCTACACAGCTTTCCCACAGGTTTCTTCCCATTCCAAGACCCACTCTAACAATTTGATAGGCTGAAGGAAAACCGACAGGTCCCACACATGGAAGCAGTGGCTCAGGTGCTACAGGACACCCAGGAGCTCTGTCATGAGAAGAGTGGCAGGACAGGCTCAGCGACATGCCAAGATCTGCTCTGTGCACAACTTTTGGGAGAATTAGTACCACCAGGAAACGAAATGCAGCCTGCAAAGCATCAAAATTAATCCAGAGTTTGGACAGCTGCTCTGCTGAGCAACACAGGGATCTGACTGTGAGAGGGATAATTAAAAAAAAAAAACCATAAAAATAAAAAAATCCAAGGGTGCTGTTTGAAGGGAGCTGTTTTATAAGGATTTTATTCAGCACTGGACTGTCAGCCCTGGCTTCCAGGCTTTATCTTTGTTTCAGTGTTAATAATCCCCTTTGCCATCACTTTTATAGTCCCAGCGTGATTCTGCTGGCACCAAAAGCACTGAAATGCTTTGGCCATCAGCAGCTTTGCCAATAAACTCGCTCAGAGCAGCTGGCCCAGCAATATTAGTATTTCATCAGGATCAGCATTAGAGTAGAAGAACATGATAAAAATCCTTAGGGCTGACCCAAAGGCCAACACAAAGTGCTAGGCTGGGAGCATTTGCAAATCTCCGAGGCCAAGGCTGTGGGAAGAGCACAGCAATGATGTTCCTGCCACCGCTCCTGGTGGAGACCAGCTACAAGTGCCCTGAAGTAACACAGAAAAGAAGGACCTGGGCCTGTTGCATTGGCCAAGGAGGCCCCAGGGTGGTCTCTCACCCCAGCACCCCCAGGCAGAAGGCTCCAAACGTCACTTCTCCACCTCAGGCGGCTTCCGACAACCAACTCTTCTTCTTCACCAGCACAGTACAAAGGACGGGGAGGTTTAAGTATCAAGCTCAAAGAAAGACTCAACCAGGGGCAAAACCCCCAAAAGTTCACCAAGAAGTGCTATTTTCAGAGCAGAAAAAACTCTGCATGGGCTGAAGTCAGATTTGTGCCCCTGGAGAACCAGGAAAGCTTTCCTGGGATTCTGTAGACACGTAGGCGTGGGTGCACTCACCGGCAGAAGGGACTGTGCAGCCTTTCTGGTGCTCAGGGGCCGAGTGCTTCTTGTAGGGCTTCTGCTCTGGCATCTCGTCCCTGTAGGGCGCGGGCTCGAGCAGGGGCAGCCGGCTCAGCACCGGTGACTGCGGGATGCTGGGCAGTGTCCGCGACTTGCCCAGGAGCGGCCGCTGCAGCTTTCTGTCCAGAGACCTGCAGGGACACAACACAGCACAGGGGCTCTCAGGAGCTGGGACAGGACACAGCAAAGGGGCTTTCAGGAGGTGGGAGAGGTCCCTCAGGCCAGGACCCCTCTGTGACACACACGCAGCCCCTGGCTGAGCATAGCGCCCTTCACGGAATCATGGAATTGTTCAGGTTGCAAAAGNCTTCAGGATTGGAGGTGCCCCAGCAGTGCCCAGCACAGGGAATGGTCACTGCCCAGTCTGCCACACCATGGCTGGTGCAGGCCAGGTGCCATTGGCCTCTTGCCCACCCAGCTCAGCATCACACTGCACCATCTGTTAGCAAAGCTGCTGCTGTGCCGGCAAAGCCTTCTCCCCTGGCCAGGTACTGTAATTAGGATTAGCATCTTGAGCTGCAAGGCACAACCAGCACAAAAAGAATTCAAGACCCCAGCCCACCTCAAAACTCCCAGATAATCTGAATTAACCAAATAAAGAAACCAGACGGTTCAAGACTGAAGGGATAAAAATTTCCTTTGAGACAGTGAAACTCCCATTAAACATCATCCGCAGCATCAGAAAGGGATTTGAGGTAGAAAATGGGTCGCTGGATAGGTACTAGGGAAGGTCCAGACTCCATAAAGCCAGACTCACACAGCAGGGACTGCAGAGGCCCCCAGGGTGTCATGGAACATGTAGAAACATAAATTCAATGTCTCTATGAGGTCAAAACTCAACTGAGTTTGATGATGGGGCTCCAAATCTGCAGGGGTGACCAGGACACACATCCATGTGTCAGTGTGACCACGCACAGCCACTTGTTCCACAGCCCAGAGGCAGCCCAGGCTGCAGAGGCATGGGAGCACAGCCCTCTCCTCCTGCTCCACCCCAGAGCCAAGGGACAGGCCTCAAGTCCCCCCTCGGGGATGACACTGGCCCAGGCAATGCCCCAAGGAATCCAGAAATGCAATAGAAAGGAGCAGAGCCCAGCACTGTTGTGGGGTGTCCTGTGCTAAGGGTTACCCCAAGGCTGTCCCTTGCTTTCACAGAACCCACAGCTGAGCCCAAACAAACTCCCCAGCAAATCCCAAGGCTGTTTCAAAATCATAGAACCACAGAATGCTTTGGCTTGGAAAGGACCTTAAAGATCATATTCCAACCCCCTGCCATGGGCAAATCTCATAATGAACAGTACAGATCATTCAATTTTCCATCTAAAACTCAATTCTTCACTGCTTATGCTCATTTGTTCTTGTGCCAATATTAACCTTTAGCTTAAATAATTATCTCCCCTCTACAGTGTTTGCTCCCATGATTAATTCCCATTATAATGAAGTCCCAGCCCCTTTCTGCCTGCATTTTTCAAGGCTGATTAACGCAAATTCTTTCAGTCTCCTCTCACAAAATTAGCTTTCATTTCCCCATGGATGTTTCCACACCCCTCACTGCCCTCCCTCTCTCTTGGACTCAGCTTTTTCCACCCATCCTGGAGCATCATAGAATCCCAGGATGGTTTGAGTTGGAGGGAACCTTAAAGCCCACCTCATTCCACCCCTGCCATGTCCAGGGACACCTTCCACTAGCCCAAGTTGCTCCAAGTCCCAGTGTCCAACCTGGCCTTGGACACTTCCAGGGATCCAAGGGCTTCTCTGAGCACCCTGTGCCAGGGCCTCACCACCCTCACAGGGAACGATTAATTCCCAGTATCTCATCTAACCCTGCCCTCTGGCAGTGGGAAGCCATTCTCCCTTGTCCTGTCCCTCCATCCCTTGTCCCCAGTCCCTCTCCAGCTCTCCTGGAGCCCCTTTAGGCCCTGGCAGGGGCTCTGAGGTGTCCCTGGAGCCTTCTCCTCTCCAGGTGAGCACCCCCAGCTCTCCCAGCCTGGCTCTAGAGCAGAGGGGCTCCAGCCTGGTGATCATGCAGACCTGAGTTCTTGATGCAGACAGCAGGGCAACCCCTCTGCCTCCCTGCACGTTCCACCACTAAATTTTATCCTATTTTACGCTCCAGTGCTCGGGGTCACACAGGCAGAGGCTACCCTGCCGAAGCTCCTGACCCTCGGTGCTTGCCTCTCACTGGGATGTTTGTCACGACAGCTCTTCACTCCCACTCTGGACATGGAGCAGCTCCCAGAGGTGCCAGTCTGATGTCACTCAGGAGAGCAGGCACAGGGCCAGAGCAGTGCCACAGCCGTGCAGTCACCTTCCAGGGACGGTGACACCAAGCCCTGGGGCACAGGGGCTGGGGCAGAGGGCAGGCCTGGGCAGCCCTGCCAGCCCCACAGCACATCCCTCAGAGCAGGGCTGGGCAGCACATTTTGACATTAGGTCAGCAATTTATTGGTATAAATCAATCCCATTCTCTGTCAATTCCCAGGTGCTGCTGCTCTGCTGCTCTTGGGGTTGGGACAGGGACAGCACTGCCCTAGGCCTGGGGCAGCAGTGCCTCAGCTGTGCCAGGTCCTCAGCACCATCCTGCCCACCCCGGCCCCACGCTTCAGTGGGATCAGCATGGAAACAAGATGTGCCAAGAGATATAGAGCCAGAATTAGCTTCTCAAGCAGCTTCCATTCCAGCAGAATATTTGTACATCTCATCGTAACATATTTCACTGGCACAAGGCAACAGGGACAGAGCTTAACACATCGCTGTGCCGCATAAATTAGTTCAAAACATCCCTTCTTCTGTGCATGTAAATCCCAGGATACCTGTGTACAGCTCCATCACCTGCAGAACCCCATTAGCATTTTAGTGCTCCCGTTCCTTTTGTGCTCACAGGGCCACTCACAAGAGTCACATGGGGAAAAAAACAGAAGAATTCACTCTGTTAGAGAAGCAATTTTCAAGCTACGTATCTTCAGGCAGTGATTTATATTGTCAGAAAAAGCAAAGCAACTAGAAATCTGTTTACCACTGAAATCTGAACTCAAATTCCCAAGCACAATTCAGCTCCATGGATTTACTACCCCACTTATCATTGTTGAAGCACAGCTGGCACATAAGTACCACACAGCCCCTCGTCCATCCCAACCCCCCCGGTGGGGTGGGGAGGAGAATCGGGAAAGGGTAAAATCCATGAGTTGAGGCAATAATTGAAATACAGTTGTTGGTGGTGTTTATTATTATCATTATTGTTGTTGTTATTATTATTGTAGTGAAATTGGAGAAAAGAAAAAGAGAGAGAGGAATATAATCCCAGATAGACAAGTGGTGCCTAACACAGTCTCTCACTACCCAAAAAGCCCAGCCTGTTCCTCAGCAGCAATAGGCCTCTCCCAGCCAACCCCCCAGTTTCCATACTGGGCATGATGTTCCATGCTCTGGAATATCCCTCTGTCCTGGCCATGATCCCTCTCAGTCCTTGTCACCTCCCCAGTGGCAGAGCATGGGAAATGGAAAAGTCCTTGACTTAGGGAGAGCATTTCCCAGCAACAACCAAACCAGCAGTGTGTTATCATCACTGTTCTCATCCTGAATCCAAAACATAGCCCTGGACCAGCTCTGGGAAGAAAACAAACTCTACCCCAGCCCAAGCCCGAGCTGGTGCACAGCTCCAGAGCCCTCAGCAGCCACTGCCAGGCAGGACCTGACAGCACCAGGGAGTCACATTGCATCTCCGTCTGCTTCCCAAGCAGGTGTCCCAGCTGGGTGCTATCAAGGATGCCACATCCCATTAGTAAAAATCCCTGATGGAGTGTAAAGCTCAATGAGAAAAGCTACAATCAACGCTGCTACAGCCTATATTTAGCTGCCATTCGGCATTTGGGTAGGAAGGAGAGCACATAATCGAGTCATGGCAGGGGTGGAAAAATCCTCCTGGCTGGGTGTGAGAGCTCAAGCAGGAGCCCAGTGACAGCTCCATCACTCCCAGCCACAGCCAGATGGGGAAATGGGGGAACATCATCAGGGCCAGGTCCCTGCCCCCAGCCCCAGGGACAGCCGTGGGGCAGGAGTGACTGTGCCAGGCAGGGGCCAAGGCTGTCCCAGCACCCCCATCCCAGCCACAGCCCGGCTAGAACCCGAGACACCCAGCAGCATGGGAAGAAAAGAAGCAGGACTCATCTCCAAAGCTGTGCTGTGTCCAGCACCTTCCCCATGGTGATGTCCTCCAATCCCAGAAAGAGAGGGGAAGGGCTCAGATAAAGGGAAGGGAGGGAGAAAGAAAGTTTAATGCAAATTAAAAGCCAGCTCCTGCAGCCCTCCTGCAAGCTGGGATCAAACTGCACACACCTCCAGCCTCCCCTCCCAGCTCGTTTCTGCACGGGAGACGCTGCTCTCTAGAGAGCACTTCCAGCCCAACCCAGAGAGCATGGAGTCTGCAGCTTCCCAGGGCAGGATGCAGGAGTCACCACAGCAGCCCCAGCAGCACCAGAGAGAGCAGCAGGAGGGGAAAATAACCCTAAACCCACTGCTCTCACAATCCAAAAAGGACCCCAATAAGCCTCATTGATTTATATGACTTTCTCAGGAACAAAGCAAGGAAACCTCCTGCATGTGTGCTGGAAATGCCTGAGGATGGTGACCCTCCAGAGACATCCCACTCCTGGGAATAGGGAAGCCTTCATCCTGCCACAGCACCCAGGCCCAGCAGCTCTGAAACAAACCTGAGCACCCACTGTGCTAATCCCCTCCCTGAGGCAGGCTGCTGGTGGAACACAGCAGGAAGAAGAGGAGGCTCATCTGGGGAAGAAAACTTAGGTGGGAAAGGGGCAGAGCAGCAAGGCAGCAGCTACTCCAGACCTTGCCCACCTGCTCCAGAGCTGTGGCTTGGTGACAGCCATATGCCCTGTGAGGAACACCGAAGCCACTTCCAAGATACCAGGGGGACAACACATGTCTCAAAGAGCTCACAGCCCCAAAACTCAAGCAAAAATAGGCAGAGTAGATAAAGGGCTGCCCCTCCTCCTGCAGCACTGTGCAGCGTCCCACAGGTAACTGGAGGGGGCTCCTTCACCCCTTCAGTTACTTAATTCACTAAATCTAATGACCAAAGGAAGTTGAAAAAGCAGAAGGTTTGGGGAAGAACAGCTAAATGTGGTACAGGCTGAGAGGGTGGCAGGTGTAGGGGCCAGGAGAGCTCAGTTATTGCAGAGTAACAGGTCTCCCAGATCTTCCTAGCCTGTGGCTGCTCACTCACTTCTCAGCCCATTCCTCCAAGGAGGTGTAACTTAGCAACCTGACCTTAAAAACTCTGCAAGGGTTCCAGCTGGATTCAGGAAAATGAGAGATGTTACAAGCCAGGAGCAGCAATTACCCACCAAACACCCTCTCAAAGCATGTGGGGTGTGGGGAGGTGGTGCACCTCCTGCACAGCCTGAGCCCCATGGCAACACAAACAATGGCTGCAAAATGGAAACAAAACAGAACACCCACATCTATTCCTGAGACAGCTAGTGGAGATGCAGCTGGGTGTGACAGGTACAGGGGGCAGGGTTAGATGGGATACTGGGAAGAAATTCTTGGCTGAGGGCTGTTGAGGCCCTGGCACAGGGTGCCCAGAGAAGCTGTGGGGACCCCTGGGTCCCTGGCAGTGTCCAAGGCCAGGCTGGACAGAGCTTGGAGCAGCCTGGGCTAGTGGGAGGTGTCCCTGCCCATGGCGGGGGGTGGAACAAGATGAGCTTTAAGGTTTCTTCCAGCCCTTCTGGGATTCTGTGAGGTTTCCCCACAGTGCTCAGCTCCAGGGCACAGGATTCATCCTGTCCTGCCATGGTGCCTCACCCCACTCTGTGTCCCTGCCCAGGGCAGACATGGAACTTGCTCCTGCAGGAAGCAGCTGGGACACCCCACCAGGCTGGGCTGCAGCCAGGCCAGCCCAGCTCCCGAAGCCCGAGGCAAGGCACAACTGTGCCTCTGATCCCCCAGCAGTGCACAGTGCTCACTGGGTGGGAGCTCTGCTGTGAGCCACGGGGCTGAGCAGAGATTTGAGCAAGGATCTTCTCCATCCCCACCCTGACAGCAGCAGGGGACAAGCCAACATCTACCTGCAGCTGGTTTCTGCAGAGGGGCTCTGCAGGAGAAGGCAGCAGCAGGAGGACAGGGAAAGCACAGGAGGCTGTTGTGCATCAGAAGCTCTTTCTGGACAGAAGCACGAGGCAGCAGCCCCTGGGATGTGCTTCAGTGCAGTCCAACACCAAAAGCAGTGGCAGGACCTCATGGAGGGCAGGGAATGCAGTTTAAGGGAATCACACAGCAGTGGTGAAGCCTAGGGAAGGAGTGTGAGAGGAAGAAGTCAACTGGTAACACACAGAGTAGCCTTGGAAACCAAAACCTGAGGATTTTGGCAGAGCAGAGCCTTCGCAGGGCATCCTCACCTGTTCAAATCACCAGTTTGCTCTGCAAGCCTTATCAGCTGTGAGCAAACCTGTGAGTCACTGGCACTATTTCCAGTGACCCTGTGGATGACAAAGCCAGAGAAAATCACTGAAAAATCTTCCCTTCACATTCAAAAAACACCCAAACAAAACACCTTCCTTTCTGGCTGGCTGGTGTATGTGTGTGAAGAGTGGGAAATGAGAGCTGAAACAGAGCATCTTTCATCTGACTGTGAGACAGTTTCAAAGCACAACAAAACCCACAACAGCATTCAGTGTGCAAGCTCAGAAAAGGAGAAAACCAGCCATGTGAAGCTATAAAAATACCTTCCCAGGCTCAGCTATGAGCTGGTAAATACCGTGATTTCCACCAGCTGGTTTCTAAAAGCTTCTTCTCCTGCCACCTCCCCGACTTGCAGAGCATCTCTGCAGCGGGGCCATCCCTGAACTAAACACCACTAGCATCCAGGGAGTAAGTGCTCCTGTCCCTACAAACTGCATGTTGATTTGGAAGGGTGTGGGAGGGCAGGACAGGGGCGGTCACACACCCCTCCTGCTGAGGGCAGCCCTCAGGAAAACATTTCAGAGCTGCCTGGAGGAGGATTCAGCACCATTCCCCGCTATGAGCCCCCTGTGCCTGAAGCCCAGCCCTGCTACCAGCACCCAGGAGATTGGGAGCCAAGTACCAAAGAAGTTCTCTTTGTGGCAGATGCTGCCTGAAAAGCCCTGAGTTCTTGGGTGTGTGACAGCTAGTGTCACACCAGCCACTGCCCACAGCCTCTCTCCCACCAGGTTTTACCCAGGGCTGAAGAGCTGCTGCTGCTACTCACCCCCGGCATCACACCATCCCAGCTGGGCAAAGCCATCCCCAGGGAAACGAGGTGAAAAAACACAAACCTTTCATGTCAGCACTCACAAACTATGAGCTGTGGCTGTGTTTGGTAGCAACGCCTCCATTTCACCATTCACTGGAATCCAAGCATTGAACAGATAAGGAAATACATGGGAGCCAGCCACTGCCATTCATTCATTCAAAAATATGTTGGTTTCTTTGTTAAAAGAATCTTTATGACATCTCTAGCCAGGGGGATGCTCCCTCCACGACCCAGCCCAGGAGCACCCCACAAGGCCCTTGCTGGTGGTCACCCTGCCCTCTCTGTCACCCTCTGTCCCTGTGGTGCCACCAGACCATCCCCTCCACGTCCCGCAGGTGAGAGGAGCCCTCCCTGCCCTCCTGCTGCCCCGATCACACCCCAGCAACAGGGGCAGAGCAGGGACCAGGCACTGGGGAAGGCTCTGGCAGAGCCCAGCTCAGACTTGCTGGAGCTGACCTGCACAACAAAAAGTCCACAAAGACGAAAATTCCCTAGGGCCAGGGAAAGAAGCAGAGATATTCATGGAACATGAACATTTATCCTGCTCACCGAGTTCCCTCTGATAAATGGGGAGAGGTGGCAGACAAAGGGGAAATGAATCCCAGCACAACAGTGAAGCAAATGAGCATCCTCCCTCCTGGCAGCTCCAGAGCGTGACCTGCATCCTCAGGGACCAGTGTGGTGACTGTCCCCGGGTCCCTGTGCTCATAGCCAGGCCATGCCATCCAAATGAAGCAGACAGGATGGCCAAAGGCATCTGGGATGCTCCACAAGAGGCTCAGGGATCACTCTCCAGATAGAGTAGGTCTGAGGATTACAAAAAAGGCTGTTTGAGATGCAGAAGGAAGCTCCTTCCATGCTGAAAGTCAGCTCACGAGCAGGATGTGAGCCCCAGGGACGCAGCAGTGCCTAGCCAGCCCCGAGGCAGGAAAGACACAGCCCAGCAGGGCTGGGAACACAGCACCAGGCAGGACAGACACAGCAGAGCAGGGCTGGGAACACAGCACCAGGCAGGACAGACACAGCAGATCAGGGCTGGGAACACAGCACCAGGCAGGACAGACACAGCAGAGCAGGGCTGGGAACACAGCACCAGGCAGGACAGACACAGCCCAGCAGGGCTGGGAACACAGCACCAGGCAGGAGAGACACAGCAGATCAGGGCTGGGAACACAGCACCAGGCAGGACAGACACAGCAGGCAGAGGGAGCGGTCCCGAGCAGGGCAGTGGGGCAGGAGCCGCTCCCGGCTGGGAAGGACAGAGCCCCGGTGGCCCCGGCAGGAGCCGCATTCCGGTGACCCGGTCACTGGTCACTCCGGTCACCTGCCAAGGCCAGGACACACCAAACACCTCCCACTCCCCAGCTTCATCACGCCGGGCCACAGACGCTGTGCCCTGGCTCGCGGCTTTTCTTCCATGGTGTTGATGTATCTCCCGTCTCCTCTGACACATTTCGGAGACAAAAGCTAATGAAGCACAAGTAATGGATGACAAACATCCGGCTCCGATGTTAAAAGGTCAGCTCATTTACAAGATAAATAACGTAACTGCTTTCTTTGCATTTACAAACACCTTTCAGGGAGGATGTGAAGGGGTTCAGCATCACAGCCACCTCCAGCACCCACCTCCTGCCCTCCTCCCATCAAGCCTGCATTCCCAAGAGAATCCCTGGAGCAGGACTGGAGCCCAGATGCTCCTGCACCACAAGCCCCCAGCTCCTGGGCCCGTTCCCAGTCTCATCACACAGGACCGGTCTCCCCTGTTGCTTCAAAATCCAAGTCACACGACAGAGGAGACAAAAAGCTGCTGAGATCATCTTGGAAAGGATACTGCTGCTCCTGACAACCACAGGGGAGATGCTTCAGGCCTGAATTTGATGTGCTCGAGCACAAGACGACACTCCAGACAGCTGGTGGAGTGAAATCCTATAATTTCTGCAGCATGACCAAGTTTTCCAGCACTGGAGGTGAACAGGGGCCATCTCTGACTATTAATCCCTGGCAAAAATAATTATTCATATATGTTTTGGTAAAAAAGCAGATTTATAATCAATCATAGGCATGTCGTTTTAAACCTTCCTGGGCACCACCTTTCAACCAGAGCCTTAGGCTGGTTTTCATTTTCCTCTGAAGCACAAGAGGCAGGTCACCACCATGGTCAGAGAGACAAGCTCATCGAACAGAAAAAAAATTGTTATGCTCCCAAAGTATCACAGTAAAACGCCTTAAAAAGAGGGTTTTCAGTGCAGGAGTAATGAGGGCTGAGGGGAGCTGGGAGCAGAGCTCTGACAAGTGGCCAGGATAATGGATTTTATCTATCTTTTGAGGGGAAGAACAGGAGCAAACAGCCCCAGAACAGCCCAGAGGAAGCCCAGCCTGGGCAGCAGCACCTGGGGACAGGATTCCTCCAGGGCAGAATCGGGTCTGGGTCCCTGGAACCCCAGGCTGCACAGCAGGAACCGACCCACAGAGCTGGGCTGGGGGCTGGCCATGGAGTGCAAGGAAGCAGAGCCCAAAAACTTCCTATTTCCAGACAAGAGCCCTGGCACAGCTTCAGCTGCCAGGCTGTCTAGAGAATCACAGAAGCATCAAGGGTGGCTATAAAATAACTCTGAAGTTATAAAATCCAACAACCAACCCAGCACCACCACCATTTTCCATGTCCTCAAGGGCCACATCCACGCATTTTTTTAATTTTTACCTTCCAGGGATGGGGACTCTGCCACTTCTGTGAGCAGCTGCAGCTCAGCACCCGCAGAGGAAGGCAGAGCCAGGTTCTGCCAGGGAAACGCATCCCTGCTGCAGGAAAAACACCCCCTAAAATCCTCAGCTGTAATAGCCTCCCAGTCTCCCAGTGAAGGGCTTGTGCCTGCCCCATCTCTGGCAGTCCAAGGCCAGCTTGGATGGGATAGTGGAAGGTGTCCCTGCCCATGGGGTTGGAACAAGGTGAGCTGAAAGCTCCACTCCAGCCCAAACCACCCTGGGATTCTGTGATAAATTTTATCTATTTGTTCTTTAAAGCAACATAAAAATGCACCAGAACTTTCCAGTTTTTCTACAAACGTGGATTTGCAGCCAAAACATAGATGTACCAGAGACAGCCATGTCACCCTGTCCCAGAGGATGAAGAGAAAGACTCCAAGGTTTTGTTGAATCAGAAGTTCTTTATTGTAACAATGCAATCCCTTCTATAGGGTCTTTCACTAACAGTTATTTGATTGGCCAAATGACACAACGCCTCTCTGCCACCCTTGGGTGAGATAGAGGGAGCATGTGTGAGAACACACACAAGGATAGAGTAAACTAAAGTGAAAAACAGCACCTGTTACTTTGAGAACACGAGATGCCTACAAAACCTCTATCAGTCCTTTCCTGAGAATATGAAATTGTTCTCAGAGCCGTCCGTAGAGAAATTCAGCAGCAGGCCCTGGCTTTCCCAAGGGAAAGCAGTTTTCTTTTCTAAGTCCCACTGAAAGTCAGCCCCACACAGCCACACAAATCCTGCACACAGGGCAGGCAGCAGAGGGCCCCGAGCATCCAAGCAGCAAACAGGAGCAAACACCAGCTCCAGTGGCTTCCAAACACCTGTGGAAGCACACGGATGCTCCAGGCAGCAGCACCCACACCCACCCAGGGGCTGTCTCAGGTGGGGGATGAGGCTGGGGGCTCTGCTCTGCTCCCCCACGCCAGGGGCTGCTGCAGCCAGGGAACCAGGAGGAGCTGCTTATTCCCGTCTGCATTTTCCATCGAAAAATCCAAAAATGCAAACTAAAAATATCTTGTATTAATTTGTATAATTTCCAACAATTCCTACAGGAAAAAACACAGAATGTTTGTGGGGGGAAAAAAATGTTTTAATTATTGAAGTAAGTATTCTAGTTTCCCCATTTGAAATATTCCCAACAGTAGTGTCCTTTTTTCCTTTCCTCTTTGAAATGCTTCTTCCTGGGTCCAGAGAAAATCTCTTTTGTTGACATATCCCCTCTCCCTCCCAGAGCTGGCTCAGTCCAGCTCCTGCAGGACAGCGTCACCTGGGTGCTCTCCCTGGAGCAGCCCTCTCCTCCTAGGGGGCTCTACCCCCACAGGGGCTGTTTGAAGGCCATAACCCACCCACACTTCCCCACAGGAGGGTGCCCAGCTCCTGCCCCAGGGGGTGGGCAGAGGATATTCTGTACCCAGACGCCTCCAAATCCCAATGGCATCTCCTCCCTGCTCCCGGGCTCTGCCACCAGCCCACGGGCACTCACAGCTCTGACACTTCCATCCTTCCTTTGTCCCCAGGTGCCATTCAGCTCAACGTGAAGCAGGGACACCAAGCCCCTTCCCTTCACCCCCAGGTGATGGTGATGCAGTGGGACAATTCCCAGATGTTATGGGGAGGCAGCATGCCACAGCTTCCCTGTGCCTGGCAGGGCCCCCTCAACTCCCACTCGGAGCTGAGTGACAAAGCCACCCCTGCCACCCTAGCCAGGACCTGGGCTGCCTAGTGTCCCCCTGCACCCTGGGGGCTCACAGGTGTCCCTCCACATCCTGGGGACTGCTCGGTGTCCCCCCACTCCCCAGGGACAGCCCTGCACAGTCAGGAGCAGGCAGAGAAGGGCACCCAGGAACAAGCCCATTCAGAACCTTCCCTGCGCAGCCACCGCTTCTCTCAGAAACTGTTAACATTCCCACTGCTGTCTGGAATCACTGTGGACTGATGGTGCTTCTGTTTCCTACCTGTGCCCCCACCCAGCTGTGACTCAGTGCCAAAACAGTGGGAATTAGGAATCCAACAGCCTTTCCAGCAAAGTGTGACTCACAGGCCAAGGCTTTCTGCTGAAGGAGCCGGCTTCTGCAGTCACGCTCTGTCTGTAACTCTCCTTAATACCAGTTTCATTCCCTTCCTCCCACTACCACTCCAAAATAAAGGATGCTCATTCATCTTTTCCTGCCTAATCCAGGCAAAGATGAGCTTCAGCTTATGCAGAAATTAGGCAGCTCCCAAGCTCATCCCCCATTGCAAAGACTGGTCTTCAAAGGAAACTGGAAGCCAGGCAGAAAGGGAGAACACCGAGTGCAAGCCTTGTCTTTACCTAAAACATGGCCTCAAACCCCAAAAAAGATGACCCTGAGGGCTCAGATATGCTTTTCAAGTCTGTCAGATCCAGAAGGCTTTCCCCACCAGCTCCCAGGTCACACATACATGCACTTTTATGGGATAGATCTTAAACATCCCTCTACACACAGCCATGGGAGCAGGTTTTTGAGGAGCAGGAAGAGGCAGAGGCCCAGAGCATCCCTGGCTCTGTCCACCTCACCACCCCCTGCACCCCAATAGCACAGGAGGGGACAGAGCCACAGGCCACAGCAAGACCAGGAGCTCTGTGGAACTGAGACCCCATCAATGGGGCTGGAACTAGGAATGCACCCGGGTGTCCCCATGTCCCCCAGTGCAGAGAAACCACAGGGAACCAAGGTAAGTCAAGGTTTGGTGGAGAGGCCCCTTACAAGGACAAGTTTGATGAGGAGACAGATTTTTTCTCTGTGCTGCTCCCCAAGCCCCTTCCTGACAGATCCCAGGGACGGTGCTGCAAACAGCAAGGAGAACAAAGCCAAAAGGCTTCTTTACGTTTAATATACAAAACCCAGGCAGCTCAATCAAGCAACAAGAGCTAAATGTCATTTCCTCCTGTGGCACTACCACTCTGCTCACAGTTGTTCATGTCTGACAGCTTGTCATCGTCAGGAGACACCGGGGACACAGCCCGGGGAGAGGCTGGCACAGAGGAGAGGGGAGGAAGGCTCAGTCCTGCAGCCACCACAGACACCAGCACCAGAGAGATGGGGCACCTGTGTGAGCTGAAGGGCCACAAGTGACCCCGTCAGGCACAACCACACAGGGCAGGTGGGAAAGAGCACAGAATCATGGAATGGATTGGGTTGGAAGGGACCTAAAGCTCATCTCATTCCACCCCCTGCCATGGCCAGGGACACCTTCCACTGTCCCAGGTGGCTCCAAGCCCCAGTGTCCAACCTGGCCTTGGGCACTGCCAGGAATCCAGGGGCAGCCACAGCCTCTCTGGGCACCCTGTGCCAGGGCCTCACCAGCCTCACATGGAACAATTCCTTCCCAATATCTAATCGAAATCTCCCCTCTTGTAGTTTAAAACCATTCCCCCTTGTCTTGTCACTGCCTCTCCATGTAAAAAGTCACTCTCCCTCTTTTTATAATCCCACTTTAGGCACTGAAACGGGCTCTAAGGTCTCCTCAGAGCCTTCTCTTCTCCAGCTCTCAGCCTGTCTCCATGGCAGGAGCATCATTCCAAACAAGCCTCACCCAAGAGGACACAGGCTGCCCTTGAACACAGCCCCACACAGAGCTGTGCAGCCTCAGGCACCCCCTAAAACCTGTCACCACACTCCCAACCTCCAGCTGAATCAGGCTGAAGTCTCCAGCTCCAGCTCCTGAAGCTCTTTCCCTCATTCTTGCCCAGCCAAAGTGCTGAGGCTTGGCTGCCTGCTGCAGTTAATGGATGTTCAGCACCTCTGTGAAGCAGGCAGGGCTGAGTGGCTAACACTGCATTGAGGACTTCCAGCACCAGCACTGGTGCTGTGGTAGTGGCGATAGACATGGATTTGTTAATAGGTTACAGTGATCTGCTGCAGCAGAAAACGGGAATCCATGCGGCCACACACATTGTCCTGCTGGCATCTTAGCAGGCTAGGGAGGTGTGAGCACTGGGAGGTTTGAAGTACAAGTGTCACAAACCCCTTATTGACTAACTCCAAGTGGAAACTTCCCACTTAACCCAAAACACTTCCAAGTTCCTTGCTGGTTTTCTCCTTTAAAATGAAGGTATCTATCCTTCCATATGGACGTGTCATTTGGGAGCAGAAAGGTTTTCTTCAAAATAGGCCAAAAACAAAGTAGGAAAAATCGGTCAAACTCTCAGCCATTCAGGACAGCCCCTCAGAGTCAGGCCTTTGGACATCTTTACGTGCCATCTTTACCTGTCTCATGCTGTGTGCTGCTAACACAGGAGCTGCTCCCTCAGTGCAATCTCCCAGCCCCAAAACTTGCCAGTTCCTCCTGTTCCCCATCACAATCATGTGCTTGAACACAGACGTGCTGTCAGAGCTCAGGAGATATTTTTAAGCAGCCAAAAACAACGAAGCACAATCCTGCCAGGAAAACATTCCCCATTACCCATCCCCACCTCAAAGCCCATCGCACTGCACAGTGAGGACATGGATCAGGGTATCAGCGTGGAAAAGACCCCTAAAGGACTGGAGGTAACAGCTCCCCGTGGCAAAAAGCAGCTCCTTGGTCCAGCTTCCCACAGGGCTTGGGACAGGCTCTGACCCTGGGAGCAACAAGAACACCTGGACCCACCTGTGCCTCCCAGGAATGCAAAGATCACCCCGAGCACCCTTCTTCAGCTGGAGATTCTCTAATAACATGGGCAAAATCAGGCCCAGCAAGCTGGAATTTTTATGTAATTTAATTCTTATATAATCTAATTCACTGTTAATTAACACCAACTTCCAACTCAGGTACGGAGAGAAAAAAGGCAGCAGAACCCCAAAGCTGCCACCCTGCAGGCCCAGCACAGCCAAACTCCTCTCCTCTCCCCTTCCCATGCTGAGCTTCCCTGACTTTCACCACAGGCCACCCCAAGCCAGAGAAAAGCTCCTCTCCTGGAGCCCACTGAGGACGTAGGGTCTTCACCTTCAGGTTTTTGGGAGCTGTCAGCTCTGCTGCCTCCAGGAATGAAGGTGTCCCCCAGGAGCAGAATGCAGGATCCAAACCCAGGCACAAATCTCCCCCTCTATTCTCCCATCCTGAATATCTTCTTTTCCATAACTAGGCAGTGATCTCCTGAGGAGCTCATCAAAGCCTCTCTGTGGGGACCCTGTGGGGCTCTGGGGACCACAGAGAAGGGGAGAGGTCAAAGAGGGAACAGGCATCAACTTCCTGAATCCAGGGAACGCATCTGTCTCAGAACAGTCCTGGGCCAACAGTGAAAGCCACTGAATCAGTCCACAAGTCCCTGCCTAGAGGAGAAAATTTCTCTCAAAAGCCACCTCTGGACAGGACTTGGGATTTTTAACGACTTTCAATTGCGATTTTTAATGATTCTTTTAATGAATTAGTTACTGTTGCAGGTCACCTCTGTGGTGATAGAACTGGCCTTCTCAGGCAGTTCTGCTTTCCTGCACTGCACCCAGACTGAGAGCAACTCCGAGAGTGTCCTTGAGAAATTCTCCCCCACCCGTTAACTCCAACATGGGATCCCGGTCCTTCAGAATCAGGGCAGGCCCCAAAGGTCCCAGCCCAGTGCTCTGCCAGGTTGGCTCACTGCTAAGCAGCCCTGGCAGCAAGCAGCAGCCTGGGAAGTGCCATCGTGATCCAGAGAGTTCCAGCCCACCCTGGAGCCTCCCTGGCCCACTTGCAGCAGGGCAGGGCCATTCTCTCAGCCCAGTGACAGCACAACACAACACTGATGTTCTGATCCACTTTGCAAAAGCTGCAGGAACCCAAAATCAGTTGTCTAGACCTTTCAGTTTACAAATAGCTCACTAAAAGAAGAGCTGTTTAGTGTAACTTGCCTTTCCCTTTCAGCTCTCCTCCATCCCAGAGCGGATCCTCTGTGCCTGTCCAGACAACACACAGAGCTGGGCACAAGCACCTCAAGGCTGGCACCACAAGGTAACACAAGGAATAACCACAAGATAACACAAAGATAACCCCCCAGACCTCAGCAAGCACCCTGAGCCCCTCCTGTGCTTCACCCACAGGCACCTGCACCCAGTTCTGCAGACAAATCCTCATATCCCTGTCATGCCCTGGGCTTTCATCCCTCACGGAGCAGTCCTGCTCCGGAGCCTGTCAGCTGGAGTTTCTCCTTCATCCATCACTGCCCCTGCTAGATGGAAAAAAAGTTGCTGCAAATAAATCAGCTGGTCCCCTGGGCTGGGCTTGGCTGGGGTGTTCACTCACACTGCCAGCCCCTGCCCCAGCACAGCTGCACAGGAGACACCCTGATCCCCACTTTGTCACACCTGGGGCCTCCCAGCCCCAGGGACAACTGTCCAGGTGACTGATTTAGTAACAGGAGGCAGCCTTGCCACAGCCCCTCCTGCAGCGCAGGGCTCAGGCTGGAGGAGCCTGCAGCTGACACAACACAGAGGGACAAATCAGGACACACTCCGAGCCACAGGTGGGGGCAGAGCAGGAGGGCAGAGGCCGAAGAGCTCCTGCAAGCAGCGCCTTTGCCCAAAAGCACCTTGAGTGAGATGATCTCCTGCTGAGCTCCACTTCTGCGCACAAGTCTGAGCTCACAAATTCTCAAGCCCAGCAGACTTACTCATCCCAGCTCACTCATGTTGCTTTTTTGGAGGCGTAGTTTAAAAATGCAGGACTATAATTTAAAACCGTAACGGCACACCTGCTGATTTCTGTTAGGTCCTATGAGAATGCGTGGGACCACTATATTTAGAATTTAATAACTCCAGTCAGTGCATGCTCTCGACTGAGTACCTGCCTACATCTGTTCACTGTGGTCCCAGGGGATTATGCAGCCTTGGGAAGCGTGGTGGGAACCTGGCTGCCCTGAGCAAGACCAGGGCAGGGCTGTGCTGAGGACTGTTAGACATCACCCTGCTGAACTGGGGCTGCAGGACCTCTGGTACCTCCATGCATGTGGAAATGTGGGAGCTGAGGATCTTTTCTCCATGCTTCACTTGCCCATAATAGAGTGAAGAAATGAAGTAAAAGCAGAAAGTAGATCAGCAGAGCTGGAAGAAGCACCATCTAGAGCAAGGGCAGGGTCAGACATTGCAGCAGCTGCATTGTGTTGGCTTTTGGATCTCAGCCACGGAGATTTCCTGGGGCTTCTCAAGGTACAGACATTGGGGGGCGGGGGAGGTGAACAGGCAGAAGCTGAAGCAGCTGGGGTGACAAGTGACACTGATTTCAAAGCACCCCACGCTTCAATCAACACTCAGTTTTACTTTCATAATCAACCACAGCAATCAAGGGAATGGGCTCGGTATCCACAGGTGCACTCCAGCCCTGTCACCATGAGGGTCAGGGACACCGGGAAGTCTGTCCACACACTCGGATCCAGCCCAGAGAAGCTGCCCTGGAGCAGCTGCATGGCCCAGGGGGCAAAACAGGCAGGGCACGGCACCGTGCAACTCCAGCTTGGCCACACACAGGATCTCTGCTTGGGGGAAAGGGGTCCACCAGCCCCACACGGGTAAGCCCTGATGGGCAGTGGCCTTGGTGGCCATGTCTGATGCACAGCAAGCCATAGTCCCGCTTGAGGGGAGAACTCAGACACAGAATGGTTTGGGTTGAAGGGACCTTAAAGCTCATCCTGTTCCATTGCCTGGCATGGGCAGGGATGCCTTCCACCAGAGCAGGTTGCTCAGTCCCACATCCATAGCCAGCAACCCCTGGAAAATTTGAGCTACACACCATCAATGCCACTTTTGTGTGGCTCACGTCCCAGAGCTAGGAAGGCACAACGACATCTCCCATGACAGAGGAAACCACTCAACTCACCCCAAGCCCCAAGGTCCAGGACAGTACCACCCTGTGCATGGGGGCAGCATCTCCTCCTCTCCCTCGGGCCAGGCACTGGCACACGCTTGGCTGCACACAGCAAACACCAGGCACACACTGTGCCCAGCAGCACCTGGACAACAGACCTTCCTCACACCCAGATCCACAGCAGGACAGCAAAAACCTGAGGGCAGAAACCAGGGTTTCTGTCCACAACACCAAAAAGGAGCAAAACAAAGCTGGCTCTGCCAGGAATGTTTCCAGAGAAACAAGTGAATGGGGAAGAGGCGACTCCTCTTCAGCCGCCGAGGGAAGAGGGGAGACAGCGGCGGCTGTGCACGCCTCACTGTCAGCAGCAACACAGGCAGCAGCAGGAAGGGCTCCAACTTCATTTGAATCTGTAGATATTTTAATTACCTTTACAGAGTACAAAGTGCTCACCAGCCAGGGAGGAAGGTAAGCAAACACCTTGGTGCTATTTTTTGCCCTGTGTGTCCCTACACAGACCTACACCCCACAGCAGCAGGGAGGCACTGTCTGCAGGTCAGCAGGAGGTTTGGGGACACACTGCTCAGGCTGAGCCCACACAAATGGGGAAGAGCTCAGAGCAGCATTGAGTGCTAGCCCTGTCCTACAGGCTGCACGGAACATCCAAGGAGAAGCCACCCAGGCACAGAGCAATTTTCTTAATTGCAGTAATTGTGTTTACATGGAAAACAAGGATGTGTGCAACCCCCCCCCAACACAACTCTGAGCACTCACACGCACCTAGAGAATTTCCAGTCAGCCCAAATGCCACCCTCCCCATCCCCACTGTGATCCCCTCATCAATCCATACCCCAAACAAGCTGATGATGAACCGTGTGTCTGTGTGCCCAGAAGAGCTCCCCTTTCCACTGCCCAGATACTTCCAACATGACAGGAGGCTCCATCAGCTCCTCATACACACAGATTCCACTTCACCTGAGAAACTACTTCTTGGTGCTCCTGCAGAGAGGCCTTTGCACAGGGCAGGTGGAGGGAAGGGCGATTTTGGTGCAATGACCTCGCTCCTCTGATGAGGGGACAGTGCAGTCGTACAGCAGACAGCACCTGGCAGAGGAAGGCAGGCACGGGTGCATGTGGTCACCCAGCAGACACCCAAAACGTGCCACCAACACCTGGGACGTGCCCTGGGCAAGGAGACAGGTACCAGGTCACAGAGCCTGCCAGGGACATCCCGCAGCCATGAGCTGTGAGGGAGTCTCAGACAGGAATGGGGTGACACTTCCAGAGCCCTTGGCTTGCTCCCAGCCCCCTCCCAGCCCCAGGAAAGGCAAACAGAAAGCAAAGCACCGAGGACTGCACATGCCATCCCGCAGCCCCGGGCACACACGGAGGCACCAGGACAGTCGGGTCGCTGCCACCCCGTACCTGCACTCCGTGACACTACAGCAGCAGCTCCCGCTCCGCCGGCCCCAGCGCCTGGAGCGCAGCTCCGGCCTCGACTTCCTCAGGCTGAAATACTCCGTCAGCTTTCCGAACGAAGCCATGGTTCCCGCCGGTGTCCCCGTGCCCCTCTGCACGCTCGTGCATGCTACACCCCAGCCATGCCCGCGGCCCCGCGCGCTCCGCCAGCCCTCGGCACCGGGAGGGAGCAGGGCCAGAGGGACCCAGCACAGGGCTGGAGGAGTTCAGCCACCACGAGTGACTCGGACAGTCCACGGCATGCTCCAGCGAGCCTTCAGATCTGGAGGGTGCTAAGTCCTGTCTCCCTGAGCCAAGCGCAGGTCACAGCTCAGGGCAGCTGGTGGCTGCACATGAATTTCATGTGATGCTGCAGAGCTGAGTGAAGGAGGAAGAGGAAAAATCAAAAGTGCTCGCTGGAAAGGGTCCCTCGGTAGCACTGGCACAGCTCTGTGAGCCCCCACGGTGAGTGGCACTGGGCAGGTGAAGGAGCTGCCCGCTGAGTAGGTGGCCCAGCGTGGCTGTGGTGGCCCTCAGGTGAGGAAGGGGATGGGGTTTGATCTCAGAGATGATGAGAAACCCCAAGAAATCGGCTGCTCAGATGAATTTCCAAACGGTCTGTTCTTAGAGCATGGAGAGGATCCCCGCTTGCTCTTCCCAAGGCTATTCAGAGTCCACCCTGTTTTCCAGAGCAGAAGGCACCCTCAGCTGCCAGCAGCACCTACCTACCATGACTTTCCAGCATGTCACCAGACACCTGAGCCCAAGGAGAGGGATGGCATTTAAAGCAAGCAAGGTTGATCCAGTTAGAGGTCACCTGTGAGCTCTGCTCCCCACGCTCCAGCACAAAGCCTTTCCACAGCAGACAGCAGACACGGGGATGCTGCGAACCCGAAGGGAAATCCTCCTGCCAGCCCTCCCCTAGTCAGGAGCACTTGTCTCTGCATCCTCGGCGCCTGACGCCAGCTGGGCGGAGAAAAAACAAGGGCTTCAGAAAAAACCACCCAAACCTTGCTCCAGCCCCACGGAGCAAAGCCAGATCAGGTCAGTGAAGCATATCCAGGGGAAGGGGCGTCTGAGGGTGACTCCTAGCCAAGCCAAGAGAGGAAACAGCAAGGAAAACTGGTGGTAACTCAGCTGGCAGAGCCCCAGGCTCCCTGAACACCCTTTTATCCCTCCGGTGTGGATGCCATGTTAAAAAATAAACAACCTGCATTCATTGCTATTTCCCTGCTTAGAGCCATCCCCCGCAAGCAGCCCCCTCGCCACCAGGGACGGGCATCCGCTGCCGAAAGCCATTCCTGACCTCCGCTTCCCTCCGCCCTTATTTTCTTTCTTTTCCTGTAGACTCTAGCTCAGCTTTCCCCTTCGAATTAAATGCCTGAGCAGCCGGGTGCGCCCGGCGGAGCACGGCTCAGGGACACCCGGGCAGCCGCCTCTGCCTGTGATCGCCAGAGTCACGGTCCCCGTCACCGTCCCCGCTTTTTTTTTTGGGGGGGNTTCGCACCATCCCCACTCCCTGCTCCCTCATTCATGCCGGCTAACAGAGCGAGCCGCCGCAGACCTGCACACAAAGCAGGGGACTGGCGATGCTCGAGGGGCCCGCGGCCATGGGGACCTGCCAGGACCTCCACCGGGCACGCACACGGTCCCCGGGCGCCCGCTCCTCCCTGGCACACGCGGGGAGGCAGAGCGGGGGCTGCTCCCCTCTCGCAGCTGGGGAAATAAAGCTGCTCACGCACTGCTCCGCACGGCCACCCTCCCCCGGCTCCCACCTTCTCCCTCCGATGGGCTCCGCCGCAGCCGGGAGGGCTCCAGGGCGCTTCCCCGAATGGATGTGTTTGTGCCGAGGGCAGCATCCGCCGGCTGGCTCCGGGCGGCGCGCCGTGAGCCGGTAACACTGTCTCCCCTCTTATCTGCCATCGGCTCCCCGTTACCGACCACGGTGAAATGCAACACGTCAAAGGAGGTCAGATGAGCCGGAGCAGAGCGGAGGACAGGGGGGAGAGCAGAGGGGGCTGTCAGGAGGCAGTGGGAAGCATCCGAGGGGGAGATCAGAGAAGGAGAGGCAGAAAAGGACAAACTCTTGTTTCCGTGCTGTGGGAAAAGGCACAGCCCCGGCTCTCCCGGAGGAACCTGGGCTGAGGCACACACACCTTGCAGTGTGAGGAGGACAGCGGGGTCACCTGGCAGCGGCGATGTCACCTGCTCCTGGCTATGCCAAGGCAACAGGAGCGGGGGCTGGACGGGACAGCAGGAAGAGCGGCGTTCATTTGAATCCCTCACTTCTTCCCTTCCTCCCACCACCTGGGAGGGCAGAGGAGCAGCGATGCTGCCCCAGGGATCCTCCTTTGGAATTTGTAAAGCAAAACTGTTTGGGGACAAAAGGGCAATTTGGAAGACTGCAGAAAAAGAAAACAGCGGGAGGATTCGACAGACTGGTGGATACAAAATCCAAGGAGCAAGGCATACTTCCCCAGCATTCCAGCTGCACGGGGGACACCGTACAGCCACGGACACCACACATTCCTGCAGTACCCTCCGGTTGGGGGTAGGTAGGAGCCACAGCTCTTGGCAGGGAGTTGGGCTCCCAACAAAGTTGCAGAGCTCAATCCGTGAGCCCAACAGTGCCAGCACTTGGAAAACAAACAGGAGGAAATGCCACCTTCGTGAAAACTCTGGATAAGCTGCAGATGGTGGCTTTGAAGGTACCAATGTCTGTAAGCTCAGACAACTCCATGAACACCTTCATCTGTGCCCAAAAGGGAGATTCCAGCCCCACAGCTCTCCCAGTGTTCTGAATTAGTTCACACATTAGTTTATCTACCTCAACTAGTTGCAAGTTGTTACAATGTTAAATGATATTAATTAATGTTGTTAAGTTAAACAATTAATTTATGATGTTCTGAAGTTGTCAATTACCCTGTTATACCCCTTTGTTGCGTATCCTCCATTGGATAAGGCTGCTGCTGCTCCCTAAAGACAGTTCTGGGTATGGACGATGTCATCACCGTATATGCAAATTAAGAAGACATGCAGTATGGACAATAAAGACCCCTAAAACAACGAGCCAACTGCGAATTTAAGAAACCAAGTGGTATATTCAGGTGGGGAATTGTCTCCCCAACCTGCCAATATAATCAATGTAGTTCCCGAACTGTCACCATGATCTGGTTAGAACTGGACTGGAATGAGGACCCCAGACAACGAGCCGAACGACGAAGAACTTCCCTGGCACGCCCGTGAGAACGGGCGCCCCAGCTCTGCTCCTGCATGGCGCAGCCGCGCTACCTCCTCCTCGGTGTCGGTGAAGGGAGCAGCGGCGGCGTGTACAACCCCTCAGGCCCCCGCCCCAAAGCTGATTTCCTAATTAAGGCGTTAAAAGAAGCAAGTTTCCTGCCCTGTTTCATCAGGCTAACAGCACAACCACTGCTGGCAAAGAAGCAGCCCAAGCTCCCACATCATTCCTCCCAGTTACAGCCTCTGCTTTTGTGTTCGTGCCTTGGGGCAAGGGCACGGCTGTCTCCTTTGCCCCAAGGACATGGAACAGCCCTCAGGCCCTCCCTTGCTCCCAGAATGAGTGGTCAGCCCTTCAAACAGGGCTGTCCCAGCAGGAGCTCCCAGAGGAGCTCGCTGCTTCCTGTGAGGCGACAAAGGCAATCTGCCGAGATATTGCTGAACTCTCTAATTTCACATTAACAATCTGCTGTGCTGGGGTTTGCAGCCACGCACTCAGCGATGCAACAGCTTCCCACTTCCACTTATCAGTGGAATGAAACACTTTATAAGCAAAACAGTGGTTTAATTTGCAGAGACATAAACTGATTTTTAAGAGGAGCTGTGGAGGAGATGTTAAAGCAGGAATCAGAACTTGCGTGGCACTGGGACTTGGGGGATGCTGAGCATGGCTGCACAGCCATCACCTAGCCCTGGCACAGGCATCTCCCACCTCTGGCTGCAGCATTTGGGAGGAGAAAATACCCACAAGTCAAACACAGCCTGGTTGTCTGGGTCATCCTACACATTCCTGTGCATATACTGCTTTAGGCCCTAGAGACCAACATTCCCCATTTCAGAACCCTCCAAACATATCACAGATATGGGAACCAACACCAGTCCCAGCTTGCAAACAAGCACAATGCTTTTTCAGGCAGAAATCATCAGAGCTACATCCCAGCAGCTCAGACATCCTAAGTGTGAACGGGGAAGCTTCTCTGCCAGGTCCTGTGGCCAGCCAGCACAATGGGACAAGCCAGAGACCCCTGGAAGGTGGCCCCTGCACCACTCCCAGAGACTCCTTGCAGCCCCCAGTCCCTACGCTCCTGAGCCCATTGTGAGCAAACCACATCTGGTTACATCTCTGTGGCTTCCCCAAACAGCTTTTTGCTCCAATTACACTTCTTAAATATGGATAGGCAGAAGCAGGAAAGAGGAAAAGAGGATTCTATTAAGCTGACAGCTCCTCCATCCACTCCTACAGTCCAAGAGGACCCTAACTGTGTTTCTCCAGGGCTCCAGTTTCACTCCACACCTAGACCACTCAACACCAGTTAAACATCCACTTTCCAGCCCTGGCTCTTCTGGGGAGCTGCATCCCTAAAAGCCACTCAGCAGCTGATGCAGAGCCCATCCTGTTCCTCCTTCAGCCATGCTTCCCACAGCTTGTAGGCCAGGACAGCACAGGGGATGCTCACCATGCTCATCGACCTCCCCCTGTGTGGGGGAAGCAATTAAAACAGGTTTGAGCCATCGTGGGAGCAGCCAACCTGTGGCTACCACAGCCTGGTCAGAGAGTGAGAAAACTAAGTTTTCCCAGGATTGGCTTGTGAGACTCTGAGCAGTCCTAGCCCAAATAATTATAGCCTTTAGTCTAAACAACCTGCAGGTGCTATTTTCTCTTACTTTCTATATTCTTGCTCTAGGATGTTGAACTAGCTAGCCAACCAAGTACAATGTATTGATCAGTTGACCAGCCTGATCCATCTGGATTGGAACAGTGTATAAAAGAAGAAGAACTTGTAGTAAAAGTAGATTTTCGGTAAACCCAGCCTTTGGAGTCAGTGTCTTTTGTTATGATAACGGTAACACCACCCCATCTCTACAAGCAAAACCTTGGCTGGTTTAAGGCTCTCTTTCCCTTTGTCCCTTTCCCAGGCTGGCTGATACCCAGAGAGCAGAATCCAGCAATGCAGAGAACAGACAGAGCCCAGCAGGATGCACAAGTGGAGTTCTAGACCAGAGGTGTGACATCGAGCAGTGACAACAGCAGAACAGCCTAGAAAAGATGCAAGATGGGCCAAAGGAGGAGCTGGAGCCTGAGCAGCTCATCAGGAACAGAGCCTGGAGCAGGAGGCACTGCTGCCTGTTCATCCCAGTACATCCTGTGGCAAAGGGGTCATTTTACAGTGGGAGCCCTGGTAACCCAGCTTCCATCTGTTGTCATCAGAGTCCCTCTCCCCACAAGGGAAAAATACCTGCTGAGATCCCCAAAACTGGGTGAGAGGAAGCTTCCTAATCCCCCAAGAACATCTGTGTCCTTAGGTCAGGTGGAAGAGAATTTCTTATGATCCTTCTCTTAGTGCCAGCTGGGGAGGGACCAGCCTCTCCAAGTTACTTGGGAAGTCACCTAAAAGCACCAAAGGACTTTGGAGCAGGAATTTTCCAAACCGCTGAAAACTGGCCACTGATGTCACACACCAGCTCCCAGTCAAATCTTTCAGCCAATTCAGAAGAATTTTGATAAACACTATTTTTTTTTTTAATTCTCAGCATTAATTTTTGGGGTTTAGGAAGTAAACTTCTTCCACCCTATTTTAAATATACCCACAGTGACTGAGGCCAAATTTTTCACTGCTGGTTAACCCAGCGTACCAGAGAATCATCAAATGTTTTGGGATAGCTATAAAAATAAAATTGGAATATATTATTTCATAGGATGTTCAAAACCAATTATCAACATGTGCATGTGAAGAAATATGTCAAATCCTAGTATGAACTGATTTAGGAAACAGATGCACAAGAGACATCAGAAAAAATCTAGAGGAGCCCATGGAGATGCTCCAAGGGCTGGAGCCCCTCTGCTCTGGAGCCAGGCTGGGAGAACTGGGAGTGCTCACCCAGAGAAGAGAAGGATCCAGGGACACCTCAGAGCCCTTTCCAGGGCATAAATGGGCTCCAGGAGAGCTGGAGAGAGACTTTGGAGTGACAGAACAAGAGGGAATGGCTTTCCATTGACCAAGGGCAGGATTAGATGTGATATTAGAAAGAAATTCCTTTCTGTGAGAATACATGAGTGGGCTTGGCAGTGCTGAGGTAACAGTTGGACTCAATGATCTTGGAGGACTTTTCCAACCTAAATGATTCCATCCAGAACTCATCAAAGCATTTCATCCTGACTGTAAATGTGCCCATGCTCTGTGCAAACATGAGCCCACAGTGGCACAACACTGCAGGACCTCTCTGGTGCCCAGAGCCCTGGAGAAACACGTCTGGAGGCTCCTGGAGCCGACTCCTGGGAACAGCACTGATCTGGGAGCAACACACAGGGCTGGCAGAGCTGTGGGGCCCTCTGGGAAGTGCTACCTCTCAACACAGCTGTAATAAAGTGCAGAGTGTGCAAGAGGCTCAATAATTTCAGTCTAAGCAGGCACTTTGCTGTAATTGCCAGCTCTATTGCATTACTCACACACTTTCATGCCGGTACCTACTACAAGCCAACCACATCAATTTACTGATTTACCCAATGTATTACTTAGCACAACCACTCTAATTCCAGCAGCAAACCTAGATGTGCTGCCCAAAGGAAGGTGAAATACCCTCATTCTCAAATTAAATTAAAATACCCTCTTTCTTGGAAATAACATAGAATCACATAGGGAGAGCATTGCACTACAAGCATGGGAAGGGTTTGGAGGGGAAGCCACAGCAGGAGAGGCTGAGGGCACTCAGCCTGTTCAGCTGGGCAAGAGGAGATGGAGCACAAAGCTCCCTGGGGCTGCAGCTCCTCCTGAGGGCCAGCTCTGATCTCTGCTCTCTGTGACAGGGACAGGACCCAGGGAATGGCTGAAGCTGTGTCAGGGGAGGTTTAGGTTGTAGACCAGGAAAGGTTCTTCCCCCAGAGGGTGCTGGCACTGCCCAGGATCCCCAGGGAATAGGCACGGCCCTGAGACTGCCAGAGCTCCAGGAGCATTTGGACAAAGATCTCAGAGGTGCACAGGGTGGGATTGCTGGAGTGTCTGTGCAGGGACAGGAGTTGGACTCATGATCCTCATGGGTCCTTCCTATGATTCTATGAAAATTCACCTTCCCAGAGAAACACCCAGGAAGCAGAGGTGGAATCACCACCAAATCCAGCATGGCAGCACAGAGGTAGCCCCAGCCCCCAGCATAGAGATGCCGGTGCTGATCCAGTAACCCTCCTGCAACACCTGATCAGCATCTATCCCTTCATGGAGCAGCATGGGATGTACATGCTCCTGAAATCCAATTCCCTTTTTAACCCCCCAGATGGAAAGTGCCAGTTTATTTCATCCCACTTCAAAAGGTTCTCCCCACTCACAGCACTGTGCAGTTAAATCATGGGCCCACAGGGGTAATTACCTCCCAAAGCAGGGCTGTCCCTGGTGCTGCTCCCTGACAGCTATATAAAAACCTGGCTCAGGCTTGCAGGGAAGAGATAAGGGCAGGGAAAAGCAGCCAGCAGCCCTGGCAGCTGCAAGAGTCACACAGGCCTTTAGATACTTGCTAAGTGAAAAAAAAAAGAGAGAGAAAATTGGTTGATACCTCCATAGTATAGTTTGTTGAGTTCCAAAGGACTGAAGAAAGTCTAAAACATCAAGAGTGAGGTAGGTGTAGGGAGTAAACACAGCCAAAGGAGAAACAAAGGCAGGATAATTTGAGGACATTTGGAGATGGCAGGGCTGTCTGATGGGCAAGGGGTGTTGCCTCTGCTGAGCCATTCCCCAGTGTGGCCCCATTGGCTCTGCCCCCACTGCTTGAGATCCACCCAAAACTCATTTGATCCCCAGGGAATGGTCTCAGCCCCGGGGCTGCCAGAGCTCCAGGGGTGTTTGGACAACTCTGTCAGGGATGCACAGGGTGGGACTGCTGGGGTGTCTGTGCAGGGCCAGGAGCTGGACTCAATGATCCTCGTGGGTCTCATCCAAGGACATTCTGTAATACTTTGATTCTTTCAACTCAAAAGGGACAAAACCCCCAGATCCTGCCCAAGTGGGACAAACTGGGACCGGTACAATCCCCACTTACTCAAGCAGCCTGGGAACAGACCCAGCTCACTGCACACCAGTTGCTCTTCTTCCTTGGAAAAGAAGCCCTGGCAAAACCCAAAGCAAAAATTGGAAAACTCATTAACATGATCAGGAGTTTCAGAAAATGGAAAGGGGAATAATTCATGCAATTAGAGCCCAGCAAACTTCATCAGTCTTCAGAAAAAAATGATAATCAATATGGAGCAAGCAGTCTCCAGGCTGGGAGAGCAGGGGACTGGATCATTGCAGCTGCTGACATAGCACAGACAGCAGAGCTCCAAGGAGGAGCAGCCCCCTCCCACAGCTGGCTCCTGACAACTGTGCCCCCCACCACCCCTGTCACGCCCAGAGGGACTGTTACAAGGGTTTCCTTAGCAAGCACACAACTCCCAAGGCTTCCCAAAAGGGGCCGGGACTTGCAGGGTTGTGGCTGGGCAAAGACAAAGCAGAAAAGGGTCAGAGGGGCTGTGCCCAGCTGCCAGCCTCTGGGGCAAAGCCACCCCGGCCACACAATTGTCACTGTGTGTTGTGCTGTCCCCACTCCTCCTGGTCCTGTACACACCAGGGTGATGGTTCAGTGAGCCCCTGCTGCTCCCTTCACCCCAGCCTTCTGCCCACATCTTCCTAAACCACTTGTGACTGCTGCGCACTGCAGGGATGGGATGTGAGCCCCTCATGGGGCTCACCAGGGCAGGGAGGGGGCACCAGTGGCCACAGGCTGGAGAGGGATCAAAATTCAATTAACAGCCAAGCATAGGAGATCACCTCATACACAACAAAACGAGCTGGACAAACATCTGACCTCTCAGCACTTGGCATGGGCTGCTTGGAAGGGAATTATGGATAAAGCACAGAATCATGGAATCACAGAATGGTTTGGGTTGGAAGAGATCTTAGAGCTCATCTCATTCTACCCCCTGCCATGACAGGGACACCTTCCACCATCCCAGGTGGCTCCAAGCCCCAATGTCCAGCCTGGCCTTGGGCACTGCCAGGGATCCAGGGGCAGCCACAGCTGCTCTGGGTACCCTGTGCCAGGCCTGCCCACCCTCACAGGGAAAAATCTCTTCCTAATATGCAACTGCCTCTCTGGGAAATGACTCATCCACAGGCTCAAGCTTCCCTCTGATTTGTATGAAGTCCTTCCACTGATCCCATGGACATGGAGGCACAGTCCTGAGCATCTCTCCTTCCCAGGGCTTCACGACTCAAGTTCACCTGGTCATTTGAGCACTGGCAGCAGACCCAGCCTGGCAGCTGGGGTTTGTGTGGTGGAGAGGCTGTTCTAGGAGGAGATGGTGCTCGGACCCCATGGGAATTTGAATCCTCCCTAGTCCCCAAACAAGCACCACATCCCTCAGGAAGCAGTGTCCCAGAGGGGCACAGACATCCTCAACAAGCCCAGGATCCAACACCAGGCACCATTTCTACTTCCAGCTGTTTTCATCTCTCAAGCAGTAATTATCTCATTTCTGAATCAAAACAGAATCTATTAAAATCTTCTTTCCAAACAATAGATTAATGTAATCCTCTTACACCACCGAGCTGGGCCTGCCTGTTGCAGTCAATGATTGTAAACTTTCAAGCCTGAAGTAAAATTTTAACTTTTCCTGTCAAAACTCCAAATAGCACAATCACCAGCTAGACAGGGATGCTGGATTTACTCAGAATAAGGCTTTCCATTTAAATTAAGGCCAAAGATTTCCCCCAGGTTATAGCAATTTAATTAAAACAAAGTTGAAACAAACCTCTACAACTTCTGAAATGCTAGTTCTGTAAAATTAAAACCTCCAGGACTGCCAGAGTACAGACCCCAAATAGCACCCAAGAGGAAACAAATACTTGGACTTATTTCAGGAAAATAAGACAACTGACAAAGCAAATCACACCTGATCCTTCACAATATAGGCAAAACATTTAAAGTCCCATTGGGCAGGACAAAGACAATTACCCAGATGGTCAGTGCCACCAAAATGAGCAGTTGCATGGTGAGACTCCTCACCTGAGAGGAGCTGTGCTGCCATACAGATCCAAGGCACTGCTGTCCCTGCTCACAGCCACACGTGTGGGCAGCAGGGACAGAGCTCCAGTCACGGAGCTGCTTGGGGCACTCACAGCAGCTCCCCAAGCTCTGGCACCTCAGGGACACCCACAGGCCTGGACCTCGGTGGGATTAGCTGTGCACGGGCAGCCACACACCGGGGTTCCAGGAAGCCCTCTATTTATTTTCCAGCATGAGCCCTGAGGAACCCGGCTGCTCCCAGGACTCTGCTCCGCGTGCTCACGCTGTGCTAATGCCAGGAACGCGCGGAACCCGACACTGCAGCCCCGTGTGCTGAGACCAAGGTCACTGCTGTGCACAAAGGCTGCAGGGAAGGAGGGAGACCCTGCCATCCTGCACCATCTGCAGCATCAGCTCTTCTCACCTCCATTCCCACCTCTACCTCGTTGCTGCCTTCAAAGGACGCTGCCGTGCTGACAGAGGGGAGGGAAACCCCAGGGAGGTGTCTGTGCTGGCTGATGGGAACTGGCTGTGGCTGTGTCACTGTGAAACTCACACCACCGGCACAAAGGAGCAGAAATGAGACAGCTCAGCTGATCTGCTGAGAACCAAAACACAACCCAGTCCAACCACACTGCCTCAGCACCGGAGTGAGCTGACTCATCCCACGGCCATGCAAGCACTGCACCCGACAAGGGCAGGGGAAGGAGGAGACTCGTTCCAGGGCTAGGGGGTTTGAACCTTGCCCCAGCACCCACCAGGGGATGAGCAATGTGAAGTTGTGCCTTGAAGAACTGTAAGGAGACAACACTCCAGCCCTTGCAAAGCATCCTAGGATCCTGCCAGAGCCTGGACCACACCAGGAAAGGCACTACAACTACTGCACATCCAGCACATCCAAATCCCAGCATTTAAGTGCTAGCTGGCCAGAGGGTATAGCCAAGGGAGTTTCTGCCAAACAGTTGGGGTCAAGGATCCACTGGACTCCCACCAGAATTCAGTGCCCTTCCCCAAAGAGAGGGGGGAAACAGCTGTAAGGCAACACCTTTTACAAACACGCCACTGGGGTCTGTCAAGCTGTGCCACGACAGGGGAAGCAGAGCACAACTTGCCTGCAGTGTGGAGGAACGAGGTCCAGCATCGCAGCCACGTTCCACAGCAGAAAAACCCCCAAATTTCCAACCTCACGATGTCAATGTGGTGAGAAAAATAACTCAAGCACGTGCTCTGCACAGGAACTGCTAGGAAACAGCAACCACTGACAGGAGGGAAACACCTTTTGCCTAAAAGAGAAAGTGAATTAGAAATGGGAACTTCTACTTCAGTTACCAGCTGCCGTGGGAGAGGAGATGGTGGAGCACAAAGCACTGAGGTCAATGGCTCTCCCTGTCAAATACCTAAATCCAGCATCACAAGCGTGTGACAGAACAGGCTACCTACTGCATCTGCTCCCATCAGCGTACAAACACACAGGCTGTCTTCAGGTAAAATGCCAAGGAATCCATCCCTTAGTATCCCCAAATGAGAAAAAAACTTTGAAGTACACCAAAGATTTGTCCATCACGTTCCTGTGAACTGTTGCTCAGCCCAGAATGCACCTTTGCACAAGCAGAGACACCAGCACACCTCAGCCCCATCTCTAGGGCACAGGTAGGACCAGCACCACGCACCTGCAGGGCTGAGCAGCTTCACTGTCTCATGCAGCAGCCAGGACACCTCTGCCAGCACCTCAGGCAGCTCTGGGAGCTGTGTTTTGGCCCCCCAAATGCTGGAGAGCCGCATCTGACATGTCCCCCTCCCCCCAGCAGCACAGCTGGCTCTCTCACTGCCCGAGGCTTGCAGAAGCCACAGGTGGGAGTCCCGGGGAGCATTGTGGCAGCAGCACAAAGCTCCTGGGGGGGAGGCCCAGGCTCAGCCATCGAAGATGAACTAACTGGAGCAGAGGGCAGTCCCTGGGCCATGGGGGCAGGCAGAGCTCAGCACTGTGCAATCCCCACAGGATTAACATCGGGGATACGTCCCCTCCCACAGGCCTGCAGGCAAAACTCCAGGTGCTGCTTTCCCTCCCAGGCAGGGCTCAGGAAGGTCTCTTGGGCTACTTCCAGGCTGGAGCCCCTCTGCTCTGAAGCCAGGCTGGGAGAGCTGGGGGTGCTCACCTGGAGAGGAGAAGGCTCCAGGGACACCTCAGAGCCCCTGCCAGGGCCTAAAGGGGCTCCAGGAGAGCTGGGGAGGGACCTGGGACATGGGACGGAGGGACAGGACACAGGGAATGGCTTCCCACTGCCAGAGGGCAGGGATGGATGGGATATTGGGAAGGAATTGTTCCCAGTGGGAACAATTGTTCCCTTGGGACAAGGACCTGGAGTGATGCAACAAAGGGAATGGGTTCCCACTACAAGAGGACAAGGTTAGATAGGATATTGGGAAGAAATTATAGGCTGTTAGGGTGGGGAGGCCCTGGCACAGGGTGCCCAGAGAAGCTGTGGCTGCCTCTGGATCCCTGGGAGTGTCCAAGGCCAAGCTGGGTGGGGCTGGAGCCACCTGGGCTAGTGAGAGGTGTCCCTGCCCATGGCAGGGGTGGAATGGGATGAGCTTTAATATCCCTCCAACCCAAACCATCCTGGGATTCCACTTTACTGCATGGTTATCCCAGGTGCCAACAGCTCCCCACCTGATGCCAGGCTGGCTTGAGGGCACAGGAGAGGTTTCCCCAGTTGTAACACCTCAACAGAAAAAGGGGGAAAACAAGAAAAAAGGAAGGAAAAAAGGAAGCTTGCATCTTAGCCCAAGTTGTCCAGTGCTGGATGTCACTGCTTTGGTCCTCAGCTCCCTGGGAGCAGCTCTCTGCTCTTTTGTCACACCACAGTCTCATCCACTGTCAGATGGACAAACCACCTCAGCCTTCATTTCCAGTGGAAGGAGCCAGCACCTTTGTGAGCCCCCAGTCCACACCCACAAGTGTCAGCTGGGGCCTGGGACATGCAGGGAAAACTCCTTACTCCCAAAGGCCTCAAAAGAAATCCTAGAAAAAGAAGTCACAACCTCACCAAAATCAGGAGCTCTCATCATTCTCTTCAGAGTTGTTCCAAATCACCTGGATCTGCCCACAGCAGCCCTCTGGCAACACAGAAAAAGCAAAAGCTGAGCACAGGCAGGCACATTTCAAGCACAGAAGCTGATGGGTTTCCCTGGTGCAGGCTCACATGGCTCATCTCCATGGGTCCCACCACAGCTTTGCCCTCCTCTTGGGGCCCACAGCATCCCCACAGGAAGCAGCAGTTTTGGGATGTTCAGCAAACCCCTGGGGCTCCTTTACATCAGCTGCTGCAGAGGAGGACAGAGGAGGGCCACAGAGTGAGGGCAACCAGCCCCCGTGGATGGGCAAGGCCACCCCGACCAGCATTCAGGCTGTCCAAAACAGTCTGGGACTTTTTCACTCCAATATCCTCAGGCTCTCCCAGCTGGGCCACGGTTCCAACTCAGCTGTGTCTTTCCAACCATTCGTTTTCCAACAGAGCTTAGCTGTCCCTCCCTGTGCAGTGAAACCCACGCCCCCTGTGCTCTGGGGGCTCTGGCAGGACCAGGCACTGCTGTGGTTCAGGGCAATCCATGCCCGCAGCCTCCTGGCTGCCCAGAGATTTGGCCACAAACGGGTGAGACCTAAAGAGGTCAGGGGATTTTCTACCCGGTGCTCACAGCAGGGCTGGGAAGGTGTCCCTGCCTGCCTGGACAGGTGTCAGGATGCCACACAGAGCCCTCAGAGTGATCACACAGGAATGCTGCTCGGCAGGACCAACCTCCCCAACCCTGCACCAGCAGATTAAAGCAGGAATAATGCACCAGGGAAGCAGCCTCTTGTCCAGCAGGAGGGACAGTCACCAGGACAATGTGACCCACGTCCTCCCCAGTGCAAACAGCTTGGCACCTCTTGTGCCACGACCAGGGATGCAGAGCAGGCAGGGCACATATGCCATGTGGACAAATCCTCACCCACGTCCAGGAGAATACATTTTAAAAGGTTACTCTGCATTTCATGCATGGAGCAAGGAAAATTGCAAACAAGCAGTGAAGGTGGGAAGTACCAGAGGACATCAGACAGGCCACACTGTCATTGCTGGCAGGCAGTGCTGTCCCAGCCAGGCGGAGCTGGCAGCTGCCAGCAGAGCAGCCAGACCTGTGAACACTCATGGATGAATGCTCCTGGAACAGCACAAGCAGCCCCACGGGGCTCAGGAATAAGATGAAGTGATAATAGGGCAGCTCTGGCACGTGGAGCAGCTTTCCTGCTACACACACTCAGCCCAGAGCACAGGCGTGGCGGTGTCTGAGCCAGGTGTCACCCATGGGGCACATCTGCCACACTGGGTGCTACTGCCTGGGAGGTTGGTCATGGCTGAAATCCACCTGGAGAATCCATCACTCAGACAGTGAGTCCAGCCCTGGAGCAGGGTAAGGGCCAGGACTCCTCTGGCCCCAGATTAGGTCCTGGCATCCCAAGAACCCAGCCTGGGATCACAGAGAGGTGCTCAGAGCTCAGGCTTTTTCAAAGCACCAAGATGCAAATAAAAATAGATAATATGAAAATTAAAAATAAATAACTAGAGATGCAAAGCATCTTCTTCATCCACAGAAAAGCCTCATGCAGAACTACAGCTGCAGGAGCTAAGCTGTGCAATCCAAGCTTGATAACTCTTCCTTCAGCCTCACAGCTCTGGTGACCAGTGATATCCAGGCTCCCCAGGGAATGGCCACAGCCTCAAGGCTGCCAGAGCTCAGGGATGCACGGGGTAGGATTGTTGGGGTGTCTGTGCAGGGCCAGGAGTTGGACTCGATGATCCTCATGAGTTTATTCCCACTCAGGACATTCCATGACTCTATGATAAGTCTGAAGGTGTCCCAGTCATCCTCAGGCCCCTTTTCTTTGGGAAGCTGCATGCTCTGCTGAACTCTGCCTGATTTGCAGGTATGTCTTTGTTACCTGCCCACTATTTGCAGAGGAACACATCAGATTAAGGTGCCTCCCAGGCACCAGCTTTGAGTCTTTGATTTACTCTTTCACGGGTCACTGTCTCTGTAAATGTCTATCAAAGGCAATTGCCAGCACAGTCAACAGCTGCACCCGTGGTTGAGCACAAAAAATAAATGAGGCTTTCCTTCCAAATTACTCCTGCCTCACAGAGAAGGCTGTGAGGGCAGAAAGCAGGGGACAGGAAGGAAGAAAAGGTCAGAGCATGCAGCAAATGCAACATAAAAGTCAAATCAGCACAAGGAGGACAGGACAGCGTGAGCTGGGCTAGCAGAGCCCTCTCTCTCCCCTGCCCAGGAGCAGGACAGGCAGCACCAGGCTCAGCAAAATGTCACCTCATTTCCAAAAGGCATTTTATAAAAAAACTACCAAAAATGACAGTCAGCAACCCTGAACTCTTAAGAAATTGGGGCAAGCAAGGATTTTTGAGGATGGAAAGAAAAGAAATCACAAGCAGAAGCAACCTGCTGGAACAGGGTTTTTAGTAACAACCCTGCAACAGCACATCCCAAATCCTAGGTAGTTTATCTCACATTGTTCCAGTTGATGTGACCCAAGTACACTCAACACAGAGAAGATACTCCTTCCCTGGCACACAGTGGATATGGCATTACAGCAAAAGACAGGGAGAAAGCAGAGGATCAACAAGGCCCTTTGCCACTCCAAAGGCTCCAACTGCACCAGCTCCAGCTACTCCGAAGGGGAAAGCCTCTCGGGTAATATTAGGGTGGTACAAGAGCTCCACAGCAAAGGCAGGGAGCCTGATTCTGATTCTTCTCCCTTAGCAGCTGGCTAGATTAAACATTTAATGCAATGGGTCCCTTTGGAAAAAATTACACAGGCTATTAAGAAAGATGCGCCTCTCATCCGATGAAATCCAGCAAACATTGCAGCTATCTGGGCACCCGAATGGCCCTGTGGAGCAAAGGAAAAGCTGCAGTTGCTCTCATGAGCCCTTTCTGGATGCAGGCACCAATGAGTAAAGCAGCAGCTCCATTAGCAGTAAAGCAAATGTGCAGACACAGCTGTGCCATGCCTGCGGAGAGCGAGGCAGACCTCGATTCCAAGGGAAGAAGCAAAGGAATGCTGGGCAGCAATCACTCTCTGGGTCCCACTGGAATCCAGGGGCTCCCAAGGCTGCAGGAACAGGACAAACAGCCCCAGGAAGGGGGCAGCAGGGAGCTTCAACACCTCACAGGGTCTTCCTTCCCAGAGAAGAGTGAGTGCACAGCCACCCCCGTCGAGACCGCGGTACTTGGGGAACCCAAAGCGCTTGCTGGTCCTGGCAGGCAGGCAGGAATTAACCCCGGCTCCCTGGCCCAGGGCTGACGAGACCAGGGGAGTGCAGGCTGCCACAGCATCAGGAACATCACATGCTACAGAATCTGATGGCTCTGGGGAGACAACCTAGTTTAGTACAGCATTACTGAGGGTGTAGCAAGTGTCACTTCCTAAGCAGCAGAGACTACGTTAAATCCAACACCTCCTCATCTTCACAATGGAGCTGAGCAGTAAAACATTGGACTTGTCCAGATGCAGATGCAGGGGAACATTTCACACAGCAGAGCTCCCCTTGGCCTCCACGGAGTCCTTCTGCAGAGCAAACCCATCCATCCAGCACAAGGCACCTGCAGGTAATTTTCCCAGGGAACCAGAGCTGACACCCTGGGCTCGCTCACAGATGCAGGGAGCATTTCCAGGTCCTGAGTGTGAGTTTCCAGGTCCAGCCACCTGCACACCTCACACTCTTTCTTGCTCTCTGGGCTTACAGCTGCCAATCCCCACTCCTTTCCAAAGGCAACCTGTTGGCTTGGATGCTGTGCCAGGCTCCACTGCAGAGATCCAGGTGCTTTCACAAGCACACAATGTCTGGAGGAAGGTTACACTGGTGGATAACACTCCTTTGCAGTGGATCTCTGGTGCAGTTTGCTTCCCACATGCTGTACACACCTGGAGACAGGTGCTTGAAGCAACTGCCCCCACCACCTTCACTGCTGTAGTGCTCTGCTCCTTGGAAAGGCCATGCCACAGTCCCAGCCTGGCTCTGGAAACATCCCAAGCAGCCAAGCACTGTGGTGGTGTTCTGCATGCCACCGGGCTGGGCTCAGTTCCATAAACACAGCCTGTCCTTCACTCACTCCCCACCACTGTCCTCATCCTCCAGATCCTCCCAGCTTCCCATAGCAGGGTGAGGCTGAGCCACTCACCTCCTCTCCCAACCCTTCCCCACTCCCTTTAAACCCCTCATGGTTCAGGAGCTTGTGTGAAAGCTCCTGCAGGACCCAGACAAAGGTGGACTAACAGAAGGAAATAACAGCTAAAATTCAGTTCCTCTGATCCAAGCAAGGATGCCCACAGATTTTCAAACTCCAATGGGGAGAGAGATTGGAAAAACTGGAAAATAGATGCCTGCAGACCGCCTGAGATGAGGACTCGATGTGAAATGCCAACTCCCACCACGGGTGTGGGAGGCATGGGCAAGCTGCAGGGCACTGCCCTGGGCTGCCCCTTTGGGGTGACAGCAGCTCCTCACCCACGTCTCCCAGCACCCATAAAGCTCACAGGGCTGCTGCAGGCAGAGCACTCCTCACTCCTGCATTTTTCTGCTGTGAGCACCAGCATGGATCCAGCAGAGCAACCCTCCCCAAAGCCACGGTGCTGCCCGTGTGCCCCGTGAGAGCAGCTGGGTTTGGGGAGAGCCTCAGCACCCAGTGACTGCAGCCCCAGGAGCAGCCACAGCAGCTGCACATCCCTGTTTGTCAGCTGAACGTGTCAGCTCTGCACACTGGTGCTTTTGGCAGCTCCTTGCGGCCAAGGAGAGAGCGCAAACACATCCCACTGCTCAGCTGGAGAGCAGCTATTTGCAGGTTATTAATAAATCATTCACTGTTTATTGCAATCATTCTGCCAAACACAAACAAAAAGCACTGCAGTCACTACCAGCAAAGCCGTCTGTTCGCACAGGTCAGGGAAACAGACACTTTGGGTATTGCCTTCTGAAAAGGGGGTTTGCAGAACCCTGGGTGGCCCAGGCTCCTCCAGCTGTGACAGCTGTGCCTGTACGATGGTGTCCAGGACAAACTCAGCCTCCTGCCAAAGCCCCTGTGCTGAGGAACAGACAGCAACAGAATCACTCCCTGCAGAAGTTCTCCTGAGGAGCTCGTATTCTCTCCAGGCACTTTTTGGCAAGGCTGCAGGGAATCCAGCAGGGCTGTGAGTCTCTCCCCCACCCTCCCACTGTAGCAAAGGAGCAAGCCCCTGAGTCACCTCCCAGCACTGAAGATGGGCCCAAGGGCTGCTGACAGCCTCTTCACCCTGCTTCCTCCCATGGGAAAAGCACAGAAAGGAGCAAAACTGCCAACCTGCCCTTCCTTTGCTGTTAAACAGGGAATCCACTTTCATGAGCACATCAAGAGCCTGTGGAGATCAAGGGAATACATTCCTCCATACACTCTCCAGGCCATAGAGCTATTTGCAACCGGAAAAACAGCTGCTGTCACTGCACATCTGAGGAAGGATCCTGAGCACAACAACGTGGCTGTAAAGGAACAAGCACTACCCACACTGCAGCTTGCTGCATGCTCCCTCCAAAGTGCCTCTGGATAGACTGGGAAGTGATTTGCAGGCACGCTGCAGGGAGGACTAGCACCCCACCCACAGAGACACGACACAAGGATCCCCCAAACCCCAGCACTACCACCAGACCTGTGCAAATCTGCTGCTGGCAGCCTCTCCCCAGGGGATTCCAGAGATCCCTGTGGCACAGGCCCACTGTGAAAGCCCTGGCCAAGGTGGAGGTGCCCATCCCAAACTGTGAGGCTGAGACAGGGCCTTGGAGACATCAGTCACAGGGACCTCCAGGGAGGAGGAACACCAGCACGAGCTGAAATCGTGCCACTGAAGACCAGAATTAGGTTTTCTGCTTAAACAGAGTGAAAACAAATAAAGATAATAAATAAAAGGACCAGAGCAAGACACAAGTACATCATGATGTGCTCCCCAATAGGCATAGCACAACAGATGTGCCCTTGGGACGCCTGGGGTCAGACCAGCACCTGTACCCAAGCCAGGAACCCTGAGCAAGTTGGCCTACAGTGTTAGGAGTAGACATTACCCTCCCGCCCTACACTCTCTGAATAATTAATCCTCCAGAAATTAGTCAAGTCTTTAACTAAGCCAGCTCAGCAAATGTAGTAAGGAATTTCTAGGTCAGAACTACAAGCGCTGGGGAGGGGAAAAAAAAGGAAAAAGAGCCTTAGTGCTCTGCCTCCTGTTCATTCACAAGGGATTAGCACCCTGCTCTGCCTCTCCCTGTCAGAGCCAGCACCTCGTAGCAAGAGCTCAGATGGGAATCGCACCTTGTCATCCTGACGCCTCTGACACCTCAGCTGTCTCTGACAGTACCAAAGAGCACAGTTCTGTGCAGAGCTTCTCTCTCCATCTCATACAGCTCATTCCCAGCACAGAGAGGGAAGCACCCTGCGACCATTATATTTGTTATGTCCCTCCTGCTTCAATGCCTTTGATGTCTTAACCACCACCTTCTGCAGAGGCATTTTTCCCTCTCCCCAGAGCTGTAATTCAGGAATGGAGCTCACAGCAGAAGCCCCAGGAGCACCAGATTAAGAACAGCCTCTGTGAAGCCTCTCTCAGTCCAGCCATGTGATCACTGTGCCCAGCAACACAGAGGGCAGGCAGGTGATTGGGCAAAGGGACAGCAGCAACTCCCACAGGGCACAAGGGACAGATGCTGCTTTAGCAGGAGCTGTATCCAATGCTCCAAAAGCACGAGGTCTCCCCTCCTCGGGAGACAACCCTTGTGAAAATGAAGAAGTAATTCTTCAAAAAGATGGAACTTCCATGAGACGGATACAGACATTTGACCACCCAAAAGAGTCTGGTGCTGAGTGAAGAGCACACAGAGGTGGGGTGGAAGAAGGCAGTGGGATCAATACAGGGTGGAGGGGTTGAGTAGAGGTGAGGAGTTCCAGCAGTGCATGCCAGTCCCACAAGTGCCAGAGCCACAGAAGCAGCAGTGCCTAGCCACCCTCTTGTGCCCCTACCCCACACACCATGGCAACATAAATCACTTCCCCCCTGGGCACCCACCCTGCAACAGCGCCAGTCTCCTGCTACTCCCTCCTCTCCTCCCACCTTCATCTGGAAAGCAGGGAGGCTGCATGGGGGATCAGAGACAGGGGCAGTGCTTGCAGTTTCCCAGTTCTCAAGGAAAGAGCTCACCCTGAAATTCCACTGTGGAAGCATGGAAGAGGGAGCAGAGGGCTCTAGTGAAAGCTGCCAGACCCCCCTGACCATCCCCATGCAGACAGGATGCAGGAAGGAAACAGAGGGATCGGACTCCTGCCAGGAGCCTGGGGAGGAGGAACTCATAGAAACCTGCTCTCACCTTTGCTCAAGCAAGCAAACATTAAAACAACCCTGACCCCCATTCCTACAACCTCTGGGCAGCTGAGAAGGTGTTTACAAGCAGACCCAAAGAGGGAGGGTGGCAGGAGCCAGGCAACGGGCACAGCCCATGCTGTGCCCACCTGCCATGTGCTCCTTTGTGCCTCCTCTTCTTGCAGCAGTCACAAAGACCACGTTGCCTGCTGCAGGCAGCTCCTCCCAGGCTCTCCCTGACTACACAACTGCTTGTCTCTTCCCTCAGGCTAACCTGAAGGACACTGCAGACACTTGCACTTGGAGAACTTACAGCACACATCCCCCAAGGCCCTGAGTGGGTGCACATCCACCAAGCCCCTGTCCCAGCTCCAGCACCCCCAGCTTGTCCCTGCACTATTCACAGGTTGGTTTTTCCACCTTCTCCTTCTGCAGTCTGAGACAGACATGGACAAAGAGAGATCAGAGGAGGGCAGGGAATCAGGGAGCAGCAATGCAAAGGGTTGGTCCCTACACCTGGTGGGGTACACACTCTCCAAGGGGCCCTATCCCTTTGTCAGTGGCAGAAGCACTAAAACCTTGCTGGAATGGGGATATCCCACGTTCCTTTCTCTCACCTACATGGCAGCAGTGCAGATGGCAAAGGCTGAGGTTGGTGCAACTCCATCCGAGCAGGACCACGTGCTCTTGGGATGAACCCTCCTCTCTGCTCCCAGGGGGTGGGCAGCCAGAGAACAGGTCCCTGCAGGAGCAAGGGAACCCAGGGGACAGAGGGGTCAGCACAGCAGCTCTGTGCCCCCAGGCAGTGCCTGGCTCTCGGGGGTGCTGGGCATCCAGAGCAGCAGCAAAGGGGCACAGCCAGCACCCCCTGCCCGTCCCCGCAGGGGAGGCGGGGTGGCCACAGATAATGCTGGCATTGAGAGCCGCTCGCTCCAGCCCATCTGCGTCTCCAGGAGCCCGGGGCACACAAAGCCACCGCTGGGCCACGGCGAGCCCTGCCAAGGCAGAGACACAGACGCGCCTTTGTGTCTGCAAAGGCAAAGCTAGATTTGGGGAAAAGATGGGGGAGAGCTCCACCACTGGAGCCTGTGCTTTGGCTGCTTTTCACTTGGAGAAGGTAACCCACGTGCAGACAGCAGCAGAAGTGTCAAACACTCCCCTTCTGCTGCTGCCCCACTCATGAGACCAGGCAGGGGGCCCGTCACAGGTACCCCCTTGTGCGAGGGCCTGGAGCACACAGAGGGGCTATGAGAGCACTCTCATACCAACAGAAGACCAAGACAAGAGGGGTTTCATAGAATCACAGAATGGTTTTGGTTTGAGTTGGTGGAGACCTTAAAGCCCATCCTGTTCCCCCCCTGCCATGGGCAGGGACACTTTCCACTACCCCAGGCTGCTCCAAGCCCTGTCCAGCCTGGCCTTGGACACTGCCAGAGATCCAGGGGCAGCCACAGCTTCTCTGGGCACCCTGTGCCAGGGCCTCCCCACCCTCACAGGGAACAATTCCTTCCCAATATCCCATCTAATCTTGTCCTCTTGTAGTGGAAACCTATTCCCTTTGTTCCATCACTCCACGCCCTTGTCCTAAGTCCCTGTCCAGCTCTCTTGTTGCCCCTCCTCCTCCCCATGGTTTGACATATCCCATCTTAAATCCCTTTATCATCCCTGTTTTTCTTTCGCCCTCAGACTGGCAGAGAGGCAGGGGCTCCAAAGAGTTCCTTCAGAGGCCCAAAGAAAAGCAGGGCCTCTGCTCCTGACCTTGGACTTGGTTCATCCTGTCCCTCCCCAGCACTTGCACTTCACATCCCTGCCAGCAATGATTTACATATGCAGAAAAACAAATCCCCAAGGACAACAGGTTTTATCCCACTTCCTTCATTTCCCAGCTCTGCTGCCTGCAGCGAGCCAGCAGCCTGTCCTCACTGCTGCCCATGTCACACAACAGCACATGCACTGCCTTCACCCCCACACCTCTGGGGTCATTCTCAAGTGATCTCAGCACGGATCTCACAGGTGGGAACACTTAGCAGCAGCCACTGATGGCTGCTGAACAGCCAGGACAGCTCAACCAGCACATGCTTCCAAAGGGATCCTCCCTGAGAAGGCAAATTCTCCCTGCAATTTAATGCAAAAAACACCACCAAATATAAAGGGAATCAGGAAGAACTCTTTTCCCCACTCTGGAAAGTGGACATCACAGATGGAGATTAAACAGATGTGTCTAACCCCTGCTGCAGTCAGACTGCCAGATGTGACAGTCCCTGGTTCTCACTCCTCGGGGAGCATGGCCCGACTCGCCCTTTGCAGGGTCCATCCCAGCCCTGGGCCCAGGGACTGTCCCAGCAGCTGCTCCTGGGCTCTGGGCAGCACACAGGCACCTGTGCTCTGCCTCCCAGCCAGCCTGTGCCACTGCAGGGGACAGAGACAAGGAGACCCTGCCCAGCAGTGACCTGGATGATCCCACACACCCGGCAGCAGGTCAGTGAGAGCTGAGTGATGCCTGAGTCCTGCACAGGACAGCAGCCCCATGCCCAGCACAGCTAAGCTTCCCACCCACACAGGGACCTCTGGTCCAGCACCGTCCCATCCAGCAGCTGCAGCTCTCTCAGGCCTGAGCAATCAGTTTAAAGGAACTTAATGGCCTGAACATGAAGGATGGAAGGTTTAGATTGGATACTGGGAAGAAACTCTTCCCTGTGAGGGTGGGCAGGCCCTGGCACAGGGTGCCCAGAGAAGCTGTGGCTGCCCCTGGATCCCTGGAAGTGTCCAAGGCACTTTTTGGCAGGGCTGCAGGCAACCCAGCAGGGCTGTGGGTCCTGGTTGTGTCCAGGTCGGACAGGGCTTGGAGCAACCTGGGACAGTGGAAGGTGTCCCTGCCCACAGCAGGCAGTGGAATGAGATGAACTTTAATGTCCCTTCCAACCCAAACCTTTTCATGCTTCTATGACCCCAGCAGCCATGAGCCTGAGTCTCTCTCTGTGAGGAGACAAACCTCCCTTCCTTGCTGTGATATAAAGCAGGACGTGCTGCCCTCTTTCGGGATGATTATCAATCACTGGACTGACGAGAGTCTGCATTAGCTAATGGATTACATTAATTTCTTATTCAGCAGTAAAAAGCAGATGTGTGAGTAGGAACTAAGGGCTTTTACATTCATATATCCTTTCTCCCCTCAATTTGGCACCACCAGCCAAAATTTATACATGCTTCCTCCTGACCCCAGCAGACATGCACAGCTTGGCAAGAGTGCCCAATGCATTCACTCACTGCCACGCTGATGGTCATTTATAAATTACATGGCCCCGTGCTCGTTAGCATGCAGCCTGGGATGTTAAGAGAGGTCACGTGGCCTGTTCAGAAGCCAAAGCACAAGGACAAACTGCTGGGGAAAGAGAAACCCTCCGCCAGGAGTGGGAACTGGTGAGGATCAGTCACACTATAGGGAGAAAAAGCCCAACACATGTACCCAGGCTGTCCTGGGCCAGCCTACCACTCCAGAGAGCATGGGGATGGGAAGGAAAAGAGCTAAATGGGGTAGGACCATCAGCAGACAGTGCTGTGGGCTGAAGGCATTGCTGTCCCAGGGGAACAGCTGATGCACAGGGAGCCACAGCCCCTCTCATGGCATGGTGCAGCTCCCCTGAGGGGATGCTCACTGGGATTTGGTTAGCAAAAACCAGAGAGTACAGGGAAGTGCCAAAAGCTGTCAGGACAGAAAACTTCAGCATCATGTTTTCCTCCATTAGGGATAATAGAGGAAAAACTCATCCACCAAGAAGAGGCCTCTCAGTGCTTTTTGTGCACAACTGCTCCATTTTCCTCTGATTCAGCTCATGACACCTGTGCTTTTAGCCCTCAAGCCCTGACATGCCTGTCACTCACTGCCTGTTGCACATTCATCCTGTGACAGACAGAAAAAGGTGGCTGCCAGCTTTCAGCATCACTGAATTTCAGACAAATCTGAGCGTGGCTTCAGTCTCCACAGTGGAACTGCTGCTGCTCCAGCATTTACATTCAAAGCAAATTTGCTGGGGAAAAAACACAACTGAGACCATGATGTGCAAATCATTATTTTGCTTCATTAGAGATGGACACTGATGCAAAAGGAATATTTGCATCACATCCTTAGTCACACCTGCTAATCAGGGCTCCTGCTCTCTCAGCCAGCCAGGACTGAAATTGGATTAATGCACACAACCAAGTGAACTGCTTCCCTCGCTCCTGGCCCAGCTGGGGCTGCCAAGGCAGCAAGAAAGCATCTTCCAAAAATTATTTATCCTCAGAAAATCTTACAAACCCCAGGCCATTATGTCCCTGCCATTGCAAGTGGGTGGAATGAGATGATCTTTAGGGTCTCTTCTGGGATTCTATGACAATTGACAGGTGGAAGTCTGGAAACTTCAGTTTCAGCCAGAATTATTTTTCTGGTTGTAAATTGGAGACTGCAACCTCAGCCAAGCAGTTACGGATCAAATCACTGCATCTGACATGGAGAAAAGTGTCAGGGAAATTTTACTGCAACACAGCAAATGGGGTTTGCCCTTAAGCACTGGACCAATCCTCCAGTTCATTACCCAATGTTAAGAAACACCTGGACAAATTAGAGATTGGAAAGTTGAGGCTGCAGAGCAGCTCTCTGATTTACCTTAAACTGACCCACAAAAGAAAACATTCCCTCTGCCCACCTGGTCACCCTCCCCACACAGCAGCCCCATCAGCAACACACGAGTGCAGGGCAGGGGTAGGCAGCTAATCACAAAACTGCTCTGGAGCATCTCTCAGCCAAGGGATGCTCTTCCCTGGTAAGCTGAAACAAAGCTGAGGTGTTCTCGGGCTCCCGGAGCACAGGGGAAGCATCAAATTTCTGACAAAGAAGAAAGTCTGGAAGAAACCTTCTGCACACCCAAGTGAGGCAGATTGCAGAGAATTTAAAAGGCAAGATGCAGGCAAAAAGGGTGCAGCAAGTGGGATGAGTGTAACTGCCAAGGCCATCAAGGGCACCCTGACCACAGCCAAAGGGGAGCTTGGTCATCACCTCTCTCCCCCGTGACTCTGCTCTTCCACATGTGCTGCTCTTGCAGCCAGGGAGGGAGGTTTGCTGGAGGCAGAGGACAACACCAAAGGGAACTGGGCACTCTGTGATAGTCCCACACTGACAGACACATGGGGCGTGCATTGCTGAGGAGCAAAATCATAGAATCATGGAATATCCTGAATTGGAAAGGACCCACAAGAATCAATTTCTGGCCCTGCACAGGCACCCCAACAGTCCCACCCTGGGCATCCCTAGCAGCACTGCCCAAATGCTCCTGGAGCTCTGGTAGCCTTGGGGCTGGGACCATTCCCTTGGGAGCCTGGGCAGTGCCAGCACCCTCTGGGGGAAGAACCTTTCCTGATATCCAACCTAAACCTCCCCTGGCACAGCTCCAGCCATTTCCTGTCCCTGGTCACAAGGAGCAGCGATCGGAGCTGCCCCTCGGGAGGAGCTGCAGTCCCGGTGAGCTCTGTGCTCCATCTCCACTTCTCCAGCTGAACAAACCAAGTGCCCCCAGCTGCTCCTCCTATGGCTTCCCTCTGAGACCCTTCCCCATGCTCGTGTCCCTCCCTTGGACAGTCTCTAACAGTTATAGATCCTTCTGATGTTGTGGTGCCCCAAAGTGCCCCCAGCACTGGAGGTGAGGCTGCCCTAGTCAGGGACAATCTCCTCCCTCACTCGGCGATGCTTGGCCCAACACACTCAGGACATGGCTGTCCCTCCTGGCTGCCAGGGCACACTGTGACTCACGTTCAACCTGCCAGTGACCAGCAGCCCCAGGCCCTAAGGCAAGGAAGGAAGGTAGGGAAGAGCCAAAGCAGCTGGAGATGTTCCTCAAATGGTGGCAGTTACAGGAACCACCTTCACCTGATGCTTCAGGAATGAAGATCATGATATGGCTGAGGGTAGCAGGGGCCTCTGGAGATCCCCCAGTCCAGACCATTCCCAGCAGGGCCAGCTAGAGCTGCTCAGAACAACTTCTACTTGAGTTTTGAATATCTCCAAGGCTGAAGACTCCACAACCTCTCTGAGACTAGCCCAGTAAAACAGCAGTTTTTAATGTTTTAAGTGTAATTCCTACGCTTTAGTTTGTGCTCTCTACCCCTGTCCTGGCACCAGCAGCCAGAGATGAGCCCACCCGAGGGCAAACCCCTTCACAGGGTAACAGAGTTGGGCAGAGTTCACTGCCAGGACCTGACATCAGAGCTACAGACCACATTCCTATGGGTGCTGAGCACTTCAAAACCCACCTGTGGCAGCTGTGGATCGGGAACCACAGTACTCAAGGTGGGAGGGAGTGGTTCCCAGCCTTCCTCCCAAATCCATGCAAAACCAGGTTTTACCACAGCAACACATCTCCTTCATAGCCAGGACAAGGCAATTGAAATAGTTTTTTGCCCTAAAGGACAGATCCAAAAGGAGCTGTGATGGGATGCTGTTTCTTGTCTCCACCAGAGCCTGTTTCAGCACCTCTGGCCATAGGTTTGCTCTCCAGAACACATCCAGCTGAGGCCAAGAGGTTGAGTAAGGAAGGAAGCTATGAGCACCTGGCCTTTCCCTCTGCAGAGAGAGTGCTTGGGCACAAACCCACCTTGGGAAAAGCTCCCTGTTGCTGTCACTGCAGGACAGAGCCAAAGAGCAGCAAAGCTCCGCTACCCCAAAACCTGGTTATTCCTTCCACTTTTCCAATGATGCCACAGGACCTGGGAAATTGTTCTATCAGACAAAGTAAAACTGCCCAGATGTGCATAGGACCAAAAGGGTGCTCGCTGCAGGTTTGGTCCCGTGGTCTGGTAGCAGCTGCTTCCCAGAAGAGGATTTATTCCAGACTCTGCGACATTAGCACTGACAGCCAGGGATGCAAACCCACAGCCCACACAGGATCCCTTACAGGAACAGCCCCACCTGTCTTCTCTCACAAAAGAGGGCTGAACTCATACAGGGCCCAGTCACTGGATTTTTAGACAAATCTTCTGCAGTATTCGCAGAGTGAGGATCACTGGCCTGGCTACATTAATAGTTTTGACTTCTTTGCATAAAATGGTCCCAGCCAAGCAAGCCAGGAAATAAACAACTTCAGCAGGTTCCTTCAAAAGAAAGGAGAGAAAACCCCCTTTTGCCAAGAGTAAATACAGACCATTCAGGAATTCCTGGGAGCTTGGGCTACTTTTGTTTGTCTGGTCTTCCTTTTAATTCATAGTCACTGAAAGAGTTTTGTGCCCTTAACTATTGCATGTGCCACCAGCTAAGCACTGAACGAGGAGGAAGTGAGACTTACACAGTCACTGCTTAGACAGGAGGAGAGAGACAGCCGTGCCAGCCTCTGCAGCCATCCTGATCCAGAGCAGCTGGCAGGAGCTGGCACAGGGCAGGACTCTCAATCCCTGCCCACCCATCCTGCTGTAAGAAGAGAAAGCTTCACACCACACCAGGCACTGGGGGAGCTCTGTACTCCACCACACCAGGAGCCCCTGTCCTGGGCAGGGACAGCACTGATGTCACATGTACTGCACAGCCCTGCAGCCCTCAAAGGGCTGCCCAAGCTGCCAAATTCCCCCAGCCTTTCCAAGACAGGCACCTGGGAAAGATACAGGATGAAAACAAAATACAGAGAAACTTTCAGGCTCCATATGGAATAAGAGCAATGCCTTAAACTCTTGCCACAGCCACAGCCACCTCAAGGTGGGGATCTGGCAGAGGACCACTGCGAGTTATAAAGTTTCCCCCAGCTCAGGGAGGGAGCAGAGCTGCACTTGTCCACAGGAAGGGATACAGAGACACTACTCATAGGCCAGTACAACACAACATCTCCTCGATACTACAGCAGAGGGGCAACAGACCAGCCAGACAGTGCTGCACACACAGCCTTTAAACCCCTTGGGCTGGGCTTTGCTCCCCAGGCTGAGATCAAAGGGACCTTGGTTTGGACCTGTGGGTTAGATCCTCCAAGAACAGAGCAGGCAGCACCAGACCCACAAGACCTGCACAGGGGATGAGCCAGAATCCAAGAAGAGAAATTAACCCCATATCCCACAGAAGCAAAGGCCTTTGGAGGAGCTCAGTGGTGGAGCTCAGTGGTGGGGACTGATAGCTGCCAGAGACTGCCTGCCACCCTCCAGCTCTGCCAGGCAGGGAGGACAGAGCCCTGCTCCTCTGCAGCCTCCCCTCTGTGCTGCTGCCCAGCAGGAAAAGGGATTGCCGCGCACTCAGAACAAGCTACTCCCTTGCCTGCCAACTCGAGGGGATGGAGAAAACTCATTAAAGGCAAGACACAGTCTCTCTGGAGGCAGGGCAAGGCAGGACGAGCCATCCCAGCCACACCCTGGCAGATGCAGGCAGGGTGGGCTGCATCACTATGTCCCCAAAACAGCAGCAGCTCTTCCATTTCATTCCCAACCAGCAGCCATGCTCTCCTCCTCCTAGCAAAGGCAGACAGCCCTTTGCTTTCAGAGCTGGCTCCAGACGTTGCAGATCCCAGCTGGAGCTGTGCAAGGGGACCAGACCGTGAAGAGTGGGGACCGTGCCACGCTATGACAGTCGCAGGCTGCATGAAAGAGCCTTTGCTGCTTTTGTGCACAAACACGAATTCTCTCTGTCCCTGACTCAGCCACAGCCCTGGCTAAGCCATCCCCAGCACCATGGCAGGACACGGCTCCCGCAAGCGGTCACAGCTGCTGCAAGGGGCACCTGCCCATTGCTCCAGCACCTGTCACACCAAGGATGCCACTGCCCAGGGTTTGCCTTCAAACTGGGTTCCTCTGCCACAGACACAGAAACCCATCATAGGCACAGAGAAAACTCCAACCCCCATGGAAAGCAAGCACCATAACTCACACAGCTCCAGACAAGGCAGTGGGTGTGACCCTGGGCAGAGCCTGGCTCACGGAGCTCACATGGACCAGAGGAGCAGGCTAGGCTGTCTGCCTGACCAACACAGCCCAGCGCAGCCAGATCCCTGCCGGCACGGCAGGGAGAATAACACGCCTCAGTTTTCAGCTTGGCTTTCCAAGGCATCTCTTCTTGGTGGAAGAAGAAAAGGGGCATCACAGGAGCTGTCAGTGATTCCTGGCCAGAGCCAAGACAAAGGAGCCTCACACAAACCCCCATCACCGTGACACACTGCCACACAGCCCTGCGGCTCCCCAGGAACACCCCGGCCCCCCCGGGGGCACAGCACAGGAGCAAGAGGAAGAGGGCTAGGTACTCATCCTGCTCCAGGAGCCCCGCGGGCCCCTGCGCCAGGCCGCAGCTCAGCTGGGAAGCACCAGCTCCGTCCAGGTCGGTCATGCCGAGGAGGGATGGCCCGATGGAGGGGCATGGGAGCCACCTCAGCCTCCCGTCCTCATCACCACCAGCACCACGCAGCAGCAGTTTAATTCACTGATCCAAAGAAACAGAAGAACCGGGAAATCACCACCCAAGGCTGCTAACAGACACGGCCTGACACAGCTGTGCTGCCCTGGCGGTCAGAGCCCCGTTCTCTGCAGGACTCCAGCATGTCAGCAAGCAAATCCTCTTTGCCTATGGGCAAGGGAAATGGAGGGGGGAGGAAAAAAAAGCATCAAGAAACTCTTTGTCTACAAACATCCCAGCCGGGCGCACGTGCAGCATGAGCTTCCTGGCGAGGGTGGAGGGGGGGTCTGGACCTGGGAGCCATTATTTCCGCCTGCAGATCCCTCCGCTCACTTATTGTCCTCTAAAAATAAAAGTAAACACTGAAGAAGAACTCTTTGTTTTTATTTCTGCTGTGTCAGAGAGATTTCTCTGATAGGAACAAGTTGTGGGGCCTCTTCCCAAACCTCTGGGAGCTTCCCCTGAGAGCAGAGCAGCACTGAGAAGGCAGTGGGTGTCCCAGGGACTGGCAGGGAAGGAAAGCTGTCCTCTCTTCCCTCCAACCTGCAGCTGCTCGTGGTGGGGACCATAAATTCCAGCATGGTTAGGGTTGGGAAAGACCCCAAAACTCATCTCACTCTAACCCTCTGCCCTGGGCAGGGACACCTCTCACTGTCCCAGGCTGCTCCAAGCCCCATCCAACCTGGCCTTGGACACTGCCAGGGATCCAGGGCCTCACCACCCTCACAGGTAAGTATTTCTTCCCAATGCCCAATCTAACCCCACTCTGTATCAGTTGGAAGCCATTACCCCTTGTCCTGTCACTCCATACCCTTGTGATGGTGAGGGTTACCTGCCCTGGGTTCCCACCTGCACTGGGCATACCATTTTCCCTCTGTTTCAGCTCAGAGAGGAGGCCATTGCCCAAAGTGCAGGAAGCCTCACTTTAAGCCACATCACTCCCCTTAATAAAGCACAAGGAAAGCCAGGAAAGCCATTTTAACACATAAAATACATATTTTAAAAATAAGATTGAGATATGTGTTATCTCTCCCTGGTCTTGCTTCCAAATCTCTCTTCTTAACAGGCCCAGAGGCTGATGAGGCCAAGCCTGAGCCCTACACAGACAACATCACTGATTAAACGCAAGCACAAACTTCCTCACCAGGCAGCTGCCCTAATCTAAGCATCTCACAGCCTTCCCAGTTGTTTGTTCAGCTTCTTCCTTTACCATGGAGCTGCTCTATAGAACTGCAGGGTAATGAGACACACACACACAATTACCTTCTTTTGACCTGCATTAGGAGTAAATCCAGCATTAATAGCCCAAAACCTCAGGTATCCTCCATAATTTGATAAAGTTGCTTATCTAAGCAAAACCTTGCAGGGGCCAGCCTCATTACTCAGAGCAAAGCTCTTCCCCCACACCCTGATTAACAGTGTTTCTTTGAACTTGCCAGCTCCAAAAAACCCACAGATTAAAACAAAAAGATAAAAAAAAAGGAGACATTTGTTTTCTCAATTTGAGTGCTCAAATGGCTTCCCAAGGAAGGCACCATGGGACCTGTCACCAGGCTGCTCAGGACACCTCGGGCCTGGGCAATGGCACATGCAAAGAGCAGTGGGGCTCCTGGGAGCCAAGAGCTGCCCATCCCAAAGGCAAGGAGCAGCTCAGAGGGACAGGAGAAGACTCAAGTGGAGCCATGACTGCCACGGTTCCCTCCTGGAGCACCCGAGAGCTCCCAGCCCTGTTTCTATGCTGGGACAGGGCCTGGTCTCCACCCCTGGTGGGGATGGATATGTTCAAAGATAACGGGTTTGACAGGGCCCCAGCTCCAGAACAGCAGCTCATGATTGCAAACATCCTCCCAGGCCTGATTAGCCCTGAGAGTAATGAGTTGCAATAACCAGTGCTGGACCAGTAAAGCAGCCCAGCCTTGAGCAATAAAGCAGCTTGAGAATACACACACCAAAGTCTGCTGATAAAAATGCTGTTAATTCCCAAACCATCCATTTCTTGGCTGCCAAGTGATCCACTGCGTTTGCCTGAGTGGTTTTTCTCCCAGTAGAGCACTGACAGTGATCTGAGCCCAGGTGCAGCCTCCAGGGCACTGCAGAATCCTCCTGCAGCTCAGCACAGCTAGAGGAAGGGGAGTCTTCACTCTCCAAATACAACTCAGCCCCTCAAAAGCCCAACAGAACTCTACAGCTTCAGATGTAACAATTTGTGAGTACCAGAGTATGAAAAAAAAACGGTCATTACACCCATCATGTGTTAGACAGGGACTCTGGAGGCTGGGCTGCCTCCTCCAGGCCAGGCTGGCACCATCATCCTCCTCTCCCTGTGCCAGGCCCTGCAGCACCATCCCGCTGCTTCAGATAATGAGCTCCAGCACGGAGGGAGAACTCAGCAGTGTAACCTCCCTCCAGCCTCTGCCAGCATTTTTCTGATCCACCAGCTGGGTCTAGCACAGGAGGCCTCATTCTCCCCAGCCATCCAACCTCTCCCTCTTCCAGTGGCTCTGTGAGGCTGCACATCAGCTCTAGAGACCTGTCACCATCTCACACCATGCAAATAAAACGCAAATCAAATCCACAAAGCAAGAAAAGAGAGAAAATGGTTTTGTTTCTTGTTAGTTCACCTATGAGCCAGAAAGCCAAGTCACACCAATAAAATCTGTGGATTTTACAGCAGGATGTCTGACTGATGAGCTTCCAGTATCCTCCGCTGCAGCAGGACAAACCCAGCACCCAGGAGGGGCTGAGATCCAGGCAGGCCACAAGCCCTGCACAGGAGACACCTGGACAGTCAGCTCTCCTCTCTGCCTGGCTTGGCACAGCGCACCAAAACCCCCGAACCGGAGAAGCAATGCCAGGCACAGCACCAGGGCCAAACTCAGCAGCAGCTGTGGCACGGTGGGGCTGGCACAGGGACGTGGCCTGGCTGTGCCTGTGCTGCTGGAAGTGCTGCCATCCCACATGGGATGTGCTGGCAGACAGGGCCAGGCTAAGAGCTGGCAGGAGCAGAGTTGTTAACCAGGACATTTAAAGCAGACTGCATCCAAAGAAAAGCCACATCCCCGTTCAACACTGACCAGCAGCAGGGTGAAAGAGCAGCCCTGTCCTTACAGGGCCCAGCCATTACAGCTCTAAACTCTTCGGACACTCAGCTCACAGAGCTACCAAGGTAAGCTGCAATGCGTTGCTAATACATTGCACAGTTACAAATTTACAGGTGTATGGATTGATTTACTCAATGCAGATCTTCTGGGAGCCCAGAGAATGCTCATCAGCTCCCATCTGAATCTGACTTACAGCCCGGAGCTGACCCAGGCACAGAGGGACACTTCAGGCCTCAAGCATTCTGGTGGGAGTGCCTCCAGCAGGAGCCATGGGGAGACTTTGGCTTTCCTCTAACCATCTTAATTAATTTCAGTGTGCTTCCTGATGCTGGCAATGAAGGCAAAATCAACAGCAAAAACTTGCCAAGACTCTCAGCACTGCCATGGCTCCCAGCAGCTGCCTGGAGCCAGGGCGCCCCCAGGTCAGGGCTGGGTGCTGGCAGTGCTCAGGCCGTATCCTGCCAGCCTGGCATCTCCCACAGCCTCCAGCACCTCACCCTGGGCCTTCTCTGGACAAAGGGCCAACCTCCAAACCCCCAGGCCCAGGCACTGCTCTGCTCTGGGGTGCACACACACATCTGGACCGGGAAAGCTTCACAACCACTCCATGCAACGAGGCCATGTCCCTCTCAGCTGCTCTCCCACCCACCTCTCCTCATCCAGCTCCCCACCATGAGCCAAGAGCACAAGAACGGCCAGAACTCCCACAGGATATCCACCACCCATGGCAGTTGTCCCCTCTGAGAGCACAGCCTATTCTCTACCCACCGGCAGGGGAGGAGTGGCTGCCTCAGGAAGCACTGTGCCCAAAGCACTCCACATCTACCCTTCACTGCAAGGACATACCTGGCATTCCCTGGAAAATATTATGGAAGGCAAAACCCAGTCCTCACCCCTGCTGTCCCCTGCACCAAGCTCTGTGCAGGCAGTGCAGTGCAGCCAGGAGGGGTCATTACAGGATACCTGTCCCAGTTATTTATTACCTGGCCAGCTGTCAGTGTTTCTGTGCAGGGACAGCCTTGGTCAAATTCACGGAAGAAGGTAAAAGTGGTTTCCCACTTGCTGTGCCCCAGGCAGCCTGCCCAGCTCATTGTGGCTCCGCTACACACACTCAAGGGAGAGCAGAGCAGGACTCCTGTCCTGAGCAAGCGGGGCACAGAGGGGTGACATAACTGGCCCAGGAAAGCAGAGTCACACCGCCTCTCCCAGGCACCCTATCCACTGATCCTCATCAGCTCCAGCCACACACAGGAGGGGCTGCAGCAATGAAAAGCAGGACAGCTGTGCTGAGTTTGAGCCCCAGTACCTCCAGCTGTTCTTTGTCTGCCACCACAGCTCACTTCAGCCTCTAAAGATCTCTCCTGGAGCACACTCACCTGCTCCTCTTCTCTTCCAAGTCCACCTCCATGTGCTGCAAAGCCAAACGGGACCAGTGCCCATGCTTGGCTCCAAGGCTGGTCCCAGCACGGTGCCTGAGGGTGTGCCAGAAACAGAGACCTCAGCGGGGCTCAGAGGGTGGAGGAAGAGCCCAGCAAACCAGGTACAGAGGGCAGGGCTGGCTTTGACCTCCCCAGTTCTGCCAAATCTAACAGCATACCCCTGCTACAAGAGGAGGTCAGATTGCAGACGAAAACCCCTCCAAACTACCTTCAAATCTAGAAGTTATTTCTAAGGCATGTACAAGGGACAATGCCACAGTTACAGGCCAACCCACAGATCTAAGAAGATCCTACTGCATTTTGCACCTCCACTGAAGCATTCCTGGAGAGCCAGCAGTTAAAAGAAGTTGCAAATCTTATTTGCACCATCATTAAAGGGAGGAAAAGGAGATTAAGAAGATATGATAAGATTAAGTGCTGTCAGCCTCAAGCAAACTTCAAAATTAAGTCCTGAGGTAAGAAGAACAAAGTAATTACCTCCCTAAAAAGCTTTTCTTTTACCTATGACGAGAACATTCCCACTCAGGACTGGGTGTGCTCAGGGGAAATGTTCTTTGATGCAGTCAGTGGCAACAAGGTAGGGCAGAGGCAAGCCCACTGCAAACCTTCCACAGCCTCGTGTTTTTGCATGATGCTCGCAGTTCCAGCTGCCGTGTTTCCCCAGGTCATGGAAGGGATTCACATGTGCTTTCCTTGCTGATAGCTGCAGTTCCTGGAACCCTGCTGAATGCAAGCTCCCCAGCAACAGCCTGCCCAGAGGCCCTGGGCAAGGGTATAGAGAGTCACCAGTTAGTGAAGAGACTTTTAGGCAAGTTATGTCATAAGTGCAGCCAGGAATGTCTCTGCCTAGAGGGTAAAGCTGTCCAGTGGCCTGAGTCACTGCCTGCTGACTCACTCACTTGGGCAGCCTGAGCTGAGTTGTAGGCAAGGAGATGTCATGGTGACAAGGACTCAGTGACTGTCCCCTAACACAGGAGTCTTACAGGTTCTCCAGGATGGCAGGAGCTTGTTTGCAACAGCAATTAGCCCCCGCTCTGCTCTTCTGCACTCACTCCCACCTCCTCATGGCACAGGCCATCATCACACGGGGACTTCATCTGCTCTTGTGGCAGGCCACAATGCAGCACAAAGCAGAGAACTCAGAGCCAAACCAGCAGCCAGCCCCAGGCACCACCCTCTGATCTGCTGCATGGCAGCCTGGGCTCCAGCTGCCACACCAGCCACATCTCTCTGGCACCTGCAGGGCACACGCTGCCACCTGTGCTGCTCTGCCCTCTGCAATCACTGCCTCAGCCCCGGCGAGCAGGGAAGAGGGATGCAAGGCTGGGCCAGCTCCTTCCCCCTCACAAACACAAAGATCTCTTCACGGGAGCCATGTGAAAGGGTCGGTGTCAGTGCTTGCTCTGGGAGCAACACACAGGGTCAGAGCTCTAATATTAGAGCACAGATGATGACAGGGACGAAGGGAAGGAGCAATAAAAGAACCATATAAATAGCAGCATTGTCCTTACTGGGTTTCACAGGGCATCTGATGTCAAATAGAATCATTCACTCAGAGATTAAGTCTCTAACTGATTCCCATCTGACAGTTTCTTATCCAGCACTTGTCCACCGGCCAAACAAGCTGAGTAAATATGCTTTGTTCTACCATTAAAGCCAGTGACAAATCATTGGCTTGCAACAAACCCAGTGTAAACAGCATCCTTCCTCCTGGGCCAGTTCTCCTCCTATTCCCCTGACGCCCTCCCACTGCTGCACTTGGATGCTCTGCCAACCCCAATCCTGCATGGGGTAAAGACCTACGTGATGGGGACCAGCACACACTCGGCTTCAGGATGAGAAGTTGCTCTCTCAAGGAGGTTTGGGCTCCAAAACACCTTTGCAGACCTCAAGTGAAACCTGCTACAGCCCAGAACATTCATTTAATAACAGAGACATCCAATCTACAGTCTAGAAACAAGAGTCCTTACAGGAGGCAGACCCTGATCTGAGCAGAGCTAGTTTAGCCTTGCAGTGCCACAGACACATTTTATGGTCAAGCACAGCTCAAGACAGACTGGGGATGTTCTTGCCCTAGGCATGTTTGTCCTGACCTTTGGAGTGTCCCCAGAAGATTTCAGCACCCCCAAAGACCATCAGTAACTACCAGTTTTTCTGCTCCTCTTCTCCGAAGAGGCTGCTTAGGGACAATATGAGAGCCTGGGTACTCCGTGGTCCATTCCCGGCATGCAGAACTATGGGATGAGGTATGACAGTGGATATATCCCAGGTGAGTCCTTTTTGGATCCATCTATAGACCTGCTGGCCAAGAATGTGCCTAGTATCTTCCAAATGAGCCACCTGCCTCCGCAGCCTACTGCGGCAGGCACTTGTTACCTGCTCGGGGAAGCAGCACCTCCCTTCATCCTTTTTCCATTAACTACCCCAGAGTTTTACTGCCAGCTTCTGGTTTTTGTATAGAGAGACGAGGTGAGCAACAGTTACACCTTCCTCTGACTCGGAGCCTTCATGATTTTGTAAGCCTGGACCAGGTTTTCATTTTCATTTCCATTCAATCAATGCACATTTTATTTCACTCCTGTTTCCAGACTGCTGATGGACCCCCCACACCAGTCCTGAGGTGTTACCACCACTGACTTCTCCATCCTTAACACTCCAAAGGTGACACACAGCTGACTCTTTGCCTTCTATCACACAACCCCTTTCCAGCACCTGAAAGATCCTTCTTAGAAACACAGAGTCATTAACGTTGGAAAGGACCTTTAAGATCACCAAATCCAACCACCCACCCAGCACCACCACCATGTTCATCTCACCTCTGGAGCACCAGCAGTGAGAAATGGCTGAATCCTGCAGGGGCACATGGGGCCAAGGATGTTGCTATCCCAGAGAGCACCTTTCCAGGTGCATCCCACCACCCAGCCAGCACCCAGACCCATCAGCACACACCAGACTCCATGGAAAAGCCAGCTGGTGGCACTTGAGGGAGTGGTAAACACATTGTACCTCCTGGTGTCCAGCTGCTGGCTGGATCAGGCTCAGAGACTCAATCCTTCCGTGCTGGGGGTGCAGCATCCTTCAGTGAAAAGCTCCTGTCTCTCTCTCCTGCTGCTATGACCAACAGCAAAGCCACAGTTTGGGCAAACAGCCATCATCTATCCCAACAGGAGAGCAGCCCAGCAAAGGAAACAAATCCTGCTGCCTCAGGCCATGCCCGAGCATCGCTGCAGCAGCAGCTTCACCAGGAGGCTTTGTTAAATACCCTGTGATCCCAGTGTAAGCTACATCTTTGCTTCTCGACATTTGCTAAACCCCAAAGTGCCTGGCTTGGAGGAAATCCAAAGAAAGGAAAAAAAAAACCTCAACATTTTTCAAACAGATGATTGCTGAGAGCTAAGGGGACCTTGTGGTTTTGTGAAGGGGCCACTCAAAGCATATACTGCTTTTCAAACCCAGATGAGAACCACTGCCAAAACATGAGTCTTTTTTCAATTTTGGCCTCAATGAGGAGTAGGGAGTAGTGGGTGAGGTAGAAATTTAGTGCAGATATTTGCTATAAGGGCTGAAGTCCTACCTTAAAACATGTCTGTCAAGGGACACATCTGAAACCGTGTGAGGAAGCAAAAGTATAAACTTCTACCCGAGCCCTACTCTAGGATGTTTCCTAAATGCTGACCTTAGTGCTGAAGTTTGGAATTTTCCTAAGCAAAGCTGGAATTACACGTTCATCACATGACTCCAGAGGGAGCAGCGCTGAGAGCCCCAGCTGAAGCCCAGTGGGAAGGAATGGCTCCAATCAAACAGGATGAACAGGGCCCTTGGAGTCACACACAGAGGATCTGTTTTCTTCCCAAATCCACTGACAAATGCTCTAGCCAGGGCAGCCCCAGGTGGTGCCAGACCCACGCCCTCAGCAAAACCTCATGAGACAGTGCCACAGCCACCACTCTGAAGGTAGCCACAAGGCCATCCTGCACAAGTGACTCCCAGTTCCCTGCTCTGGAGGACTGCAATGCTGTGTCACTTGAAAAGACTGCTGTTATCATCTGGGAAACAGAAGAATAATATAATCACATGTTTCTGATATCTCTGTTTACAACTAAATTTCCAAGTCCTCCCAGAAAACATCTCTTGGGAACATTTCTGTAAGCATAGCTTAGCTGGAAAACCTTGGGCTCTGGCTCAGAGATTACAGCAAATCTATCTCACGTGGCTCACAGCGAACTGGGAACAAGTGACAGCTTGGGGCTCAGCTGAGAGTTCAAACAGGAGAAGAGGAGAGAAAGTGGGAACATTCTCAGATACACTTAGCTGGTCACAGACTCCTGGTTTAGCACATCCTGAGCTCATTGTTGTACACACATGGCAAGTATTTCTGGTCAAAAACCACTCAAGTCTATGGCAAGACCTTCCCCCTCAACTCTGCTGCCACTGGACTTGGTCCCTGGCAATCCCTCTATTATGCCAAACCAAGTTACTCAGACTCAAGCCCTCATTCAGGATCTGACCTGCTGCAATTGTCACTTCTGCAGGAGAATTCCTAGTTACGTTTGAATTTTAATGTCCCAACAAAAAGGAGAGTTTGTGATCCTTTAAGTAGTGATCCCTGCTCAGGGTTTGAAGGATACTCTTCACATTTCCAGTATGGGTGGAAGTAAGATTTACAATGTCCTTAAACTGCCCACTTCCCTGCCTTTAAGTGCCTGGGGTTTATGACTGATGAAGCATATGACTGCACCCCAAACCACCATCCCTCAGAACCCTCACAGCTTGGGAACTTCCATCTCACCCCACCTGCTTGGGGTAGACGTGGAAACATTTCTTCCAAGTTTCCAAAAGGTGGAATGGAAAGAGTACAGAGTTCACAGCAGCTGATGTGTCAGTCAGTGAACAGTGGTTGAAACCCAAAATCCTTGGGATTCCACTTGAGGTGCTCCTAGGGGTTGGAAGCAGCATGCTCAAGCCCATGGTGTGCCAGCACCTCACCTTCCCCTCCAGCCAACACTGTCAAGTATGGGCCTTTCTCCTATGCTGTCCATGACAGAGAAGAGAACTTGACTTCCAAATACCTTATACCATCCCTGCCCTTGGGAATGGGTCTCTCCTGTACCACACCATGCCACCCTCTACATGGAGACATGCTTACTAACTCCTCTGTATTTCTATTCACCATTTTTCTCCAACCAAAGGATGGTCCAGAAGGACAGAAATCCTTGCACAAGGTCCCAAAGCACTTGGCCAGGCCATGGGATTTCACTGGACTCCACACAGGGCTGCAGTATCAGCCCCGGGACAAAGGGCTCAGAACCCACTGCCTGTGCCCACCTCCATCCTCCTGGGCAGATCCTGGTGTCATGCAGACTGCAAGAGTCACAGGTGTGAGGCACAGAACTGGCAGAGGTGACAGGGCATGCAGTTCCCTGGGTGCAGAAGTTCAGCCTTGCTCCTCTGCCAAGCAGTTCAAGATCTACACCTGAAAAGCAGAGTAATAAAGGACCACATGTAACACGAAACCTCAGGTTTCGCCGAGCTCTCTTCCCAGGGAACTGCAAATATTTGCAGTGTTTTATCCAATATCCCTCCATGTTTGCCCAGTGCCCAAAGATAAATGAACAGGTCACGTACACTTCAGATATAAAGATTTCATAAGACTTCAGCACAAACACTAGCAAGGCGCTGTTGCCACAGGGAAACAAGCCGCGAGCAGCCAGGGACCCAGACTGGCAGTGCCACGGCGGGCTCCTGCGCCCACCTGTCACTGTCCCCTTGCCAGCCCCAGGGATGGATGCTCAGATCACATACCGCAGTTAGTCTGTGTCAATACCCACTGTCCCCGCAGCCCAGAGGACTGAGTCAGCATGGGCACAGCCCATGGCTGAAGGTGAGTGCACTTTCAGGAGGTAAGATTTGCAGCAAACACCTCTGGAAGCCTCTCCCAAAACCTCCCCAAATGCCAGATGACAGCATGTTCTTGAGCTTTTTGCACTGAACGATGACACGAGGGGTTGTGACCTTCATGTTCAGTTTCTGTGGCAGCACCCTAGAGCCAGGTCTGTATCTCCACACAGGCGGGCAATCCATCACCAAGAGCAAAATCTATTCCCTCTACATGCTCCGTTTTCTGCTCTGATTCTCCTAGAAATGCTCCTGACCAATCCTAGCAGCCCAATTTCCGAGCTTTGGCTCTCTCTCCCCTGCAGCCTGTTTTCAATCGTGTGTTAAAAGGGCAAGTAATGCAGAAACAAATCTGCACTAAAGGTCAGGCAGCTTCCCCCACCCTGCAAGTCTGAAGAAAAGCCCCTCTGGCTCCAGCAGAGCAGAGTCCCTGATCCAGTCCCAGCCATCTCTCCCTCCCCCACCTCAGGCCCAAAACAGTTGGGCAAGGCCAGGGCCAGATGAGTTATGACCAGGTAGCTGGGTGCTACCAGCCCTTGTCATAGCCACACTGGGAGATGTCACTCCAGAACATCACCATTACAGTTCTGAACTGTTTCTCTGTTTTCCTGGACATTGTGAGCTCCCAAAACTGCTCAACAGCATCACAACAGCACCAGCACTCTGTGCTGGTCCAGCCTCACTTCAAGTCCTGGGGGCAAGTTTTGGGTGCCGCAATATCAGAAGGACCCAAACAGGAAAACATCCCAAGAAGGGACATGAGGATGGTGAAGGGTCTGGAGGGGTCATACAAGGAGCAGCTGAGGCTTCTTCAGCCTGGAGGAGACTGAGGTCAGACTTCATCAGGGTCTGCAGCTTCCTCTCAAGGGGGCAGCATCAATCTCTGCTCTCTGTGACCAGGGACAGGACCCAGGGAACAACTGGAGCTGTGCCAAGGTAGGATCAGGCTGCATATCAGGGAAAGCTCCTTCCCCCAGAGGGTGCTGGGCACTGCCCAGGCTCTCCAGGGAATGGGCACGGCCCCGAGGCTGCCAGAGCTCCAGCACAATGATCTCAGGGATGCACAAGGTGGGATTGTTGGGGTGTCTGTGCAGGCCAGCAGCAGGATTCTATGATCCAGGATTGGATGATGTACCCAGTCCATCTAGAGCACTTTGTTGAAGAAGCAACTGCTACGGCAGCCCCTTTCAGCATCTCTTTCCCCCTCCTGCAAGATCTCCTCTGCTACACGGGCAGCAGCCATCACTGTCATTTCAGAGACAGCAAAAACTGACCACAAAAATAAAGAGCAAGAGCACTACTGCCAACTCTTCTCCTTTTCCAAATCCCTCTTGTGAGTAACAAGCTCACCCTTAAGGCCTGTCCTTTCACCCAGAAATTTGCTCTTCCCAGACAGAAACCCTTCAATCCCAGGTAACATAGCTGCCAGATAGAGGCAGAAAACAGGAAAGCTGGATGGTGACCACAGTGAAGTCCCTGCCAGTCCCTGCACTGTGAGATAAGGGGCTGGGAACAGCACAACCAAATCTTCCCACCAGAGCAGGGGACTGCTGGGAGCAGGGCCATCGACATCAATCCAGAAGGACAGGCTTGGATCTGGATTCAGGGACACCCGTGGGTCCCCACATCTTGAGAGCACACAGGGAAAGGAAGCTTGGCTATTTTCTCCCTCCTTCTCAGAAGATTTGGCTTCATCTGAAGTCAGCCTCACAAGGTCAATGTTCTGGCAGGGACTGGGAAACTTCCGAGATGATGTCTGTTGTTTTAATTTTAAAACATTGCAGGACTGGCTCAAATAAGTCCAGTTGTTCTCTGAGTACTCAGCCCCCCAAGCTGGGGACAAGGAGCAGAATGAAGACTCCATAAATTCTGAAAGAAGAAAGAGTCAGCAAAATGCTGTGGCACTCAGACACTCACAAGTTTCTGAGGCTGGATGGGATCCACCCAATGGTGCTGAGGAAGGTGCTGGAGGAGCTCACTGAAGCACTTTCCATCATTTACCAGCAGTCCTGGCTCACCCAACTGCCTGGAGGTGCCAGTGTGATGCCCATCCACAAGAAGGGTTGGAAGAAGAATTTGGGGAGCTGCAGGACTGCCAGCTTGACCCCAGTGCAGGGGAAGTTCATGGAGCAGATCATCTTGGGGCAACCACATGGCACATTCACGACAACCAGGGAATCTGGGCCAGCCAGCACAAGCTCATGAAAGCCAGGGCCTGCTTGAGCAACCTGACCTCCTTCTGTGACAGGGTGATCCCTTCAGCTGAAGGGCAAAAAAAGTCTGTGGATGTGCCTACCTGGACTTCAGTAAAGCCTTTGTTACCCACAGCATTCTCCTGGGGAAAGTGGCTGTTCATGGCTTGGACAGGGGCACTGTTTGCTGGGTGAAAAATGGGCTGGATGGCCCAGAGGGGTGGGGAACGAAGCTCCATCCAGCTGGCAGCCAGTCACTAGTGATGTTCCCCAGGGCTCACTAATGGGGCCAGGTCTGTTCCAGATCTTTGATGAGCTGACCAAGGGGGTCAAGCGCACCCTCAGATCACAGGTGACACCAATTTGGGCAGGGTATTGATCTGCTGGAGGGCAAGAAGACTCTGCAGAGGGATCTGGACAGGCTGCATCCATGGGCCAACGCCCCTTATGAAGATCCAACAAGGCTCAGTGCCTGGTCCTGAACTTGGATCACAACAACCCCACAGGATGCTCCGAGACTGGTGCACAGTGGCTAGAGTGTGCCCAGTGGGAAAGGCCTTGGGGTGTTGGTCAAACGGTGCAGCTGAATGAGACAGGTGTGCCCAAGGGGGCACGAAGGACAGTGGCACCTGGCTTACACCAGCACCAGTGTGGCCAGAGACCCAGGGCAGTGACCATTCCCCTGCACTGGGCACTGCTGAGGCACCTCAGACTCTGGGGTCATGCATGACCTGCCTGTGCTCCCTGGGTGGGGCAGCAGGGAGCCTTACATAAGAAAAGACTGCCCAGGAAAGATGAAGCTGTGTTCAAACACACATCCACAAACCCGAATTACCACCTCCAAAGGCAAGCTCAAAGCCACAAGATCAGTTTTGTCCCCAGAACTCCCTCTAAGATGAAATAACAATAACTTCCACTAAACTTGTGGATCCTGCTGCATTTCCCACTTGGAGTGGCAGCAGCGGAGGCCCCTCAGTGCACACCCACACACAGAGACCAGACCAGCTTCACCACCCTTGTGGCTCGGGGTGTATTTGCACATTTTTATCATATTATGTATGTTTACCCAATTCATTTCACTACAGTGAGAGAAGAGCTGGAAAGCTATATTAAGCTGCAGAAGCAAGAGTGTTAAAAAAAGATCAAAGGTCGTAATTTAAAATTAATTAATTCAAGCTGAAACTATTAACATAAATTAAAAATTCAAACCACACACAAGGATGTACCCTTTTCCAAGTAATTTTCAAGAACCTCTAGTTCTGCAAGATAGGGTGATGGCACATTCCATTAATCTGCAGGATGCACAGCAGTGGTTAACCTCCACTTAATTAGAATTAATTGTAATTTTGTGGGAATAGGGCAAGCACACATTGTAAGAGATCCTCTTGACATTACACCTCACAGGGAGGGAACAAAGCTCTATGCCACCTCTCCCTAGACACACATTATCCATCTGCAGCCCCCCGCACAGGCTCAGCTGGAAGAGCAGAGGCATTTCACAAGGGACCACGGCCACCAAGGCAACAGACAGAAGAAGGCATAGGATTTCACTTCCACAGCATCCCTGCTGTGGGCAAAGGAAAGGTACATGGACACTTAAACACCAGAGTCACTGGAGGAAGGGTTGCAGAGAGCTGAAGGACCAGACTGACATCGAGTAACACACAAAGACCACACAAAGTCACGGAGGAAAACCAGCACCGAACCCGGCTAGAGTTGTGCCACACATTTCAAGGTGTGACATCTTGAGAGGATGTGTGAAGGCCCAGCCTTGGACAGCCCTTCCAAGCAGCCTACAGAGTGGGGTGAAATCCCAGTGCCCACCTTCCTCTCACCCAACAAGGCCTGGAGCCAAACCTGCATCTGCCCACGCACCCAGGGCTCCAGGGGTGGCTGGGATCAGTCACAGTGTGAGCCCTCGGCCGTTCCACACACGGCCCTTCTGCTCTGCCCTTCCAAGCTCACTGCTCCCTGAGCACAAGGTAAATCTCCTCCTCAGGAGCTTCACCATGAGTCCTCACTCACCCAGCCAGTCCCGGCCAGGAGCCAGCACCTGAGTCAGAGCCTGGGAAGGCTCCTGGCACCATCGTGCACTGCCAGCTTCACCACCAGCCCTGTCTGAGCCTTCCCCCACCAGCTCTGCCTCTTCCACAGCCTGGCCCAGCTCCCAGAACAACTCCATGCACACTTCTGGTCTAACCTATGCAAAAAAAAACCCACACTGTGGGATGGCCTCCAGCTCCATTAACCCAAATTGATGCAAACCATAATTCAAAGGGAGTTAAAGACATCCACCCTAAAATTTTTAAAATTTGCCTAAATCATCTTAAAAGACTCCAATTCCTGTTCTACCCGAAGCTTCTCTGCAAGTGGAAGGAATTGCTGCAGGGTCACAGGGGCTACACTTCTTCCACCTGGGCCAATGCCACCCCTGAAGCCCCCAGGAGCCATGGGGACACCCACACATGCCTTCCCCAGGGACTCACACCCACCTGAGACCCTGCCCAAAGCACCAGCGCAGCCTGTGTTCACAAGACACAGATAGTTTCACCCACACCCAGGGCAGGGAGGGAGGGAAGGACCAGATCCTGGAAACCAGAGATCCCTCTCTGTGGCAGCTATGTTAAAGCTGCCCACAGAAGGCATCGGAATGAGATGACCTTTAAGGTCTGTTCCAAACCAGCCTGTGGTTCTATGAAACACCGACCTCCCCCTGTGTGGCACAGCCCAGGCAGCGTGCCCTGCACACAGCACATGTGCCCCTTTGCTCTTTACTACCTTCAACCTGAACTCCTCACCCCCCAGCACCGCTAACGACACCTCCTGCCACCACCAAGCCAAGGAAAGCAGTGACTTCATCGCAGCTTCCTTCACCTAAATTGTCTCAGGAGAGCCCGGTGCTGCTTTCCAGCAGGCGCAGCATCCTCCCCAAGCAGCTGCACGCCCCCGCTTCCTTCCTCTGCACGGAGCTCTGCCCCGCATCCACCCTCCCGCAGCCCAGGCTCCAACCTCCAGCTGGCCCACGTGCTCCAGGACAGCCCAAACCAGTCAGTGACTGGGACCCGGCCCCGGGCTCCTCCTCTCCAGTGCTTCCACGCACAGCAAGAAGCTCCCAGAGGCTTCTCAGGGTCAATGGAGTTGATCAAGAGCCAAGCTGAGCTCCTGGGGAGAACAGGCAGGGCAGGATCCTCACCAGCTCAGGTTCAAGCCCAAGAACAGGGAGCAGTAGCATCACCACTCTCTGCCCTGAGCTCAGAAACTTCTCTGAGGATCAGGCAGAGGCACATTTGCACCCAAACCCCTTTGTCCATTCCCCAAAAAACATGGGATGGTATCAGCATGCCAAGGTGGCAAAGCACAACCAGTCAGAGAAGGAAAACACCTGCAATGTCAACAAAAACCTGGAAATACTATGGAAAGAGATGCTCTGAATCCAAATAAGGTGCTTGGAATAATTTTATTTAAAGCTTTTTGAAGCACCACATTGCTCAGTCAGCTCCACTAGACAGACACTCCCCAGCACCAGCCCCAGCAAGCTGATGACATTCCTGAGGGCTCCTCCAGCCCTAGCCAGGGCCCAGCAAGTACAATTAAAACAAACCTAGTTTAAAAACAATACCACACTGCTTTCACACTCATCTGGTCGCTTTTACCAAGCCTGTGTCCCCAGCCGTAAGCTAATCTATCAATGAAAGCATCTCCATTGATTTTGAGGGATTTTAGCTCAGCACACAAATTATAACATCTACCTGTCCTCTCACAGGCCAGCACTGCAGGCCAAAACTGTTCTTGAGATCATGCTTCTGTCCTCAAAACAGCCCCCATAGTTCAGCCAGGCTGCTGTCTTTCATAGAGCCATGCAATGGTGGGAAGGGACCTTTACAATGATTTCATTCCACCCCTGCCATGGGCAGGAACACCTCCCACTAGCCCAGGTGGCTCCAAGCCCTGTCCAGCCTGGCCTTGTGCACTGCCAGGGGCAGCCACAGCTTCTCTGGGCACCCTGTGCCAGGGCCTCCCCACCCTCACAGGGAACAATTCCTTCCCAATACCCCATATAACCCTGCCCCCTGGCAGTGGGAAGCCATTCCCTGTGTCCTGTCCTATCCTGCCATCCCTTGTCCCCAGTCCCTCTCCAGCTCTCCTGGAGCCCCTTTAGGCCCTGGAAGGGGCTCTGAGGTCTCCCTGGAGCTGCCTGTTCTCCATACTGAGCATCCCCAGCTCTATCAGCACTTGGGATGCTCCTTAAGAGTGGAAGGGGCACAGTTTCAATCAACCCAAAACAGACCACAGCATCACACACAGTGTTTGTTACTTCATATTTTCTAAATCTTTAGGTTTGATAAGTTTGAACAGCTCCATTTCTCCCTTAATTGGTGCAATTGTTTTTAACCCCGCTCCTGGAGCCATGTTGCCATGGCTACCTCGCACAAGCCTGGGCCAGCAAGGTGTATTTTTAGAATTGCCAAAATACACATCTCTAACAGACCTTTTCTGGACAGAGTTCTCCTTGTTCCGTGACACAGGAATTAAGGGCATTCAATGGAATTAAAATGTGGGAAATTCAAAACAGATTAAGAGAGAGGCCTGTGGTGCAGCCGGTGCATGGCTCGAGCCCCCCCCCACAGGATGGTGCCTGGAGGCAGGGTTGGGGCACAGCTGAGGCTGCAGCCTCCCTAGGGCCACAGGACACGCTGGGACAGCTGAGTGACCAAGTGCTGCCACGGATGGACACGGGCTCTGTGGGTCAGCAGGGAAGAGCTGCTTAGGGCCCAATGGACTGTGCCTTAGGAGAGCTGATGAGCCTGTTGAGAGCTCAAGGCTGGGGGACACAGGTGACATTGTAGTGGGTGTCAATAGACCACCTGCTCAGGGCAAAGTAGCTGAGACATTCTGGCAAATGGTCGAGCTCCCATGTTTGCAGATCCTGATCCTCATGGGATTTCAACAACCCCAATATGTGCTGGAGGGGACTCAAGCAAGTCAGGCGGTTTCTGGGGAGCACTGGTGACAGCTCCCTAGCACAGGAGAGAGGGGACAGCGGCAAGAGACACCCTGCTGGGCCTCATACAAATGAGCCAGAGCTGGTCAGGGATGTGAAGGCCAGTGCTCACAAGGTGGGGCAGGCACTGATGGAGCAGCAGACCCAGCAAGGCCCCAGTCACTGTCCTGGCAAGTGACACTTCACTGGTGGAGCCAGGCAGACAGGCAAATCCTAAGGTGCAAAGATGCAGCCCCCAGACTGCCCCAGCTCCAACACTCCTGGCACCCCTCCAAGGGTCACTGCCCAGCAGCAGCTCCCTCAGCTTCAGGGGAGAAAACACATCTGAGCTGAGCCAGAAGGAAATACAAGGAAGGAAATGGAAAGTATAGCAAAGATTAACACCATTTTTGCTGCAGTCAGCAAGTGGATTAAGGGGAGGGAAAGCTGAGGGCTCCAGCATAAACTTGTCTTTAGCAGGAATGAACCACTTAAAAAGAAACTGCTGAGCTGTGGCACTGTGAGCACGATCCAGGTTCCTGCAAGGACCCATCAAGGACAAAGGAGAGCACAACCAGAAGGAGGCCACGGGACCAGCAAGAGCCATTCCCTGCTCCAACTCCTGCAGCTCTGCTACACCTGCACTGCACTCCCAGGGAGATGCTGGAGAGGAACCAAAGAACCTTTCACCTCCAGCATGGGTGGGATGGTTGAGCTCAGCCTGATTTTTGATCAGAAGCTGCACTCAGACTCAGTTCACAGGTACAGGACTAGTGGGAGAGACTGAGGGCACAGCAGGTCCTGTGCTCTCGCAGCCCACCCTGACTGCCCCGAGCGAAGCACAGGAGAAGGTCTCCATCACCACAGCTCTGCTCTTGCTGGCAGCAGCTGTGCATGCAAAAGCCACATGCACAACCATCACACCTGTGAGGGAAAGCATGGCCTGCTGACAATCATTCCTCCTGAGCCAGGGCACCACCACAGCATAGGATCCCAGCACCCTCTCCATCCATCCTGGAGGCCACAGGCTTTCTTTTCAGGAACACACCAACGACATCAGGAAACACAAAACAAAAAACAAAGAAGATTCTAGATGTGCAAATACCCAGGAATGAATCTTCTGGTTTACAGAGCAGCTGTATTTGAGAGCTCCTGGGGTCTTGAAAATTTGCATAGACTAGAGAAGAGAATAGTTCAGAGAGACTTTTACATGCTGTAAGTCAAATAGGATCATAAACATGAAGACAACAGCAAAGTCCAAAGAGATTCCTGCTGCTCATGCCTCTCTGAATCCCCTCCGGACGCTCTTTCCAGAGGAGCTGTGCTATGGACCTTGACCATTCCTGGCTGAAGCTGGGCTCTGCCAGCATCACTCCAGGGGCACCATGCAGCTGGAAAAATGCCCTCCCAAAAATCATCTGCACAATTCATTTCAGAGTCAGAACAGTCTGCCAGCAGCTCTAGTCATGCTGTCCCATCCCTTTCACAAGGACATGAGTAATTATGGAGCACTCTAGCTACTAAAAGTGATTAGAGCAAAGCAAACTAATTTTGTTCCAAGGCAAAGCTGTGACCTCGTTAACGATGGTAGTAATGCACTAACAGTATTTTTCTCTTACACAGCGATGTCTTTCATTAGCGCTCAAGCTGTTTTGTAAAGGAGCTTAGTACATTCCTATAAACTCATTTGCATAGGAGGAAACCCAAGCCAACACCCGCATATCCAGAGGCTGTTCCCTGAGAAGCAATGGGAATTCAGAGCACGGAGAAACATCACCCTGCAGCCAGGAGCAATAACCCGAGGTGCAGGCATGCGGGGCAGCCCTCCCTTCCCTGCCTCTTGGAAGGAGGCACCAGGTTAAGCTGCTACATCCCAGCCATCCAGATCACTGCCAGACCTGCACGGCAGGTTTGCGCCTTCTCCATCACAAATCTACATCTCATCTCCTCTTTGTGAATGAAGAGAACAATTTTGGGCATCCAAACTCACTGTGAGGGCCCACAGAGATTTGACACATTTCACACCACAGTTACTAACCTCAGGAAACACCCTGTGTGTGGAGCTGACCAGCAGCTTTCCTAAAGTTCTCACATCTCCCCTCTTAGGAGGCATTAGCCACTAAACAGCTGCCTTCGAGTCAGTCTGATGTCCTGCACCAGGCACGGCACACCAGCAAGGATCCTTCCCAAGTACTTCCATGAAGAGCCACCTTTTCAAATCATGTTTTCCCCTTTGTCCTTTGTGTATTTACAGACACCCCAAGGACGTTCAGCATGTATCAGCTTCAGAGCAAGCTGCCCCAGCAAGGGCACCTTTCCCCATGCCGAGAAAGAGAAGCTCGGATCTGTCAGGTTTCAGGGATAAAGCAGAGGGAAAACCTCCTGACTGACGCCCTGAGGGCTGGGACCAGGATCTTGCTGCTTCGGATCCCAGCGGGCGGCAGGAGACAGACTGGGAAACCGGCTGTGGCACAGAGAGGGCTTAAACACCTCTCACTCTGAATCACCTGCGGTCAGGGCCCGATTGAGCCCGCTCGCTGTCACAGAGTCACCTGCTCAGGGGCTGTGCTTCAGCACCACACAGCTCCCACTCCAAGGCCAAGCCGAGCCTTCCCCTACACTTGGAACAGCAGGGACAATAAAAACCTCAAGATAGTGCTGCCACATAACACCATCATCCCCCAGCCTGCCTCTCCCCCTGCCCTGCAGCCAAAAGCCTCAGAGCACCTGCTAATCACTAATTAACAAGATCCTACAGGTCTGCTTTTGAGGAGGGATGGGAAATCGCTTCTCCCCATCTCAGAGATACGGAAAAACCAGCACAAAAGGAGATGATGCTCTTTGAGGTCGCCACAGGCTTGTCTGGAGTTCAGCACCTCAACCCACTCGGCCTTGCAGGGCTGCACCAGGAGTGCTGCCTGCACCTGCTGACAGCTGATGAGGGCTTGTGGGCCATGTGCCCCACAGCTCCCAGCCAAGGCTCGCACACAGCTTAAACGCATTAAAAGAAAGGATTAGTCCAGTTACCCCTCTGCACTGTTAGAAAGGGAGGTTTGTGCAGCAAAAGAGCAAAGAGGTCTGATCTAAGAAGCTCAATCACAGCCAGAGAGAAACCGCTCTCTTCCCATTGAACTGGCACAGCCCTGTCCGGCAGGGGGGAGCTCCATCTGAAAGCAGAACTCACATCCCAGGGACTTCTGGGCTTTCTTATGCAGGTCACAATTTCCTAGCACTCTGTGAAATATTAAAAAGAAGACAGGCAGCTGCCCTGCCCAACTCTTACCACTTGCAGGCTGATGCGTGTGGGCAGCTCTCGTACTGTCAATCATGAGGCAAAGTCACCCTCTGCCAGCAAAGGCTGCTGCAGACATGAGCACAGAGCACCTCAAAGTGATGTCCCCACGTGCCTCCTGTAACAAGCACAGACCAAAACCAGTGTTAGACTGGTTACACATGGCCAGAACCAGGCTGGATACTGGCACCACAGTGACATGCAGGCACACAAAGAACACTCATCTGAATGTCCTGTAACCCACGGCAGCGGTGGGGAAAACGGGCAAGTTCTCAGGACAAGTAGGTTTCTGCCTCTCTTTTGGAGGAACGCTTATAAATGCTAACCCCAAAGCACCCAGAACAGGGACAGCCCAGCACTACATCCCCAGCAAGCAAGAAGAACAGCAAGGAGAGAGATGACAGTTCAGAGGCAGCTGCCTCAATGCACACAGAGCAACAGTGGAGCTGCCAGAACTCTGCTCAGCACAGCAGCATCAGACCCCAGCTGCCACCACCAGTGGGAACAGCATCAGAGGAGCCCTGCAGACGACCAAGCAGTTCTCAGCCTCCCTCATTTTAGCATTGCTTTTTTCCCTTCAAGTTACTTTTCAGTCACTGAAATCCCTGTATAAGTCTGGAAGCCCTTGTGCCTCGGTGTCTCTCCAGGAGATTCCAAGCCATCAAAAGAAAACAATCCTACCAAATTCTCCCTGCTTCCCTTCTTAACTCCATGTCATGCAGGCACCAAATCTCTGAGGCAGAGGAGCTCAGCCCAAGACCTGAGCCTTGTTTCACACTAAATTTGGTCTGCTAGACATCCAAAAAAAAATCACATCAGTCATTCTGCTTCAGAGCTGGTTTCTCAGCATGGAAAATTACATTTCCTACATGTAGCTAATGCATGAAAAGCTTTGAAAGGTCAAAAAATGAAGCCATCAATTTATCACAAAAAGTAACTTCCTATTAAAGCTGCTGAAAGCCTGGGCTCCCCGGTGCAAACACTCCACCTAGAGCCAGCTGTGCCAGCCCTGCTTGTCCAGGGCTGTCAGCACCAGCGGGTGACTCAGCATTGCCTCTACAGCCAGTGCCACCAAACATCAGCCACTGCTCTGAAGGAGACCCAAGCAGGGTTTTGGTGGGACAACCTCCCCTGCTTGTGCAGGGGGTCTTGGCAGAGAGGACCTCACTCACAAAAAAAAAAAAAAANCTGTGCTCTTGCAGTGCCTTTCCTTTGGGCACTATCCTGGAGAGAGGTCACCCATGAGGTGATCCCAGCCAGCAATATCCTGTCCCTTTGTCCTTAGGCACAACATGTGGCTGAGCAAAGCACAGGTGCAATTGCAAAGTGAAAGCACTGGGAGGGCAGCAGAGCTCCCAGACACACTGCCAACACTTCCTTCTAGAAGGGAGAGGAGCAAGGGAGCCTGAGGGCCCGAGCCACACAAGGATCCTCTCCCACCCGGCAGCAAGAGGGGAGCAGAGACCACAGTAACTGGTTCCATCTGAGCAACAGCATCCAGCCCACCCATAACCCTGCCCAGGACAATTCAGTGCCACTGAAATGGCACTGCTGCTCCCCTGCTCTGTGTCCGTCCTCCAGCTCTGCGGTCGTTCCTCACATCTTTTTGCATCCCCCCCAAAAAAAAACCAAGCAGTGCCAACCAAGGTAGGATTTGGTGCCCATGCTCTCATTCTGGCCCAGTGAGACACAGGTCAAGTGTGTCACAGGTGAGAGACTCCTGCAGCTGAGCAGGACAGGCACAGAATACAGGAACGCAGTGACAGGATCAGGGGGCTGCCCAGGGCCAGGATTCACAGGGGCTGGCACCTGTCCCTTCCTGCCTTAGGGCTGCAGCACACAGGCTGTGGCATTCCACAGAGTGTCTGCAGGACACAGCATCCCTCACCTGCCACAGATCACCACAAAGATGTCATTTAACATCTCAGCTTTAGAGCTGAGAAAAGCCTGAAGCGAGCCGGAAGGGGAGTGTAAGACCAGCCTGGAGAGGATGCAGACTGCAAGGAGCAGAAACTCCACCCCAAGCTGAGCACAGCTCTGGCTGTCGCTGCCATCCTGGTGCTGGGGAAACTGCCAACACACTTTTCTCCTTTTGGGACAGAAACAGCCCACAGGGGACGGCTGCCTCAGCACTGCTGCACCCGAGAGCAGCCAGGCCCTGCCAGCAGTGCCCCAAGGCTGTCCCCACATCCCTGCCAGCTCCCGCTGCTAGGAGCCAGGACACACAGGGCTCTCGGTTACACTTGGCTCAGCTTCCCCACAAGTGACATCCTCTGCAGTTCTGCCTCCAGACACCACCTGGGATTCCCCAGGCACTCTGCTGCTGGCTCCAGACACAGGCTCTGCCCCAGCTCTGCACTGCTCCCGTGCCATTCCCAACGGCAGCACTGCTGCACATGGATGGCAGGACAGGAATTACTGCAGCTGAGCTCTGTGCAAATGGAGATCACGTGCCCTCTTAGAAAATTAAAACCTTAGAGATGACAAGAAGAGTGTTTGCTCTTATGTTATGACTTGCTGGAGGTAAAGGGCCAAGAATGACGTTCCCATTGCCACAATGATCACCATGCTGGAGAGAACATCTGACCCCTCTCTGACCACTGTTCTAATCGTGCTGGAGGAACACACAGGACGTTGTCACCGAGTTCTCTCCCAGATGAACACCCCAAGTTCACCATGAATATCACAGCAGGTGTCACTGGAGAAAGTTGTGATAGCTCCTGGTACTGCACAAGGATGGAGATGGCTCATCCCAATGAGGCTGTTCTCCAGAAAGAGACACCAAGGTGACATCACTTTCTCTGCAGGGCTCTGGCTCTTTGAGGAACAACTTCACCAATAGCATTTGCCTTCCCTGCACTGGGAAAGGCCATCCAAGACTGACACAGCTCCAGGGTGCAAACAGGAATGGACTGTAGGCTCCCTGGGGCTGAGAATCCTTTAAACAATTGTTGTGAGTATAAAAACAGATGTGAATTGTCACTTAGCAGAAGGGGAGTAGGAAGGTCTCTACTTCTCTAACTAACTCATCCAACTATTATGAGAAATACCAACTTTTCATAACTTTAGATGAGACAAGTCACTTTAAAAAAAGATTTATCAATGAAGCCCAGCTTTGCTGAGGTTAAAGCTGTAAAAGTCAACTTTCAGGTACCCAGGGACAGGCTGGGATAGAAAATTTCCCACCTCTATTTCAGGGAAGAAAAACTGTTATACAGCAAGTTCTGAACTTCTCAAAATGCAGGACAGCTTCCATTCAGAGCCACAATAAAATTAATTCAGGGAAATAAAGCAGAACAGCCAACTCCAGAGCATGATACCATTGGAGACAGCCCAGGCTTAAGAAGCACAAAGCAAATTTCCCTGAGCTTAAATCTTTTTGAGGTTACTGTTTTACAGGTAAAATATTTATGATAAAGAAGAAAGACAAATTGCCCTCTCCTTATTTCACTGCTGGAATTGCCAGCTGAGAGCAAAACCAGTGCCCTTAGGAAGAAGATAACAAGGAAAAGCAAGTTCCTGAGCACATCCCCTTTTGGAGGGGAATACACAGGAAAGCTGAGCATGAGACAAACACAAACTGGTCCTTCACTTGCAGATGTTCCAGTGGTGTAAACATGCATCCAGCCAACCCAAGGACCAACTCCAACTTGCTCATCCCCACGTTGAAGCATCCTGCTGACTCCAGGCCTCAGGAATCAATGCCCAGCACTCACCTCCTCTGTATTTATTTCTATAAAACACACACAACTTGTTGCTCATATTCAAGAATAAACTGTTAAGGGAGCACATCTGCACATACTGTATTATCAGGGAAGCAATTTCTGCTGGTTTGGCTAGCTGAACTTCAATGTCACCTGCACGAGAAATTTCCCTGTTCCCCCATTCTCAGACAAACCTGAAGAGCTCCAGCTTTCACCAACAGAGGAGAAGACTCAGAGCTGCTCCACACAGTGACAATCCACAGCTGCAGGAGCCAGGACAGCAGCCAGCAGGCTGGGAAGCAAACTGCCAGCTGCCAGCACCATCGCTGCCCTGGAGAGCACATATTCTATGAAGTCTCAAAACTAAAGGAGAAAAGCCCTAGAATGAACCTGCCAGATGAAGAAGACTCTGGGCACACACCATGGACTGGGATTACTGCGGGACCCGCTGTTCAAAAGAGCAAATCTCCTCCGAAACGAAGGCAGCAACAGAGACAACGAAATCGTCCTTTAAAGCGAAAACCTGCTAAGGAAAGAAGGCGCAGGCGGCAGAGCAGCGCCCGGCCCCCGCTGCGCTCCAGGGCAGCACCGCCAGGCAGGCTCTATTCACGCGAAAGGACTGACATCGAACAGCAAAACAGCATTGCAAGAGCATGAAGTAATCCCACCCCTGCAGTTCGTGTTTTCCTACCCAATTAGCTACTCCAAGTGTAAGAGGGAAAAGGGAAAGGAAAAAAAAAATTAAACGTGCTGCAAAGCCAGGAGATGTTTTGCAACTCCCGGGCTCCTACAGCAGAGCCCTGCGCTCCCAACAGCCACGGGCGAGGCGGGGGGACCCACGAGGAAGGCAGGAGAGGAGGGGAAAAGGGAAGAGAAGAGGGGAAAAGGGGGAGAAGCCCGCTCACTTGCTCCGCCGTCCCTCGGCGCGGCCGGACCGCACGCCCGGGATGCAGCAGGGAGGGCAGCGGGCTGCGGCCGGGGCCCGGGGGAGGAAGCGGCCGATGGGGGCGGCCCCGGAGCCACCNGCGGCCGCGGGGGCCGGGATGGAGCTGCCCGGGCCGGAGCGTGTCCCCGGGCCCGGCCGGGAGTTCCGCCCCGCGGGGACAGCGGCGCCTACCGTGGCTCAGCCGGGACGGGAACTCGCCGCTCCGCTGCAGTTCATTCCCGAGTTTAACAAAACTGGTTTGAAATCACCGGTTAGAGCGTTGGGAAAGAGCAGGGAGCGGCAAAGCCCCCCGAGGCTGCTGGAGGGCAGGGAAAGCGCTCGGAGCTGCTGCGAACGGCGCCGGGCACGGGCACAGGGGCAGCCCCTCCGCACCCCGCCCGCGCTTCCCGCTGGAAATCGTCCTGTGGCTCTTCTGAGTTCTTAAGTGGTTCTAACCTCAGTGTCTGGAGACATCTGCTAGGGCAGGATGCCTGGAGAAAGTGAAATGCCGTCCCAGGCTGGATGTTAATTTTAAATCGTGCAAACTCTCAGGGCTCGTGAACAGAGGCAGGATGCTGTGGGCTGCAGGCAGGACGCACACTGCTCCGCAAGCTCACGTGTGAGGTCCCCTGGCATCAAAGCAGGGAGCTAGACCCACTTTTGATGGCTTGGGGATTCCTCCTACCCTAAGAGAAACCAGAGGATCAAGGAGTCACGCTGCTTTGCTATCAATACAAACTCCTCTTTGAGAGTGGCTGCTCCTCCCTGTGCTCCATCCCTGCTGATCATTTCATTTCCCGTCCACAGCTTGTCCTGCTTTCCACTGGTGATGCAGCTGGAGCTGGTAACGCTTCCCAGCTGGAGCCTGCAGCCCCCAGCCCCTGCACCTCTCTGCCAGCTGCCTGGGGGCACCTGCAGCTCCAACCCAGCCTGCCACACCACCCAAATGCACTGAGGCCAGGGAATGCAGACAGCTCTGAGGGCTTTGGGAGAGTGCTTCTGTGCACTTCTGTGTGCTGGGGCTGCACATCCCTGTGTGCCAGTGTCGTGGGGATCAGCTCCATCACCTGCCCCAGTGACAGACAGTGCCACCACCACTTCCCTGCAGCTCAGTGCTGCAGTGCAGGACAACAGCAAGCTGCAGGTTGCTCTCTGTTCCTGCTGTGTTGCCCCAGACCTGTGCACAGAGATGCAGATTGAAGCAGGGTCAAGGCCTCTTTGTGCAGACTTATCAGCCAGCCCAAAAATTGGCTTTGTCCATTCGCTGGGGCTAGACAGGGTTTTCTCAGTGATGCCCAGCTGCATGGGCAGTGCAGGGTGGGCTGGAAACCATGGGACATTATGGACATAATGTCCCCCTGGTGTTAAGTCCAGAACACACTATATACACCTCTGTTAAATTCAGCAAGGGAACTGCCTGTATTTCTATGTTCTTCCCATTGGTATTTTGTGCACATCCACCTGCCATGCTGCAGAGCCACAGAGCATTTAGTTTCAGTTAAAAAATTCTGAGAACACTCACACTGTGGTGATATGTATCAGCAGCCTCTGCTGCCAGCCCAAGGTTTATGTGACTGCCTCTCATTAACAAGATTTGGAGGTTAAGGCTTCTGGGATTTACCAGTGGAGATAAATGTGCTGATGGGCAGCCCAAGGAGCATCTGTGAAACCTTGTGTTAGCATTAAGCTTTCTACTGGGAATAGCTGGGCCTCAGCAGTCTGTCTCTGAAACAGCATCATCCTCTTTCTTCACATTTGCCAAAACATAAGCACACAGAGTAAAACACATGAGTTAATCGGGGGAAAATATACTGGGGGATGAAGAAAGAGACACCACAGTGAAACGGTCTGCTAAGAATGGCAAAAGCAATTTTCTTTATGTGATTAGACAGAAAAAATCTTATGAAAGGCCCGTGTCTTGCAGAGGACCTGTGGCATACACTGAGCTCCCAAGCTAAAATGCTTGAGGCATGCTCTGGATAAGGAAGGAAAAACACTTTCCCTGTGAGTCAAGGGCACCCTTGATGCATCAGCACCAAGAGAGAGCTGGTGGGGTGGAAGTGGCTCCTCGCAGGGGCTCGGGCTGAGCAGCTGCTCTGGAGAGGCTGAGCCTGAGCTCCACAGTGCACAAAGTGCAGGTGCTGATCCACACAGCAATTAATGGTCACAGGGTGTAAAGAGGAGGGGGCTGAAAGGCTTTTCTGGGAGCATTTCCCAGCCCTAGGGACATCCTCTGCCCCCCCGGAGCAAAGTGCAGGTGCTGCTTCTCTGCAGGAACTCTGCCCCAGGCACTCCGGGTGCTGCGTGGCCGTGGGGAGGAGGATGGTACTGGGCACCCTCAGCTGCCCAGTCTGGAGGTCTAGAATGTGGATTTCCTGAAAGCCAAGCAATGCACAGGTCTCAAGACAAGTGAAAGGAGACGAGGAATGCCAATGGGCTTTTCAGCTTAATTGATTTTCGATTACATCAACTATTCCTACTCAATGAATATTCCTATTCAATAGGACCACAGAGATGCTTTTGGGACTGCTGATCCTCACTTACAAAGCCAGGCTGAGATCTGGGCTGTTCAGCCTGGAGACGAGAAGGTTCCAGGAGACCTTAGAGCCCCTTTCAGTGCCTAAAGGGGCTCCAAGGGAGCTGGAGAGGGACTTTGGACAAGGCCCTGGAGTGCCAGGACAAGGGGTAATGGTAGAGGACAAGATTAGATGGGATATTGGGAAGGAATTTTTCCCTCTCAGGGTGGGCAGGCCCTGGCACAGGGTGCCCAGAGAAGCTGTGGCTGCCCCTGGATCCCTGGCAGTGCCCAAGGCCAGGCTGGATGGGGCTTGGAGCAACCTGGGATAGTGGAAGGTGTCCCTGCCATGGCAGGGGCTGGAATGAGATGAACTTTCAGGTCTCTTACTACCCAAACCATTCCATGATCCTGTGATTCACCAGTCTGCCTTCGCAGGCAGTAAAGGAAAGGGTTGACATGGTGTCATGAGCATCCTTCTCCCTGCAGTCAGTGACTGCCACTGCCCCCAGTCTGGCCAGTCGTGGCTGGCTTCACTTCCCTTCTCCTGTGCAGGCTAAACCCCACCACATCTGCGTGGTGGCTGTGGGGACATGTCAGACTGCAGCCAGTGAGGGCTCACATGACCATGTCTGACCACAAATCAGAGCCAATTGGGGTGTAGATGTTGGGGATCAGTTGAGTCACACCCCCTCGGAGCAGCAAGCTGGTCTGCAGTTGGGATTCTTCCATTGGTTCACGGTGCTGTCTCAGATAACTCCATGAGACTGAGAACCCTCACCTCATTGGGGTAACCCAGCTCATTCTGAGTTATTCTTCTAAACCTTAAGAAATCTGAAGTCATTTGAGTAGAACCAATTCCACTGGACATCATGAATCTGTATTCAAATGCTGTTCTTAATGCATCTTAATTGGCTTAATTTATTGAATTGGTTTAATAAAACCAGTTAATCTGGTTTAACTGGTACATAAAATAAATCTCATCTGAATACATTGTGTGTCTCAGTTTTACAAGCCTCCACAACACTCCCTCATCACACTATTTCTATTTTAGATTGATTCTCCAGACAGTCGGACAAAGGAACTCTTAACCTCCCTCCAGGCAGCTCTAAATCTGCCATGGAACAGTGGGTTAGCAGAAAAATGAACTATAATTAACACTGAACATCTCTCACTTTGCAGTCCTCTATAAGCTTATGCAGAGCAATGATTCCAGGATGGCAGGGCAGCCTCACGGACAAGTCTTCTGGAGTGAGTTGCTTTTCTAGGGTCAAGACACCAGCTGTGCTTTAAAGTCCCTGTCCATGTGGTGAGTGAGGCTGACAACACCAACACCAACACCAACACTGCACCCCTGAGGCCAAACCCTTACCTGGCAGTTCAGCTCCAAGGAACCTGGTGCAGGTGCACTCCTGTTTATCTATCCTGCTTCAAACATGGTATTGGTTACCCTGGCCTGGGGTTGCAGATGAGACAGTGACAAATCCCCCTGTTCAACACACGTGCTTCACTTCTGGGACACTTGCTGGCCCTTATCTTCTGCTCATCAGTGGCTGCACCTTTCCTACGAGGGCTCCTTCCTGTAAACTATGTTTATGTTTATGTGTCTATAAAGCATAAACCACGCTTACGTTGTCTATGGTTTGAGACCCGGCTACAAAACCTTGCCTAACTCCTCTCTTAATTCACAGGCTTCCAGTTCAGACACAGCCAACAAGCAGGATTTATAATGAAGGCAGCTCCTAATGAGCTGACACAAGCTGCAGCATTGGATCATACTTGCTTTGAGAAGCACTGATCAAAGCCCAGTGCCTTCTGGTTGGAGAGCATAATTAACAACAATTTCTAAAAAGTCAAGTTTGGGTTGATTAAAAATGCCATCTGACAGCTCAAGAGTGTTGTGATGTTTCATGATCTGCTGCACAGATAGAGCACAAGCTCAGCTTGGTGTCCCTCCTCTGCAGGCAGGAGAAGGGCTTTTGTTCCTTTCCCAATCCCTTGGGTTTGCAGGGTGATGCATCTGCCCCAGGAGGGCTCTCAGGGCTATGGAACCATCCCTCTGTGGGCAACAGGCGCTCAAGGTTCTCATGCTGCCCCACTTGCAGAGAGGTCTGGCATATCTGGTGGGGATGGAGGGGTCTGATGCCATCAGCAGCAAAGTGGAGAGCCTGCTCCAAGAAAGCAGACAGTCTTTAAAGTGGTTTGGGAGATTCCTGCCTCAGAGGAAGAGAAATGAATAAGAGCTGCTGAATCCTTTTCAATCTTCAATACAACCAGGTCGAGGCAGTTCTTTGGGCCTGAGCTCTTGAGTTTCTTGCCAGGCCACAGACTCCCAGGTTATGTCCAAGCTATTAACTCCTGGGGTTTACTCCTGCCTCCGGCAACACACAGGGGCTTAATCCACACTTTCTGGACTCCCACTTCACTTTGAGATCCTCCTGCTTAACTTCTCAGCCATTTGAGGTCTAGAATACACCAACAGAGACGTTTGACCAAACAGTCCCCAACCATAGTCCATGCAACAAATTTCTGAGCACAGCACTGACACCTCTCATGCCTGTCAGGGAGAAGGAGCCACTGGAGAAAATCACAGGCACCTGAAAGCACCACTCTGTGCATCTGTTCTGCCTCGGGAAAAGAGCCGTGGCCTTGGCTGGTCCCCTCCTGCCTTCAGCTCCTGCTGAAGTTTATTTCACCTGACACAAGAAAATTCTTTATTCCCAGTTTCTAGTACTTCTCGCCCACCCTGTCCACACCCTGCTTCGGCTTGCAGGAAAGCAGAGTCTTTTCCGAGGTGATTTCGTTGTCAGGGGAACATCTCCCCTACAAACCACATCACCACAGTCACAATTAGCTCCTTATCCGGAGCTTTTGAATCTGAGTGGAGGCTATGGCCACTCAGCCCTCGTAGTAAGAGAACTACAGAACAACTTTGTCAGCTCAAATTAGAGATAAAAACAGAAAACAAAGGCGGTAAAACACCTTCATGGTACCTGATCTAGTGAGTGGCATCCCTGCCATCCCTACATGGCAGGGCAGGGCTGGAACAAGATGAAATTTAAGTTCCCTTCCAGACTAAATCACCCTGTGATTCTACAATAAAGTACAGGAGGATGTTTTGGGGGCATCAGGGTCTCTGAGGCCTTCTCAGCCACCCCATCAGCAGCTCTGCACTGATTCCTGCCTGCACTCCCCTCACCTTACAGGAGCTGGACCAGACCCTTCCTCATTCAGGCCAAAGTTGGGTTCAGCCCTAATCAAGATAAAAACCCAATTCACAGGGAATTCACCTTGTATTTTTACAGATGGATGTGATGCAGATCCCGTGATGCCTTCTGGAATGAGGTATCTGATTTATTATGATGGAAACAAAACCTCTTCAAAGTTGATGTGGTATTCCAGAGTGTTAGGCATGACCAAACTGCCTGGGGAAATTAGGAGGTTATGGAAGAGGATGTCCATGGCTGGCCTATCTTAAAAAAGCTGACTTATAAAAGCCATAGCTGTTGATTAGGACACAGCACCTCTGATGGCTCATAATCAGTCCTCGCTTCAAAGCACAGAGGAGAACTGAAGCAACTTTTTCCCCTCCAGGCTGATCTGGCTCCCTGCTAGCAACCAACCACCACCTCTGCTGATGGCTGAGCTTCTGTTTCTGGGTCAGACAGAAACTCAAGCACTCGGTGGAGATGGTATCAGAGCATGGAGCTGCTCACGAGATGGAGAACGCCTGCTTTGGCAGGAGATGACATGATATGGAAACAATGACCCTTCCTAGATGATCTAGGTGCCCACCACTAATATTTTTTTCCAGAGATGAAGCATTAAAATGATGATACAAGAAAGGAATTTTTATTTCTATGGCACCAAAAACAGCAGATGGGGATTTTTTTTCCTGTAAAAATCTGAGAGCTGGACCTGTCTAATAGCATTGACATCCTCCACAAGGATGGGAATTGGAAGGTGATTTTAGTATAAATATCACTAGTGAAGGAAAGGATGAGCAGACATGTGAGTTAGAAACTGAGTGTGAGATACAAGTAGAAATCAGAGGCCCTTCCAGAGATGACATGCATGTGTTTGCACATCAAGATTGCTGTGTATGAAAGACTTTTACTCAGTTTCAGCTGAATGCCCTCAGAGAGATGCAAAATGGACAGCTGAATTTGTAAGTGAATTTTGAATGCCCTGAAATACTCCAACTTAGGTCTTAAATCAAGTTCTGGAGTAATAAAAATGAGATTTCCAGCACATGAAGACCTGCAGTAATTTTTGAATTCTAGAAGAGGAAGATGAAACTGAATAAAGAAAAACAAGCTCAATTCTGAGCTTGATTGCTGCCCACAGGGAACAGGATGGAGCTCATCAAATGCTCTTACCTGAGCAATAGATGATGTGATGGCCTGGAGCTGAAAGGTCTTGTCTGAGACCAGCAGCAAAGATAAAGATGATGTTAATCTGCATTGATTAATCAGTTTAATCTGGCAGTGATGTCTGCAGAAGTTTAGATACCTTTACAAACTATGATGCAGTCTTCTCCATCATCACCTTTCACATATAATTTGACTTAATCAGTTTTGTGCAGAAGACTGAGACACGGTGTCAAGTGCTTTAGTAAAATCTAAATATATTACTGCAATCTCTTCTAGCATCAGTCACCACACCCCAGACTCAGAGCTGACAATTCCCTTCTCATCTAACTCCTAATTATTAACTAAATAGGAAAAATAATAAAAGACAGGAAGGGGAAGCAATCAATAAAGCCATGGCTAATTGTCCTTTCTTTGCTACCAGCAGGGCCCTGTGGACACTGATTGTGGATCTCTCTACACGGATACAGAGCATCCAGAGGTTTCTCTTTCTCAGTCTTTGCTCCTTTCAGTTAGCACAGAAGCAGATTTATCTGTACAGTTACTGCCAGCTCACTTCGCTCTTGTGCCTTTGCGCCACATGGTTTTCCAAACTTCTGGACTTTCACCAGTTTTAATTTTCTGTACCACAGGACCACTTCCACCAGGACCACACACGGTCCCATCAGGCCCTGCTCACACAGCACAGGCATCTGCTCCTTCAGCAGGCAGCTGGTACCTGGGCAGCAGCCAGAAAGAGCTCCTGCTGCAGTGCCCAGTTTGACCAGCTGCTGCCAGTGGGCAGAAAGGGGCCATGGGACCATGGGAAGATGCCAGCAGAGCTGGCAGAGGCAGTGGGGCACTGTGGTGGTCAAGCTGAGTCCACTTGTGCTCTGCTCCATTCCCTGCACAGACATCTCCCAAACAACCCTTCCTGTGCTGGCCCAAAACATCCTGAGATGGGAAATCTAGGCCATGTCAAAGTTAAAGGCTTGGTGTTCTTTCCTTCATGTAGAAGGTAAACATTTGGGAATAGACGTGAATATGTTTGAGTCTTGTCTTGCCTCTCCAAGGTGTGAATGCCCCAAGTTTGAACTTTCTCCAAGAAGCATCCAGTAGTGTTTTAGCTTTTATCCAATAGTATTAGAATGGAAGGCAAGAAAATACATTTGTTGTACACTTTATTAGCAATTCTGAGGAAAATTAAAAAATACTTGTCTTTGGCCCTTGCTCCTCTCCATCCTCCATTAGGGCTCAAACTTCCCCAGAGCTCAGATCTTTGTGTTTCATTCCTGATGGTGTTTGGGTTTTGTTCTTTTTACTATGAGTTTTGCAACTCTTTTTTTTTCCGTTTAGCTCCGTTTTTTTTCTGTTTAACTCACGAAAACTTTAATATCCACACCCTTCAGTGATGATGAGCCCAGAGTTCATCCCCCATTCCCAGAAACTGCACTTTGCAGGGAATTAATGGTGCAAACACTCAGAGCATGAAATGATCAGGCAAATCTCACAGCCACGCCTAGTCCCAGCATTGTATAAGGCCTTGCATGAAGCCTGGGCAGGAGAAGCCCTGATCAACGGGTGGGTATTCTGTATTCTTTGTCCCACTGGAACCCCATCTCCTCTTCACAACAGTCTGTCCTGTGAGAAGGCCAGAGAGAAAAAAAAGGAAAGATCCCTCAGGTTTCCATTTGGCTGCATTTCCCAGGCTGTAAATCATGTAGTAAGAAGCCTGGAGGGCAAACCAGCCCCATAAATGCCTCAGTGCTATGGGTGACTCTGCAAACAACTGGGCAAGGCCCTTCCCTTGTCCAAAAGCTCCGACAGATGTGGTTTTCATTTGGTGTGAACGGAGACCTCAGCCTGGGTTCAAGATTTTGAAGATGTGTTAATGTGATGATTCTTAACACATTCAGTCCCCAGGGACAGTATTAATCCACTGCTTTCCCTGCGGTTTATAAATCCTGGCCTGGCTTTATGGGGACCTGCATGTGTTAAATGCATCATTTTCTACAGAAACGAGGGAGGAAAGACCCCCTTGTTAGTGCAGCACGTCAAAAAAAACCCACTGGCAGAGTAATACAGCAAAGGCAGAACTGCTGCACGTGGTGCTCCCAGGGCAGTCATGAGTTCCTGCAGATGTTTTCCAAACACCTGGTCAGATCTCCAGATTCGCAGCCTTCCCTCTCCCCAGGTCTCACTCCACAGCCCGGCTCTCCTTGCCGAAACACCAAACCACGGTTCCTCCCGTCCTTCCCATACAGCCAGGTGGGATCTCGAGAGCCAGCCCGGATTTGCACAGCCCGGCCAGGGATCACCCGCATCGCAGCCCGGGGCTTTGGCCTCTGCCGTGTGCAGGAATTCTCGTGGGACAGCGGCTCCTCCCGTTCCTGCTCTGCTCCACAGTGAAATGAGAGCCTCTGGAGAAGGCTCATCCCAGCGGCTCCCGTGTCCCAGTGAGGGAGCTGCAGCCCGGCAGCGCCGCACCCAGAGTGAGCAGTGCTGGAGCCCGAGTGTGGCACGACGGGCAAACCCAGCTGCGCCCCCACGCTGGGCGCTCCCCCAGCCCAAACCCCGAACTGGACCTGTGAGACCACGTTTGGAAAGAACTTCCCTTTTCTTTTGGATCTTCTCACCTCGGCTGCAGTCTTTTCCAACTTGGATACACACTGTAGCACCATCTTGACAGGAATGAGGGACTTGTCTTTACAAACTAACTGTGGATCTGCTGGTAAATAAAGCTAGATACTGAGAGATAAAAGAAACAATGGGAAGGATTTCACTGATTGATAAATGGAATGAGAGGTTTGTCTTTACAAGCAAACTGCAGGTCTGCTGATAAATAAAATTGAATACTGAGAGATTAAAGAAACAATGGGAAGAACCATAAATTCCATAAGGAATTCCACTAATTGACACAAGGAAAAGACAATGGTGGGGAATTATACATTAGAAGGTGGTCTTAGGTGTTTCAGGTATTAGGTGTTTCAGAAAGTCTGTACCTCTCAAGTACCTCAGCCAATGGGGAAAGAGAGAGGGACATGTGCTTGGGAAATTAGGATAAAAAGGAGGCTGTGTCCTCCAAAAATTTGAGAGACCCCAGGGGAAATGCCCCATGGCCTCTCCTTTTATTTGAATAAAGTTACAGGACTCCTCTGTCTCCTTTTTGGACATAAACCTCTGGTGTTTGTGGATTAATTGCCCTGACAACCTGTTCCATGGTTTCACATGCAGGAGACCCTTTGTCCTCCCTGTCTGTTTCAAACAGGGCTGACCCAATGTAACATTCAGGAAGAGGATAAGGATACAGACTATTTCCCAGTGAGAGTGTCCCTGCTATCAGCATTTTTCACCTAGCCAGCTGAAACTGAAGCAACCTCAGGTTCTGCCAGGTAAGGTTTAGGTTGGATATTAGAAAAAAAATTCATCACTGTAAGGGTAGGCAGGCACTGGCACAGGCTGCCCAGGGCAGTGGTAGAGTCACTAGCCCAGGAGGTGTTAAAAAAACATGTAGATGTGTGTTATAAATATGTTTTTTAATTCGTGCCTGTTATAAATGTACGGAGCCAATTTTCCCAATTAAAATATAATTAATTTATTGGATAGCAATTTGGCATAAATTCTGGACAAAAAGACCATAATGCAGAGGGACAGCTTCGACCCTGGGAATCGGCAGCTGGGTGACAGGCTAACTGACGGAGTGTCAGGGTAGCTCTGTTCACACTGAGGTCTCGGAACGGTGGGTTTATATACAGGTTATTTCGCTGGAGGCAACGTTGCATTCAAAATCCCAAAGTCTTAAGTTATTTAATTTGGTTCTTGGGTTGCTCCAGCGGGAAACAATGCTCTTCCGAGGCAAGGATGAATTATGGATGAAACTTTATCTATGTCCAGGAAGGTGGTGATGTTCCTGATATGCTGCATATCTTCATCAGATAGCTTATCGTGGTGATAATGGCC
>VWZV01007377.1:546471-559955 GCA_013397155.1 Irena cyanogastra
GTTCACCCAGCTGTCGACACCCGGGCTCGAGGCTGTATTCCTGCATTGTGGCTCTTTATCTATAATTCTTACCAAATTTGTTATCAAATAAATTTGGTTTTATTTGATTGGAAAATTGGCTCCGAGCATTTATAACAATGTGGCACCTGGGGGCCTGGCTTAGGGATGGGATAATGGTTGGACTTGTCCAAAAAATCACACTATGGAAAGCCAGGGTCCAAAAAGGAGACAGAGAAATCCTGCAACTTTATTCCAGTAAAGGTAAAGAGTCCACCAGGGCACACGCTCGTGGGGTTTCCTCTCCCAAGGTTTCAGAGGGCGCAGCCCCCTTTTATCCCAAACTCCTGTCCTCTTCCTTTCCACATTGCTGAGGCACTAGGAAGGTACAGCCTTCCCAAACACATATCCCCCTTGAACCTATCAATTTACCTCAAAGTTCAGAAACTCAAGGTCATGCAGACCCACTTGTCTATTTCAGGAGTCAAATCTGTCTGGGCTCTGTAACAAACCTGCTGCTTGTGATGCCTTGTGAAGGATGACCTAGAACAGAGACAAGATGGAGTTAAAGAATAAAGTAGGGATTTATTAGAAGGCCTCAGTGGATCCACCTTGGGCAGCACAAGAGCCCAGCCAGGGGCTGGCCAAGATCAACCAAAATGGTCACAAAATGCACGACCAGTCACAGGGTCTGTCACTTTTGTAAGTTTTGGTCCATTTGCATCTTGGAGTTAATTGTCCAATTACAGCTTTAGCCCATGAAGTCTCATCCTTGTTTTTCCCTCTTCATTCCACATTGTTTATGCTTTTGGGCCTGAAATTTGGATCATTTGTCCTTGATCCTCAGCTAGAGAAGGAATTGTTTTGTCTCCCTACTCTGTGCAGAGAGCTTACTATCTTCTAATATGAACCTCAGACCTACACACTAAAGCAGTACAGAATCTGAAAAATATAAAAGCTAAAACCTGAGGCATCAATTGAAGCTGGTAGAGACATTAAGACGCATTTCAAAGACGTTAACACCTATACCCTCACCCATGGAATTGTTTGGAAAGACATTAACACGCACCTTTCCTATCACAAGGAGCTGTTACCTGTGACAGCGTCCTGCTGTCCTGGCGATGGAGAAGCAGGGAATGAATTCCTTGTTCTGTTTTTCTTGCATGGCCTTTGCTTTCCTGTTTATCTCAACCCATGAGTTCTCTCACTTTTAAAATGCTCTCCACCATCCCACGGGGAAGGGGTGAGTGAGCAGTGTGGGGCTGAGTTCCTGGCTGGTTTCAGGCCACAACATGCTCATGTACATAAGGAGAATTTTCCTGTGTCAGTTCAGCAAAGAGCACTGATCCCCACAGGCAGCACACAGGAGGAGCATAGCTAATGGAATAATATAATATAGCAATAATATAGAAAGTGTGGGGACGTGTATTAGTGATTATCTCCTGTTTTAAATTTTTTCTCTTCTTGTTGCTAAGTGATGTCTACTTGAATTTTACCCCAGGGAATCCTACCATGATGGGTTACAGGCACGGCTTTCAAAGAGCTTTAGGTACTCAGCAGGAGATCCCAGTGCCTAGACAGTTATTTTTATTAGCTGACAGGTATTTGAGAGTTGGGCTCTCAGGAAAATAGAAATACGGATTGCAGACTATCACCTGGCACCTGTCAGCCTGAGCAGAAAATGAGTGCTGATACCGTAACTTCCATTACATCTCACCTGTGCAAGACTCTCATGAATTCAGGCCAAAAAATAACTGGTGCCAGAGCTGTGTACCAGCAGCAGTCCCTTGTACATCACACAAATATTTTAACCTGTCTTTTGTAACTTAATTTTTGCACCGGTTGAAATGTTACTTAGCATGGGTGCCAGGTTGAGGTACCTAGCATTTTCCCAGAAAGCAATGTCATGAAGCAGAAACACAGTTCAGACTCTGTTAGCTCAAAATCCAGGCTCTGGCACAAATGTCTCCCCTGTCAGCTGTGCCACATCAGGTGGCAGTGCAGGGCCTGTTGCTACGTGAACAGAATACAGCTCTTCACTGCATTTACCCATTCCAGCACAAGCTGCTTTCAGTGAAAAGAGTTAGATACACACATCCAGGACTTTTCCCTCAACTGGCTTTGTCAGATGATCCACTGGAAACCCAACCACCCATGAGAGAAGGCAGGAACTGATTTACCCAGCAGCTGCCCTGTTGCAAGGCTCCTCAGAAGGTGAGGCAGCAGGAGCCCATCATGGAGGTGTGGAGGGAGTAGGAGAAGGGAGTGGGAGCAGCTGAGCTGTAATGTCCAGTGTCGGCACGTTGGAGCCCTGAGCGTCAGTAGAGGAGTGGTTTTATCTCTGTCAGGAAGTTTCTGCTCTCCACCTGCCAATTATCACCTCACCCCAGCATCTCTGCCATGGTTTCACTCATGGTTTAACCAGTGCTCGCTGCAGCTGGAAGGGGCAAGGTAAAGCCTTGCCCTCCCCGCCACACTGCCCCTCCTGATTTTGTGATGGCAGCAGCCCTTGCCTCACCTGAAACTTTAAGCCAACATGCAGATAATCATCTGTCCTTCTTCCCAGCAAAGTGCAGCTTAACAGCACAGTACCTGTATTAAAGCTTTCCTGTCTGTTGGAGGGAATTCTACTGCCTGCACAAAGCCAGAGGCTCAGGAGGGGCACACACTTGATTGATCTCCTGTACAAAGGGATCTTTGCATTTTGGGGATTATTTTTAGCACTGCCAAACCACAGAGACTTGATGCAAAAGGTAGCCGTGTCAGTAGTGCTGCTCCAGCAGGCTTCATGCCTCAGGTGACTTTCCCAGATTACAGCAGCCTGATCCCTTTTTTGGTTGTTTTTAATACTTAAATGCCAACAGCATGCAAGTGCCTGAGGAGAGGTGTCAGTCACTCCGATGGCCCAGGCTGTGCTCCCCCTGGGACAGCAGGTGATGCTGGAGGCTCCAGGAGTCCAGGGCTCCATCTCCTGGCCAGTCCTAGCCTGCAGGAATCCACCTACCCCGGGCACGGCTTTGGGCACCACAGTACCAGAAGGATCTAAAGTTACTGGAGAGCAAAAGAGGGACACGAGGATGGTGAAGGGTCTCGAGCTGTGTTAGGAGTGGCTGAGAGCACTCGGTTTGCTCAGCCTGAAGGAGACGGAGGGCAGAGCTCACTAGGGGCTGCAGCTTCATCCCAAGGGCCAGCTCTGATCTCTGCTCTGTGACCAGAGAGAGGACCTGAGGGAATGGCTGAAGCTGTGCCAGGGGAGGTTTAGGTTGGAGATCAGGAAAGGTTCTTCCCCCAGAGGGTGCTGGCACTGCCCAGGCTCCCCAGGGAATGGGCATGGCCCCGAGGCTGCCAGAGCTCCAGGAGCGTTTGGACAATGATCTCAGAGGTGCACAGAGTGGGATGGTTGGGGGGTCTGTGCAGGGACAGGAGCTGGACTCATCATCCTTGTGTGTCCCTTCTGATTCAGGATATTTAATGATTATAGAGAAGCAGCTGTCTGAAAATGAGCTCTTCTTGTTCTGCTGCTGTGCTTCCCAGGGTCTCACAGCACTACACCTGATGACTTCATTGATTAAACTATTTTCTGAGTGTCTGATATCCCCGTCAGCCCTGCTGAGCCCAGGGATATCTGGCTGGACTATAGTTTGGCTCACACCTCAGAAGTGTAACTGTTCACAGAGTTCTGACAGTGAACTCACACTTCTCTGCAAGACTCAGGGCAGGAAGGGGCCAGCCTGTTTGTCAAATTTGTTGCAAAGTCTACAGAGAGAGAAATCATTCTTTGACTGTGCCAAAAGTGCAAATTACAATTGGAAAAATGTTGAGCTCGTGAATGTGGAAACTCACGATGTGTGATGATTTTTCTGATATTTGATAACATTTTATAATGGGTTTTAAAGTCCTGTCTCAATGAATCACTTGGAGTCCTCAACTTTTCTTTTAAAAAGTCTGTGGTCACATGGCTGCAGAGAATCACGAGCAACTCAGCCTCAAGATTCAGCTATTGAAGGCGAAGAACCACTTATTTCCTACTTTCTAACTTTAACTTTACTGTGCAAGGGGGAGGACTGGATTCCTGCTCCTCAGCTGCCTGGACAGTGCCGAGTGCCAGCTACGGGCTCTTCTGGAGAACTGCACTGCTCCGCAGCAAGAGCTGATCCTGACGGGACCCAGCAGCACTCGGAGAACGCGATACCAACCCAGCAGCCCACAGCCGCAGAGCAAGGCAGATTCCCCTCTCCATCAAAAAAACCCCACAAATTCTCTTTTATGCTGATGCAAACCACGGGCGGCAGCAGCAGCTAGAGTGCGCTGGGCTGAAGGCGGCTCTGCCAGGGCTCTGGGCCCGCTTCCACCTCCAGCTGCGGGGCCCGTGCGGAGCCGGGGGCTCTGTGTTCTCGGGGCGTTCCACTGCCAAGGCTGAGGGGAACAACCCCCGATTGTGTCCTGACCCCAGGAGAGGCCGGGTACCTCGGGCTGTGGGACGGGCCCGCGGTGCCAGAGCCTCCTCAGAGGGGGTAGGAAAGAGAGGGAAGCGGCGAAGGCAGCGGAGGGAAAAGGAGCTTCCCCGGGGCCAGCGGGGGATCCCCGACACTGTCCCGCCCACGCCGGGCAGGCACAGAGACCACAGAGATCCCCCCTGCCCGACACTCGCCGGGCTGCGGCGGAGCGGGGCCCCAGAGCCACTCGGAGCGCCTCAGGCCCGCGGCCGCTCCCGCCTTCCCCGCGCGGGCCACGCCCCGCCCGCAGGTCCTGGCAGGGCCGTAGGGAGCGCGGGGCAGGCGGGAGGAGCGGCGGGGCCGCGGCGAGGGTGATGCTGCCTGCGGGCCGCGGCCGAAGGTGAGGGGTAGGGGCCCAGGGCCCCGGCGGGCCGGGCAGAGTCCCGCGGGACGCTGACCGCGCTGGGCCTTGCAGGGCGGCGGCGGCGCTGAGGGCGGTGNGGGAGGAGGGAGGCCCGGGCGCTGGTCCCGCAGCCGTGTCCGAGGCCCCGCGGGCCGGGGATGCGGGTCCTGTCCCGGTGCACCAACGCCAGCCCCCGTCGCTGTTTGTTCCCTCCAGGGATGATGAAGAGGAGCGACCCCAGCCACAGTCAGGCTCCTGCACTGAGCATGGTGAGCGCTTCCCCCGGGCCGGTGCCCCTTCATGTTACACCGGCCCCGGGCCGGTTGCGGTGTCAGGAGTCATTCCAATGCTCTGCATCCACCTAAATGCCTCCTCTGCCTTTTTCCTCCCTCTCTCCTCCTTGGGGTTAGCTTGGAGGCGTGTCTCGTTAGCCAAGGCCGACAATAAAGTGACAGGGGGCCTGAGCCAAGTGTGGGAGTGTCACTTGTTGAGGTTGGCTCGGGAGAACTGGTCTTCTGTGGATTACATCCATCCTGGGTCTTCAAAGGTTCTGGCAATCCTGCCCACATCCTCTGCACAGTGGCCGTTCCCCCTACACCAGTCATTAGGTTTCGTTTCCTTCTGTGCCACCTGGAAGAGCAAGTCAGTGAAGAGTCAAATGGGGAACATCCAGGTTTGAGCCTTCTGACATGTTTTCTCTTCTTGCAGAGGACAGGCCTTCACCCAAGGAGCTAGAGGAGTTGGAACTGCTGAACAGGGCCTTAGAGAAGGCACTGAAAGTCAGGAAAAGTATCTTGAAAACTCCATTAGAGACTCAGGGAGCTACAGGACAGAAATGGGCAGGTAAGGCACATGCTCCCAAGAAAGATGAAGAGCAGCAGATGCCTGTACCTGTTGAGGATGTTCCTGAGTGCAGGAAGGTGAGAGCTGGAAGCAAAAAGCCTTTGTTGTTGAAGAAGCCCTCTCCCTACCAGTTAAGAGCCCCTTACAGGACTGACACAGATGTGAAGAAACTGCAAAGGAAAGTCCCAGCCAGGTGTGTTTCTCAAAGTCCCAGGACAGCTGGGAAGATTTCTTCAAAAGGAATTACTTCCAAACAAGGAAAGAGTCATAGGACAGCAACTGGTGCCACTGTCAGAGAAGTCTGTGCTGCAGCTGAACCCCAGGAGACACCTGGCTTGTCTGAATCTGCCCCAAATGAGCAGCAAAGCTTTTCTGGAGGAGATTCAGCTGCAGGAAAGAATTCCACAGCTGCTGGCAAGCAGTTATTTGATGCAGAGAAGAAAAGTTGTGGTTTCCTGGGAGAGTCCAGCAGGAAGGAGGACACTGCAGGTGCATGGGGAGGGAGCACCTCACTGGGGACAGGCACCCTGCAGGAAAAGGGGTAAGTGTGGGAGGTGGGCACCTCTCCTGTTCTGCTCCACACTCACAGGCACGTGTACAGATCCTGCTGGCTGTAGCTGTTCTGGGGGTCCCAGCCTGGCTTCATGCTCGTCACATCCCTCTCAAGAGGAAGGATCCTATACAGTTTAAATGTCTTTAATGTGGTTAAGTGTTTTCATTTTAAGAGCTTATTGCTGGATGGCTGGGACTTTGAAAGCCTTTCAATTAAGACTTTTGATGTTTCATAGTCCCCTGTGAGTGTTTTGGAAAGCTGTCTCTGTAGAGCTTTCTTGAGCCTTAGCTTTCCTCTGAGTGTACTCTCTATTATAGCATATTGATTTTTAAAATTTATTCTATTTTTTACACAGTGATAATACATAATGCATGAATTTTCTCTCTCTCTCTAAAGCATGTGCCCAGTGCTGTTTGGAGTGATGGCATCTGGGTTTAATACTGTCCCTGTTAACCTGTAACATACCTCCCATGTAACTACACAAATCAGGACTGACTAGAATGCAGTTGTATCAAGGGTTTGGTGCAGGAAAGATTATGAAGGGAATGTTACTGAGATTCTCTGTGGAAAAGTGGCAAAATAATACTTGGAAGATTGGCTTTGCATTCATGCCAGTCTGTCTTGTTTAAGTAATTTCTTTCCTCTTTTGCTTTAACAAAACATTGAAGCTCAATCTGATGCACCTGGAAAGTTTTGAGGACTATTTCTTTCAGCTGCCACAACCTAACTCTTGTGTTTGTGCAGGGAAGAAATTATCCCTTTTCCCTGGCATTGGAAGGGCCCCAGGACACTTTAGTGACAGTTGCTGTGGGAACAGGGATTCAAACATTTACTTAAATTCCCAGCTGTGGCCTTGCATTCCTAGTCTGCATGTGACTAACAACTGCCAACCCTTCAGTTTTTGTAACAATTTAGGGATTATTCTGATTCAGAGTTAAGACTCATATTTCCAGTGGAAGCTGGAATGTCCCTTTTCTTTTTCTCTGAGTGTGATACGGTGCTAAGCAAAGCTGCCTTGTCCTGCTAAGGTAGGGCAAGAGGGTATGGCAGACCAGGTTCCCTGAGTACATGTCTGTATTCTGCTTTACTCCCAGCTGCCCACCCTGGATGAACCTCTGATTGGTGGCAGGATGCAGGAGCTCTCCCAGCTCAGCTCCATGATGCCTGTGGAGTCGAATGAGCAACCTAATCTTCCTTCCTTCCTTGAGGACAGTCTGAAGACTGTCTTCAGATTGTGGATCCTCAGAGGTGGATCCAATCTCTACCGTTGCTGACATCTCCCATTGCAGTTAAATTAATTTCAGATTTTGACAAAACACCATTTTTTCCTTGTTGGAAGAGAAGGCTCAGTTTGCTTTCCAGCTGCCGGGATTGATCCTTCTCCTGTTTCACAGATGCCAGCTGAAGCTCCCCCTTCCATACAGGAAAGCCTATTCCAGGAACTCCAGGTAAGGCCAGTCTGACCAGTTCAGTGCAGAACTACTCTCAGCTTCAGGGCTGCGAGGAAGGGTCTGGTGTGGCTGTTCTGTGTGCCCTGGGGAGGCATTGACCCCACAGGGCATGGGGCCTGAACTGGGAGCAAGAAGAGCTCCCATACTGCAGGGCTGCTGCTGAGGATGTGTTCTCCTTTACTGTAGCCACTAGTGCTACTTTTGTTTTCCGAGTGCCGATTACTGTTAATCACTGAGTCATGAAGTTCCTGGAATGCTTTAATCGTGGGTTTAAGGGTGCAGCCGAAGTCTCTGCTGGTGCCACGCACCTGTTGAAGGCAGGACACCCTGTGGGATGGGTGTCTGTATACACTATCCAATGAGAGTCTCCCAAGCCATCCCTGCCCTGCCTTTGCAGCCTGGAAGCACCACAGCTGTGTGTGTTTGGGGCTGGTTCCTGCTGCTGAACTCTTACACTAAGCCAGCTACAGTGTTACTGCAGGGATGGTGCAGGTGGTTGGGGCTTGCATGCTCTAGTCCATTCTCCAGTCTTCTGGAAGGCTTTCTCACATTTCCTCTGAGAAATCTTACCATAATTCAGCAGATTGTTCATGATGTGCTTTGTTCAGATATTAAGCATAAACCCTTTCTTAAATCTAACTAAAGCCCCTTGTGCTGCCCTCAAGAATTCCTCCTCCTCTTGGAAACTGTCATTTATCAGACACCAGTTTGTTAGTTGCCCTTCTGCAAGTTGTAAAGGCTTTATACCCTTAATTTTCACTTCTACATTGAGCCTTTTAGCATTCTAATCACTTTGGTGTAATTTTATACTTCTCAGTATTGCTTTCAACTCAGCAACAGATTGAGAATAACCTTTGCACTAAAGATCCCTGGTAGAGGGTTTGCATCTTGCCTGGGAACTTCTATTCTTTCCTGTTCCATTAACCTTTCCACGTCTTTGCATAACATATTTCTGAAATCTGCAGATTCTAACATGATTTAAAAGACCCATTAGAGAGAAGACACATGCACACTCAAGTCAGCCACTGCAGAACTATTTTAAGCTTCTTCCTGATGTCTCTCACTTGCTGCAGCAGGTTTTGAGAGACAGTCCTTAAGGAAAGGATAGTATGGGCACTGTGTATCCACGAGGATGTTGAACTCTGTGAGAGAAATGCATCTTTCTGGTAGTACTGTTATTTGTACAGTGCTTTATCTAAAAAACTGGTGGACTCTGGTGTGAAGTCCTGGCCAGTTTCCTCATGATACTGTCCTTAAACCTCTGTCTTGCATCCCTGACATGCTGCTGTCATTCTGCTTGCCAAACATACCACTCTGTCCCACCAAAAAAAAATTATTGAAGAAGAATCTTCCAGAAGTTGGAATATGAAGTAGTTGGGTGAGAGTTTGTCCTGTCTGCTCTTTTTTTTTTTTACGCCTATACTAACAGAATAAATGTATACAAATGCAAATGACTTACTCCTAAGAAAGGATGGAAGATTTGTTGTTTCCTGTGGGGTATAAACACAGGCAGGACAATACAACAGAATGAGGGATGTGCTAGGAGTTCACATTCTGCTTATGGAAATGTGCTGTCTGTCTTCTGATCCTTCCCCTGAAACAAGAGGAGAGAGTAACAGGTGTTTTGCAGTGTCTGATGCTTTCTGCAGGGTATCCTTGTTGATCCGATAGCAGCTGTGGGAATGAGTTGGGAGTGGCTGGTAAATAACCTGTGAGAGAGAGGGAGAATTTTAATTAAAGCACTGCTGTGCCACACTGGTGTGTCACAGTTCAGTGGGAGCACTGTCTGGCACAAAGGAGCATAACTTCCACCTCCTGCCCCTTTGGAATTTCAGGGCATGGGAGAGATGTCGTCTGTGCCAAACAAGTGCAGATGCATCAGCTGCAAGGACCCGTTTTATGGAGAGAATCCAGACAACTGTATCCTTTCCTAGCAGGCACAGGGTGCAATTGCTCTGCAGTGAGCTCCAAGCTGGAGAGAGTTATGCCTCCAATAACAGCAGTTCCAGTTGGGTCTCTAGGCAGTGGGTTTTTTCACAGTACAGCTGTTGAGCACTTACAAAACTTCTGATCCAGCCAAACGTGGCCATAAGGCAAGCATGCCCCACACAGCTGTGCTGTGCTATCCTCACCTTCCCCCTGCAGTGCCACTTCCCTCTGCCCTGATCCCAGCTGGCCCAGCCTGGGGCTCACGATTCTGTGGAACCTTCCTTAAGCTGCTGCTGTTTGAGTTTTGCTCCCCGAAGCTGACCCCTAGTCCTGCAGAGATAGAGGAGGAATTAAGAGGCCTCCAGGATGTCCCCTCCCGTCTGAGGCAGTATGTGGAAGCTGAGCCTACAGGTAAGGAGGGAAAAAGGGCAGTGGGAGGGCAGAAGGTAGAATAAGGATGATGATTTGGGCTCCAGTTCCATGTGTTTTGTGTTCTTGGCGTGTGCTGGATATGAGGGACAGGAACATTCTCTGCCTGAAATGAAGGCTGGTGAACCTGAGGCCACTCTGGAAGCTGTTTGGGGAGGAAGGTTGCAGTGCTCACACCTTTTCTCTGCTTTTCTTGTAGACCCTCCCACTCCGCAAGGAGCGTATGAAAGCCTTCTGACCTTGGAGGGTTTGCAAACCATGGTGTCCCAGTGCCTGCAGAAGCTGCAGCTGCTGCGAGAAGGTGAGACAGTCCCTGTGTTTGTGGTCAGGTGTGAACGTGGCCCTTTGTCATCTGTGTGCAGCACACTGGACCAAGGTCATCTTTCTCCTGATTATCTTTATGGTAATGGGGCACTTAATTCTCTGGTGGCAAACAAATTTGTGGTACCTGTGTGCCACCCCTCTGTGTTCAGGAGAGACTTGGAGCTTTGAACTGCAGTTGCAGTTCAAGAGGGCTGGGGAGGGGACAATGCAGGCCACACTTTAGGGTGTCCTGATTGTGCCATGTGTGAGGAGCTTACCCTGATTAATACAATGTCTTCAGTCATTAGTTTCTGGGAACAGTGAGTAGATCATAAAGTCTGCAAGTACAGATTTGTGTGTTTTTGTCTCCTGCCTTTTCTTGCACCCTGGCAGCTCTGGAATCCCAGCTGAGGCTGTGCCCAGACTGCACTGGGGATGTGGGGAGCTGCTCTCCAGCCTGTGTCCCTGCCAGGGGACAGATGTGTGACAGTGCAGACATGCTGGCTGTGCCTCTCCTCTGTTACTCCAGTCTCCAGGAGCTGAGGGACTTGTTTGCCTTGAAGCTGCAAGTGTCAATGCTGCAGCAAGAGATTGCCTTACAAAAGGTGAGTCTGGAGAAGTGTCAGGGCTCCCAGAGCAGGGAAGGAAAAGGGCAGCTGTGGGGCAGCAGCTGCTGTACAAGGTGTTGATGGGCAGCAGCAACATGGCAAGTTCCTCCAGTGATGTTTCTGTGTTTATGCCTTGTTCTCTTTGTTGGTGAATGGGGCTTCTTGTTGTTGTTGTTGTTAGGGCCAGAGCAGAGGCTCTTACATGCCTGACCCTCTCCTGATAAGATTTTATTTACCTATTCTGAAAGAATTTGGCAGTGGAGGATGTTGTTGGTAATGCCCTTTTTGTCAGGCCTTTACAGCCCTATTAGGGCACCCACTCCCTCATTCCCTCCTATGTGACTTCCAGCTGGTGAACTCCTCTGTTCTCTGTTGCTTTCCTTTTAAATTTCAAATCACTGTGCTGCTAGTCTTGCTTTTACCATTCTGAGACTGTAAGAACAGGGTAGGAGCTGTCAGCTTCTTCAGCAGCCGGAGCAGAGAGTTTGCCACACAGGGATTACTTGTTCTTCTCAGCCAGCAGCAAAGGGCAGAGAAGATCTGTGAAATCAAATCTACTCTTTTGACCTATTCTTTGCCATTGACCTGAGTGATAGAGGCTCTGGAAAAGTCATTTTTTGTAAGTCAGAGAAGCATTATTAATAACTGTCTGCAGCCCTGTGGCTGAAGACAGATTGCTACCTGACTTCAAATGGGATTTCAGCATTATAATCCTGAATTATGGATTATGAAGGGTTTGGGGGTTTTTTGTCTGCCCAAAATGAAGTGGTGACCAAAGTCTGATTCCTGCTGCTCTGTTGGTTTGACTCAGTTTCTTCTGCACATGTACCCAAATAGATGCTTTGTGTCGTGTGAGCCCTGAGGGTCTGAAGCAGCTCTGTGCAGAGTGTGCAGGATAAGTGAAATTCTTGGGACAGGTGAAGTAAACGGACATGGAACAAGATAAATACCCAGAAAAGGATGTACCTGTTTCCGGGCCAAGCCTGTTCACTGGCTTTCCATGGAGGAATGCCAAGTATCTTAGAAATTCCTGGTAGCTCTTAGCCTGTCTTTGATGGTGAAGATCTGTTTCTTCTTAGGTGTCAGGAACAGAGCAGGTGGATGGAAGTGGAGCAGTGCAGCACTCCTTCATGTGCCAGTTTTCCCCTTAGGTAGCTTTCATGTCTGTAGAAAGAAACTTCTCAGAGATGAGCAGCTGTGCCCTGCTCCCCTGTCCCTGCACAGAGTCTTGTGTAGAACAGGAGAGGGAACCTCCTGCAGATACTCTGTACTCTATTCTGTTTGGGTCTTCCTCTGTATCCACCAGGGAACAATCATGGAATCACAGAATAACTTGAGTTGGAAGAGACCCACAAGGATCACAAATCCAACTCGTGGTCCTGCACAGACAGCCCGAGAATCCGACCCTCTGTCTGAGAGCATTCTCCAAACACTCCTGGAGCTCTGGCAGCCTTTAGGGAGGTAGCTGACACATGCAGTTGTCCTGTCTCCTGGGCAGGCAGTGTGCAGCAGGCTGGGTGGGTTTTGGTGAGCAGGCTACTCACCTGCTACTCACTCTTCATAACCTCATGCCAGATGAAAAAAGAAAAAAATAAAAATCCCAGGCAAAATGTCTTTCTGAGCATTAATTCAAGAGTGGGGCACCAAAGACCGGTTTTTGTCCAGTGACTGAAGTAACCTGTGCTTGAGTTGTCAGTCAGTCCTAATCCCAGAGCTGATACTGATGCTACCCTGCGTTGTTTGACATCATGGGCTGAGCTCCCAACATAGGCTTAATGGAGCAGCAGCCAGGCCAGGGAATGTTGGACAGCCTGAGCAGTCCCTGTAGCCTGTTTGGGCTGGAGTTGGCCACTTACACCTCTGGCATTACTGGGAGGTGATGGGAACAGTCCCGAGTGAAGCGTTGAACTTGACCCTTGGTGAGTGAGCACATCATTGTATGGCTGCAGAGCTCCTGAACCAACACCAGCTTCAGTTTCTTGCAGGATGCTGAGCCTTCCTGCAGCAGGGCAGCAGCACTGCCACTTGACTCTGCTCTGGAAATGCTGGGTGGCTGCCAAGGTAGCTCATGAGCAGAAAATGAACCTCTCTGCCTTTATTAAATATGACAAAAGAAAGTATCCATCAATCAATTAGCCTGTTATTAGTCATACTGCTCTGATTAGATTTCACTTGTTATGCCGCCACTACAAGGAATACTGGAGTGCTGCTGGCTCTGGTGACAGTGTCTCCTTTGCTTCTGCCCAGGTGATGATGGCAGAACTGGTGCCTGTCCTGGAGGCCATGCCATTCCTGGAGGGCTCTGCAGGGCTGTTCCGGGCCATCCACACCCAGCTCTGTGAGGGGGGCCATCGCTTCCCTGTGCTGGTGAGAGATGAGCTGCTGGACTGAGCTGGGAGCCTCCTGCTAGTCCTGCACAGAGCCAAAGACACCTCTAAGCAATAAATCTTTTCTATGACCTTCTTTACTCTGCCTGTTTATTCAGCTAAATTCCAGGGGGTTGTTTTTGTTATGGGCTTTTTTTTTTTTTTG
>VWZV01007377.1:560002-593175 GCA_013397155.1 Irena cyanogastra
GGGGGGGGGGGGGGGTGCTTTTGGCTCTTTTTTTTTTTGTTTAACTTCTTTTGTAGCAGGAGGACTGGAGCCCCTCTGCTCTGGAGCCAGGCTGGGAGAGCTGTTCAGCCCCAACAAGAGAAGGCTCCAGGGAGAGCTCAGAGCCCTTTCCAGTGCGTAAAGGGGCTCCAGGAGAGCTGGAGAGGGACTTGGGACAGGGGCCTGGAGGGAGAGGACAAGGAGGAATGGCTTCCCACTGCCAGAGGGCAGGGATGGATGGGATCTTGGGAAGGATTCGTTCCCTATGAGGGTGGGCAGGCCCAGGCATGGGCTGCCCCTGGATCCCTGGAAGTGTCCAAGGCCAGGTTGGACATTGAGTCTTGGAGCAGCCTGGGCTAGTGGAAGGTGTCCCTGCCCATGGCAGGGTCTGGAATGAGGTGAGTTTTAAGGTCCCTTTCAACCCAAACCAGTCTGTGTTTTTGTTGTTCTATATCACTTTCCTAACCTGTTAACTGAGGTTTTATGAAGCTCCTTCAGGGCTTCAGAGACTCTGATTTTGGCTTTTCTTCCAAGGCTGTCTCTACCAAGCTCTAGATTCTTGGCTGCCTCAGGACAGCAGGCTCCTGGCTGCAGACAGTGTAGCAGGGAATAAAACACGGTTTATACCGATCAGCCATAGGACTGTGGGTCACGGCATTCCGGCATCCAGAAATCCTGAGAACCCAGGCTGCTGCTTCCCTGTCACTCTGTTCACCAGCTGGCACGGGGGGCTCACGGAGTACTGGCTGGCTGGTTTTGGGGCCGGAAGGAAGCGAGCGGGGCTTGCGCTGCCGTCCGGCTGTGGCCGGCAGGTGGCGAGCGGCTCCCGCGCTCCCTGCTGGAGCCGGCGGGACCCGCGGATGTGCAGCCCGGTCCTAGAAAACGCAGGTCCTGCAGCGCTTCCCACCTTGTCACCGCGAGAAGAGGTTAGCTGGCATTTCTCCTTCGTGCTGGGTTTTTGCGTGTAATCCACAAATTCCTTGGTGTTTCAGTGACAGGTAAAACTTTGGAGTGAAATGGAAAACCTCTGCTTGTGAGTACTTAAAATTCCATTCAGGAAGTGTACCACAGCCTAGTACAGTTTGACACAGACCATATCTCAAAACTGGACTCTGTTTGCTTGTGTGTGTAATTTAGCTCTTAGCAGTTCAAAGACATTCATTAGTTTTTCCTTATCTTTTTTCAAGGACAGGTTGCTGCCTAGCTCTTCTGAATGTCTGGCTCTTTCTGACAGTCAAAATTCAATAAAAATCATTCAAGTGATAGCTGAAAATCAGTATCTCTTACTTTTCCTTTGTATTTTTGTCATAGAATCCCAGAATGGGTTGGGTTGGAAGAGGCCTCATCCCATTCCACCCCCTGCCATGGGCAGGGACACCTTCCACTGTCCCAGGTTGCTCCAAATCCTGTCCAACCTGGCCTTGAACACTCCAAGGGAGCAGACACTGCCTCCTAAAATAGCGTGGTCATACACATGAACGTGTCCATGTTTGAATGGGAGAGCTGACATTTGGTATTGTTAATTAGGGTGCTGTTATGGATAACTTGCATCTGCAAGCACTGCATGAGTCATGGAGCATCTGCTGCTCGGCACAGAGCAGGCCAGTGTAAATTGGCAGCAACTTCAGCAGCACAGCAAGGACTGCAGAGGTGGGAACGGGCTGGGAAAAAGAGACAGCCCACAAGAGAGGGTTCACAGGGGTTGTTGCAAATTTAGAAGGCAAGCTGACCCTGTAGGAGTTGTGCACAAGGGATGCAGCATGTCAGGGAGCTGGATCGTTCTCTGCCTCTCGGTGCAGTGGGGTTTTGTTTCTCTTCCTACACCACATTTTAAAATTTCAGAAATGTGTAAGACTTTTTAAATAATTTGAATGACTCACTCTTTCAAATCAGTCTTGTGCTGTAGAGGAGACAGAGAGATTGAACTCAGGGTTGAACTCAGGGGCTGGAGGGGCTTTGTTATAGATTGTGCCATTGTTATCAGAAGAAAGTACATCCAGCTGAGATGAGGAAACAAAGACATAAGGTAGTGTTTGATGCCAGGGGATAGAATTACAGAAATACAGGAAATGAGCAGTATTTTTGGAAAGTGATAGATGATCCCAGTGTCGTGTAGACATGAGCTGAGAAAGCATAGTGAAGGCCAGGGAGGATTAGCAGTGCTTATTCCCTCTGTCCCCTGCAGGAGCATTTAAAAGGTTTTTGGGTTTTCCCTACTGAAGGATGGGATCCTGAGGAGGAGGCAGGTTTTTTCCTTTTCTTTCCAGAATCTGTGACTTTAAGTATTTCCAACTGCTACCGTTTTTCTTTTTCGCTGTGGCTCTCTTCTCTCCTTGCCCTCTACAACTTCTCCATGGACTGTGCTTGTTTTGCAAATGTGTTTGGCCAGTGGAGGGATAGCAGCAGTGCTGCTGTTAGTGCACACTGCAAACAGCAGAGCCTCTTGAAGGGTTTCACATGCACCAGTTCTCTTTGGTTAGCATTGGAGAATAATAGAATCACAGACTGGTTTGGCTTGGAAGGGATCTTAATGCCCATCTCATTCCACCCCTGCCATGGGCAGGGACATCTCCCACGATCCCAGGCTACTCCAAACCCCATCCAACCTGGCCTTGGACACTTCCGGGGATCCAGGGGCAGCCCCAGCCTCAGCTGTGCTTAGTTCTGAAGCTCTCTTGAGCCGTCCAAGGGGTTTATCCTGCATGTGTTACCAGATCTGCTGCCAAGTGCTGCTGAAGCTCCTCCTTGGGAGATGCCACATGTAGAGACTCAACAGTGGGGCTTTAGGGGTACTCCCCAGCTAAAACAGAAATAACTGAAGTCTTGGTAAGAGGAATGACACCAGGAGGAATGTCCTGCCTCTTCCAGTCCTTCTGAGGGGTCTGGCAGCATGTGAGTGGTGGCAGAGCATGACAGGCTGTGCCCTGCTGCTGTGACTATCCACAGCACGCTGCCACCCCTGGGAGAAGGGCAGGAGGAGCTCCCTGGGCCAGGAGCACACGTTGGGGTTTGGAGAGGCAAACCCTGATGAGCCGTGTGAGGCATAAGGGAATTTCACCAAAGAGCAGTTTAAAATGATAAATGTTGAAGTGGGAGGAAAACTCCCAGCCCCCTCAGAAGATGACAGATTTGCTGTTGATGTTCTTCTCTAAATGAGCTTTCTGTGAGCTCCAGAGAGCAGGTTACTTGATTAAAACTATGTGTGAGTCAAACCTGAAGCATTAACACCTGACTCAGCAAGTTGTTGTGCCAGTCTAGAGTTCTAGAAAGAGCACTGGTGCTGCAAAATGCTGGGACAGAGCTCTTGGATTTTAGGGGAGCGACTAGGGGGGAGCTGTATGTCCTCCACACATATTTTTTAGGTTTTATATTCTTTTACCCAAATCAATCTCTCCCTGAGTTACAGAATTCAGTATGAGCTTGTGATTTCCAGCTGAAGCTTTGCTGAGAAATTTTGTCTGCTTCTGCTAAATCTGGAGAGGGTGGTTTTGGGTTCCACATGCATGCAGAGCACACGGAGGGTGCTGGATGTGGGAACTGCAGGATGCAGACAGCTCCTCCAGACTGTCCCAGGGTGTCTAATTAGCAGTATACTGTAAGCAGTGAGTGGGAAATGCCTTAATAGCCTTATGAATGCCAGGAGAAGGAGCCAACAGGGATTTTTTGTGGGCAGGCAGCCAGTTCATGGCTGTGCATTTCCAGGCCTGAGTCCTGTCACCATTGTGGAGTCACTGAGAGGCTGCAGCAGATGATGGATCTGACACCAGCGTTTGTCACTTGTTATCTGTAAAATGGAGATTGATGTGATTTCACTCACTCATGAGCTTGGTTTTGTATGTCTGTACTCTCTGCAGCAAGGCCTTTTGTTCTGGTGTTTTGTGGCTGATTTTTATAAACATGTACACTGGGACTGGTGCAGATGACATCTTGGTTTCACTGGCAGCTTCCTAGTCCTCCTTCACATACATTAATAACAACCTCACAGAAGAAAAGCCCTAACCATTGCTCAGTCTGACATGAAAACAATTCATTAAATAGGTACTGAAGTTCCTACCATTCACCACACAGATTGAGTACTATTTTTGTAACCACCACCTAGAAGAAAAGATCCATCATCTTGATTTTAATTTGTGGAGAAAGAAAGGGGTTAGCATTTTAATAAAGAAAAATCTATGGCTGGTTAATTAATCTGAGCTCAGTTAGACAGAAGAGGGCAGGCAGCAGCGTGCCCCATGTGCCAGGGAACAAGGAGCTGGGAATGGGAGGGGGAAAAATTAAAAGGGAGTTTTGAACTGTAATTTCACAAGGCAAAAGTTTACAAAAGTAATGGGTTATTTAGGCACACAAATGAAGATGTTTGACTTATTTTTAGCCAGAAAAAGAAAGATAACCAGTGGATCAGGCGTCTGGGTAAGAAAAAGTAACTAGAAGCAAGATGTGAGTCAGTGGAGGAGCCTGGCCTTGGAAAAAAGCTTGTCTGGAGTCTTCTCTCCTGGTTTCTGGGAACACAGGCTCCCACATGTGCTTGTCCTGCTGTTAGGTTTGTCCTCAGCCCTTACATGTTGTAGAGGGAAACAATTTATTTGTCTCATCTGAGGTCCAGCTTAAAAGAAAGACTCAAGGGAGGAGTAACGTGCGTGTCCAGGCCAGCAGGACTCCGGGGGGGCTCCTTCCACCTTGGGTTGTACATCCCCTTTCACTGCAGCTCTGCAGCACCTCAGCACCTTTCCCCTCTCTCAAAGCCATCGTGCCACAGCTGTTGGTTCAGCTGGCACAGCCTCGGAGCTTTGCAATTTGCAGGTGTGTTCTGTGAGGATCTCACCCTTTGGGGTTTTGTTTTCCTGCTTCAGGCTCTGATTTGGAGAACTTACAGCAGTTTTCTCTCGAGATGAAGTCTCTTAGAGGACATGTTAGCAGTAGATCTTGCTTTTGGAATGGTTGGGCAGCTGAGTGCTGTCATGCAAGGTGAGGGCATCTACAGCTCTCACTGCCTCCAGGATGGGAGTTTTGGGTACCAGCCAGGCATAGGAACACAAAAGAGAGAGCACAGGAATCAGAGAATCATTTAGGTTGAAAAGATCTTTAAGAACTTCAAGTCCAAATGTTCCCCCACTGCCAAGACCACCACTAAACCATGTCTACACATCCTTTAAATCCCTTCAGGGATATTGACTCAACAAAAAAAAAAATCTTTAAAAACTTAGTGAAACCATCAATAGTGCTTTAATTATAATATTGTGCTGACTGCATAATGGGATAGAATTCAAATGGTTGGATACTGGATGCAGGGATGAATCAGACAGTGATTTTTGTATTTCAGCAAGTTTTGGCATATAAATTTAAACATAACAACATGTTTCTGTGACCATTCCAGGCTCAATTTTAGGGTCATTAGGAAATTCAGTGTGTTTGCCAATATCCTTTCAACTATTTTGAGTCTTAACTACCTGGTATTGTCTCAGTTTCAAATGGTGTTTGTTGTGTTGTGCTGTTCTGGACTCTTCTTGAGGGTGACAGAGCTCTCGGCAGAGATTCTGCTGTCCTTGTGAGAGCAAACTCACCAGATTTAATGTTTGACTGAACAAAGCATTAGTGATTTGAATCATGTGTGATTCCATCTCCCTTCCTCCTCCCAGCGGGAGCACCGCGGTCTCCATTCCTAGGGAGGAGTTCAGGGTCTTGCTTATGACAATGCAAGCAGCATTGTTTGGGCTTTGGGCTTTTCATTAGGTTGGGGTTGTTTTTTTGTTGTTGTTGTTTTTGGGTTTTTCTTTTTAAGAAGCAATTACAGTAAAATAGCTTATTTCTATGTATTAGGTGCATTTCTTATCTGTGAGTTTTAAAACCGGCGTGCCTGGTGCATGAGTCACTCGGCTGCACTGCTGCCTTGCCCAGCTCCCCGGGCAGCGCTGGGAGTGACCACAGCTCCTTCTCCAAGGGCAGAAGAGGATATCAGCAAAGCTGCTGGGGATCTCTCCTGCCAGTCTGCAGCTTTTCCTGTCTCTGGATCTTAGCAGGCTCCAGTCCCGTGTGTGGCCGAGCAGGCGCTGTGCAGCAGCAGCAGGTGGGAAGGTCTGCGTGAGCCCGGCCCCAGCGCTGGGAAGGAGCACGGCTGTGGCCAGGGGCGATGTAATGATCCTTTTCCATCTGCTCCCATCCATCTTTGAATCCATAGGAAAGCATCCTTCTTGTGAGACGTGTGAATCACTCATTTCAAGCCCCCTCCCTGGCTTGGAAGTTCCTCTGGAATGCTGTGGCTGGCGCTGGCGTTCTCCCCATGCCCATGGCCCAGAGGGGCTCCCTGGGTAGTGTAAAGCCATGGGCCCAAAATAGCTCAGAGATGTCACCCAGCAACTTGTCACTGTTGCCAAAGTCTTTGTTGGAGTGGATCAAGGTGACACTTGGCTGCTATTTTCAGCCCCACACTTCCTGATGGCTGTTGGTGCTTTATTCTCCTGCTTTGATTATTTATTTATTTCCCTTTTGCTGAATCATAGACCTGGAAAATACTTCTTAGGTCACTGAGGATCCAAGAATGTGCCTTCTGATTTATTTTGCTGCCTGTTTTCCAACTTTACTTGGCACGAGGCAGCTTAAAATGGACTATGAGATGCCACCTGTGCTTCTTTAATGATGCTTTCCTGCTGCGTGAGTTTCTTCCCTGCTCTTTATCTTAAAATTAATGGAGCTGCTCAAAGTTTAACACTGGCTTTGCCAGGGTTTTTCCACAGTCAGCTGTGGTTGTTGGTGCCATATTCACCTGCTTTCATTTCTCTGCAGCTCTTCATTGCAGTTGAAGTTTATTTATGGTGGGGGACAGTTGTGGAATAAATTGTTATTCAGTATTTCCTACCCCAGACTTAATCTATCATGTGGCTCTTGCATGAACTGTACCAAATTTTCATCATGAAAAAGGGATCAGGCACTGGCACAGGCTGCCCAAGGCAATGGTGGAGTCACCATCCCCAGAGGGATTTAAAAAAATGTGTGAATATGGCACCTGGGGACATGGTTTAATGGTGACCATGGTGGTGCTGGGTTAGTGGTTGGAACCAATGATCTTCCAACCTTAACAATTCTGTGATTCTGTATTAGCCAAACAAAGGCAGAATTATTAATTTCTTCACAGAGCCAAAGGAAAAAACCTTTGTGAGGATTTCTAAGTTATTACAAAGTTCATTGCTTTTTCAATGGGGTTCATTGCTTTTACCAGTTCCTCTGTGCCATAAGTCAATGCCTGCAGTCTGTTGGCATTTTATTTTTAACTGAGTGAGGGTCACTTGTTGAGAGCACAGTTCTCTGTGTGAAAAGGTTTCAGGGCTGCCAGTTTCTGGATTTCTGCAACCTAGACCCCAGTTTTGAGCTATATGTCCCAAAAATGAGCAGTGAGGTGGGCACAAGTGAGTATTCCTTCTTTGACTCATGCAGGGACATATGTGAGTTGTGTAACAGTGATTATCTTCTATTATCTTTGCCCACAGATGTTCCTGCCAGATATGTCGTTTTCTGTTCTTGTTTCCAGCCCCATTACCTTCGAGTTCTGGACAAAATAAGGCATAATTCCTTCATATAACAAATTCCCCTGTGCAGTGGTTTAGCTCCAGGAGGGAGTGTGTTCACCCTGAGCATAGCAGGGAGCTGTAAGCAGAGAAGTGGCACGAGGGTGTCTATGCATCCTGGCTGCCTGCTTTGCTGTAGCACTTCCACGTGGTCTCCAAATTATTTTGGCTCTAACGTGTGCTCTGAGAAGGTGGTGTCAGTGTCTCTGGTCGCTCACATAATTATGGACCTGGGACCCCTTCTGCCTGCCACAGTGCTGGGCAGTGCTAGAGAACGTGGATCTCCTCCTGCACCTTGCTTCTTCTGGGATTCCCTACTGGTGCTCAGCATCGTATTTGATTCTGGGCTTCCTTATTCAAAATTGGAGAAATTAATCTGTTTTAGAGGGATCCTGGCTTCCTCATTCCCTTCCAGGAGCCTGGGTTTCTTGCTCAACCACCACCATTCTATCACCCACCCAAGCCATTCACCTTCTCTGCTCTTTCCTGTTCCTCTTCAACAGGAATTTCCCAGGTTTTTCCTTCCTTCCTGCAGCTCTTTGCCAGGCTTTGGAGCCTCTCCCCCAGCTAAGGGCACCAAGGCAGGGTTCTGACAGCAGAGAGAGCTCCTGTGCCCCATCCATCACCCCAAGGGTTCCTGGGAGTGTCTGTGTGCAGAGGGAGTGTCATCTCTCTCTGCTCCTGCAAAGTGACTCATCCAGTCCCAGCTGCACTTTCATCTCCTGTGGGAAGAGGGAGGAGGATTCACAAGTCTCTATTTCTGCTGTGAAAATTACACCCTTAGGTTGGTTACAGAAGGAGTGTGGAGGGAAGGAGTGGAGCACCCCAGCAGAGGAGCCTGTCAGCCCCACCAAGGGTGGAAGATTCAGTGCCCAAAAAATTAGACTCACACATGCAGCCCATTGCACATTTGTGAGTTTATAGAAAACAACCATGAAATCAGAGAAGGTTGCCTGAATTTGGCCTCTGAATGAAGGAGGGAAAATTCATCCAGCTGCCTTCCACACATGGGTGTGACAAATTTCCTGCTGGTGACCCTGTCCCAGCCCGAGTCTTGTGCAGGGTTGTCCTGGTCCTGCTTTTTCTTTCAAACCAGGAGCAAAGCCAGCATGGCTCTGTGACATGCACTGGGCTCTCTGCAGATAATTTCTTTTAAAGCATCTGTGCAGTTGTAGAGGTCCTTGGTTGGACATTGCTGCCTCTGCTGCTTTGGAAACACTCTCAGGTGAGCTGTGTCTCAGTGGAAGCAGGAGCACTTTGATCCATGCACGTTTCCTGCAGATGCGCGTGCTTCACCTCTGCTTTACTCCTCTGTAACTTCAGGCAGTGGCAGGTGTGAGGGTTGGTCCCAGGAGACACAGGGCTGCTACAGCAGGATTGTATCAGTATTGCTGAGTCAAATACTCAAAGCCCTCATGCATCAGAAGTGAGACATGAAAATGGGTGTTTTTCTGACCAGCTGGGACTTGGTTTTCTCACCTATTGCTTTTTCAAGGCCAGTCACTGCTCTTTAGCACCACTTAAAACCAGGCACAGCTGTCAATCCACGAATGCTGCCGGGTTTTGATGGAAGCCAAGAGTCTTTTTCAATCCTCTGAGTTCAGGCTGGAGGTGTGGGGATGCTGCAGGGGGCTACGACCAGCACGGGGGACTGGAGCTGTGTTTAGGGGTGGCACCACATCACCAGTTTCCTGAGAAGAACTTCGGGAAGTGGCCCATTGCCAGGCTCATTCTTGGAGTATTTTCTTCCAGACCCCACTATCAGCAGCAGCTGAACTATTTTAGCTGATATTTTCTTCAAGGGTTCAGCTTGGGGTAAATTTAAGCCTGAACATTTTCAAGTTTGACAAAGCTTCACAAAGCTGAAACTGGAGCTTGTGCTGGGTGATATCAGCCTTCTGCCCTTGCTCAAAGCTCATGGAGTTCTGCTGCTCTTCTTCCCCTCTAATGAGCAATCAGAAGAGTAAATAACAAAACTCACTTTGCAGAGCACCGTGTGCTGCATGTCTGCTTTAGCTGGAGTCATTTTCCCACTGCTATCTCTGTGCAGAGCTCAGACCTGTGCCCAGGTCTCTAGTGTCTGCAGCTGCCTGCCTCTGCTCATACCATGGGAATTTCAGGAATCCAGCTGATACCTGATCAACTTCCACTTTTGTTACTTCGAATGTTACTGAAGAAACTGGGTCCAAGAAGAAATGCCAGGAGTCCCCAGACTGCAGACCCAGCCCCTCTGTTTTGGTGCTCACAGGTTGCATACAGCTTTCCAGGCCAAACCTGAAGAGGGGCAAAGTTTGATCCAAGCCAGCTTTACTCTTTCCCAGAGTGACACTACCCTGGGGATGCTGTAGGCAAGAGTAGTGCTCACAAAAAAAAAGGGAGGATAATACATTCCCTGTGCAGACTAATGCCTGAACCTCCCCTTTCCTGAGTCAGTCTCATTAGCTCCTCTGATTGTCCATCTCAGCTTCCACAGAGCCTCCCTCTCACTGCCCAGCTCTGTTTCTCCTGCAGTGTGGATTTTCTTCCTTGTTTTTGGCTTCCTCTCGGTTGATGCAGAAACACAGCTGGGCCCCATTGGCTCAGGGGAAGCTCTGACCTGGGAAAGGCTCCAGGTCTTCAGGTTTGCTGCAATAGCTCATTCCTCTCCTCTCTCCTTCAGGAAAACCAATTAAAAAATAAAACAGTGCAGGAGAAGCCAGAGATGGGAACTGTTTGTGCCCTCTCCAGTCTTGGTGCCTCTCTGATCCACTCAGGGTAAAGGTGTCATGAAAAGCTTTTGCCCTCAAAAAAAGTCTCTGCTGATGTTCAGAGCTGGGCAGGAGGATTTTGTACTTAACCTTCTCCAGGCTGTTTGTGTCTCCCTCCTCCCCGCCCAGGAGCCTTGGGTGGCATCACTGGGCTCTGCCACATTCTGGACATGTGTGGTTCTGTGCTGGAGCAGAGCAGAGCCAACATCACCTACCTGTGCTCAACATTGCTGCTTAAAAATGGTTAATCTTGATAGTCAGGATGTGGGCACTGCAGGGAAAGGAAGCAGTGCCTGGGGGCCCTGGTGGGTACAGTGCCAGTTCCACAGCCCAGCCCTCCTTCCTGTGGCTCTGCTGATCCCCTCCTGTTCTTGACTGCCTTTCAGCATCCTGACCCCCTGGATCTTACCCTGGTGCTGCCCTGCCTGCTCAGCAATCATCTCAAATCCCAAATCTTGCTGCATGTCAGCTCCAGCCCCTTTCCTTCCAGGTCCCGTGATTGGTCACCCTCTATTCCCCCCAGTGTCACCCGCAGCACTGTCCCACCAGCGTCACCAGTCCATGGATTCCCAGTGAGGCCACCCCAAGCCCTGTGCCAGGGAACAAAGCTGGAGAGGGCGACACCTGGAGAAAAAGCAACTTGGAAGGAGGTGATGGTGTTGGCATTGCCCACGGAGGAGGCAAAGGGGCTCCGGGGAGTGGCTGGAAGTCCCGCTGCCCGTTCCCTTGGGATCCCCCTGCCCGTGGGGATGCAGCATGTGGTCCTGGGGGCACTGGGCAGTGGGACAGCGTCCTTGCCCCAGCGCTGCCTGGCCAGGGTCTGGGCTGGCGAAAACAGACTCAAGTTGGAAAAACACACCCCAAGAGCGATGCCAGCTGGGCTGCGGGCAGCTGCCTGCTCACAGCCCGAAACAGTTAACAGGCGGCGAGGCCGAGCCGGTCCTCCCACCGTCATGAGATCACCGCTGCCACCGCCAATCCTCGCTCCAATCCTCCTCCAGCCCTCGCTCAGTCTGGCAGCAAAGGAGCCGGGAGCCAAAGCTGCGAGTGAGAGCAGCGGCGGACAGGATCCCGGCCGGTCTGCACCGTGAGCCGCCGGACAAAGTGACCATGTAGGATCCGCAATCTTCCCTCTCCATCACCGGCACGGCGGCTCTCGTCCATCCAAGACGCGCCTTGGGCTGCTCCTTCCTGGGTTTTTCTTGCCAACATGATGGGCTGCAAGTCCAACTCACTCACTTGCCTGCAAGGAGGAAAACCAGGGCTGCCGCTGGCCACAGCCACCGATTCCACGGCTACGCTCAACAAACTGGCCCTGGCCACGGGCGGGACCGAGAAATCCTGGTACCGCTGCATCTTCCCCTTCGGCATCGTCTCCGTGGTCATCGGCGTCGCAGCGACGTGCATCACCTTCACCATCAATGGCCCGCAAATGGACATCGCTAAGGTGGTCTCGGTGGCCACCTTGATCTTCGGGGTGGGCCTGCTGGTGGCCGCCTATGTGTGCTGGCGGGCCAAGCGGGAGCGGCAGCGCAAGCGGCAGCGCCAGGAGCCCGTCGCCCTGGAGCAGGGAGCCCTATGACCCGGGCTGGGGGCACAGGCTCAGCTCCGCCCGGAGCCCCCTGCTCACACACCCCCCTCCGCGAGCAGAGGGGTGACAGCGCCGGCTTTGTCGCATCCGAGGAGGTCCGGACCCTGCCCGAGGTCAGCTTGCCGTCATTCTTCAACCCGCCCGCGCCAGCGCCCGGCCATCCCCGCTCCCGGCATGGGCTAGGGGCAGTCCGGCCACGCCAGAGGCTGCCTCCTGTCTGCCCGCCTGGGACCAGCATGGAAAGAGCCCAGAGAGTGGCCAAAGGGCAAGTCACCAGACAGGGACCCGCTGCCTGTCCCTGCCGCGCGCCGCCGGAGATCCGCAGGGCGCTGCTCTGTGCCGGGGAAACTGAGGCAGCCCGGCAACCCTTGCCGGGCGTTGGAAGAGTTCAGCATCACTTCTGTCCTCTTGCTGTTTTTCCCTGTGGCGAGGACCAGCGTGGCGCAGGACAGAAGGAGTTTAGAAGGAAATTGGCTGCGTGCGGGGAGCAGACGGAGAGCTGCGTGGCAGGATGGGTGTGGGGGTGCGGGACGCAGCAAACAGCGATACGTGAGCAGGGCCGGCCCGGCAGGGAGCCCCGGGGACAGCGACGGCGACAAGGGCAGGTCGGGAGCCGAGCCTGCCGGGGGACAGAGGATCTTGGTAGCGGCAGGGGGAAAGGGGAATGGAGGGGCTCAGCCTCGAGCGGGCGGCTGCTCTTAGGGGTTTGCTGTTCGTGGAGGAGGAACTCGGGCTCTTTCCGTGCCCTTGCGGGTGACCCAGCCCGGCGGTGTCCCAGGCTCCGTGTGCCTGGGATGCTCGGGGTCGGGATGCTCGTGCTGTGAGCTCGCAGCAGCATCCCCCGGCTGTGGGAGTCTGACAGCAACGTTGTTGTGGAGAAGGAGCTGGAGGTTCATCCAAAAGGAGCAAATACACTTATACCTTTTTTTTTTTTTTTTAAAGAAGTCTATGCTTCCCATGCTTCCATTCTTTGAATTTAGCTTTGAACTCATTACTCTAAAACTAAGTGTGAGACCTGGGCACGGGGATCCCTCTGTGGCTGCTCCCGTGCCCGGCCGCTGAGGCTGCGGCAGAGCCGGGCTGCTGCCCTGCCCTAGCTGGCCCCGCACCCAGAGGCGCCTCCCAAAACCAGCCCCCCGCGCTCCCGCACCGCGGTGTTGCCGAGAGCTCCAGAGAGCAGCCACGCTCCGGCCGCGGCAGCTGGAGCCCTTCGTGCACAGCCCAGCCCGCGAGTGGAGCCAAGAGCCACGGGCGGAGCGCGCGGAGCAAAGCCGGGCTTGTGCCGAGAGCCCGGGCAGCCGGGGCACTCCCGCGCGTGCCGTGGCACAGTGGCACAATGGCACAGTGGCACAGTGACACATGCAACCCTCCCTGCCCGCAGCTCTCATGCCGACGGTCTTGCCTCCATAATTCTATCGTGTTCCACGGCCTCGGGAGCTGCTGCTGGTCACAGCATGCGTGCTCCGAGCCAGCACTCTCAGGACAGTGGGATACAGGGGTACCAGGGCTTGGAGGCCCAGTCCTACAAATCCAGGCTCAAATACCCACAGAGTTTGGAAGGGCTGGAGACAGTTTCAGCCTCAGATCTGATCAAAACTTTACTTTTTTTTGGGACAGTGTCACAGAGCCCCGCTCTGTGGCAGGTGATGAGTTTAGCAGACATTGAGCACAGGCTGTTCTTTGGAAGCCTGGTCATTGTTTTGAGGTGTTTAAATAGTTTGTGGTTTCAGCCTCTCAGGGTCAGCAAACCAGGGGTTTCCAGCCACGGGGGCTCAGTGGTGGGTGTGTGGTGTGAGGGATCCTCAGTGATAAGTTAATGTATTGAGGGTTTGAGGTGCCAGCTCAATTTTATTATTATTTTTTATATCATTCTCCTTGCTATAATACTTCAGCAAACACATTTGTGGCTGCCTGCAAACCCCTCTGCTCTCACCTTGCCCATCACCACCATCAGGACCAGGAGTGCTGCTCCTAATCCTGCCCAGACCGATCTCACTTTTCAAGTGCTCAGCTCTTCTTCCCCCACCCCATTCCAAAGCAAAGCCATCTAAACAGGATGTTGGGATGGTTGTCCAGGTGCACCTGGAAAGACTTGGAGCCAGTCCGAAGTGTCTCGCGACAGGCCCTGTTACATCTCACCCCCCTTTGATCTGGAAATCCAGTTCTCCAGAGCCAAATGACCTCTCTCCTCCTCCCAATGAGCTCCCTCAAGGTGGCTCTTGGCAGGACCTGGAGAGGTCGAGCTCATCCCAGAGACAGCCTGCATGAGCTGGAATGCCAACATTTTGGTTTGTTTCTGTTAAAAGCTTTAAGGAATTTGAGTTCTGCCACGAGAGGCACAGCCACAGCCACCCCTCCTGCTTCCTCTGAGGGTTTACTTACGTGCAGGGGCTCTGGCAGTTCCCCCACAGGACTGTGCTGGTTGAGAGCAAGTCCTGGGGAATTTCAGCCCCTTAAACAGCACTGAGGGAGTTGTGGCTGCAAGAAGAGATGGTTGGGAAAGTTACACCCAGGTCGCAAAGAACTTGGAAGGAAGAAGATGAAAGGAGCCACGTAGTCAGTCTGCACTCATAGGGCACCTGGGGATCCAGAATTTGCCACAAGCTGGAACCATCCCATGTTGCTCTTCCTTGGGCAGTGCAGGAATGGAGCCAGTGGTTCTGTGTTTGCTGGCAAACACTGCCACCATGGCACTCTCCTCCTCCTCTTCAGGTGGCATCGCAGATGTGTGGCAGCTGCCTGGCCATACCATAGCTGTTCCCTGGAGAGGCTCCAGAGGAGATCTCAGCCAGGCACCCCCTGCAGCATCCCCTCTGCACATCCCAGCCAGGCTGCACACTGGCACAGCTCCCGGGGTTTGGTGCCCAGCAGTCACCCCCTGCCCCAGGTGCCTCAGCCCTGCACCGTGACAGAGCCAAAGGCCAACTGTCCTGGCCCAGCACTGTTCTGGGGCCAAGTGGCTCACTTGGATGCCCATGAGTGTTGTCCAAACCCAGCAGCTGAGGTGGTGGCAGAGGAGCTGTTGGTGCACAGACAGATCTGTTTGCCTCTGGGAGCAGGAAAGTGCCCTGGGTAGGCAGTGCTATGGCTGCCTTACCACGTTCTGGGGCTGAGAGACACTCTTCACCCTTTCCAGGGGAACCAAAGCAAAAATTAATAAACCTGTCAAGCTCACTGGAACACCAGTTTTCATCTGCTTTGCCTGGAGCTGCAGCCAGGCCCAGCTGTGCTGCCTCACTGCCCAGAGACCTGTACCCTCCAGAGGCCTCTCTGCCCCTGGCAGGAGTTCTCGAGGGAGGAAGGATGGCTCAAAGGCTGTGCAAGGCACCTTCTTCCCAAAGTCATGCCTCGATGTAACCTGCATTGCACCCACAGCCCCTGCCAGGGGCTGCTCCTCCCGTGCAGGGAGAACACTCCCTAGCCTGGGACACCCACCTGCAGTGACAGCCTCCTCAAGGCTCTCTGCACACAAGGAGCCATCCCAGCAATGTGTTCAGCTGCTGTGACAGCCCTGGGCACTGCTTCTGACAGATCCACCCCAATCCCCTTTCAACTCTAAACAGATTCAAGGGAAAAATGCAAGTTTTGTGGCACCAAAGGGAAGGGTTAAGAATTGTTGCTTACAGATTGGGAACAGTTGCAAAAGGGAAACATAAAAATAAAAATATGCATCCCTAAAATAAACCTGACATTCATTTCTTATCTTGGCTGACACGTGGGGCTGCTCACACTGCCTAGGTCTGGCTGCAGAGGGTGGAGCTCCCCCGGAGCCTGGGGCTCCTCAGGATATCTCCAGTCCTCACCGGGACCACGGGCAGCCCCATTCCTGCTCCTTTTGTGGAGACTGAAGCCCTGAGGCCTTGAGAAGAGCAGTGACAGAGGGACAGCTGGAGAGGGACTGTTGTTCCTGGCAGCTTCAGGGTACCAGCAGGGCTGATGGAAGAATGGAGGCACCACATCACCTGGGGGTGAGGTGGCTGCTGGCAGAGCGGGTGCCTGCAGGTCTCCCGGTGACAGGGACATTCCCTGCTCTGCCCGTTCTGCTCTCCCACTGCCACGGCTGGTGTGGCAGGGGAGGGCCTGCCCCAGGGGACAGGATTTGAGGCTGGAGCATGCACCTGAGATCACACACATTCCATCAGCTGCAGCTCTGCCGTGCTCCCTCTCCAGAGACTGGAGCTGCCGGGGCCCAGCTGTGGCCGGTGGAAGAAGTGACCCTAGCTCTGCACAACTCTGTGTCTGTGCTGCACCTGGGCCCCCTAAAAACACACACGTTTCACCTTCCTACACAAGCCCCTACAGGCTAAAACCCACATTTAGTTTTGCTGCTTTTCCAGCTGTCAGCTGGGTCTGGAAATTCCTGGGAAAAAGGAGCAAAGAGGTCCAGGACAGCTCACAGCACTAGTGCAGGTCTCCTTATCCAGCCAGGAGCAGGGAAGCTGGCACAGCCTGGGACATCCATCCCTACCAAACAAATCACCATTCCCTGCACTTCAAAAACACATTCATGTGCCCAGGGAGGTGTGGGAACAGCCAAGCCCAGCTACTTGGCTCCACTCCAAAGCTGCCAGCAAAATACTGAGTAACTCTGAGACAGCTGGGCTGAATTCCTGGCTAATCAACTAATTTATTTACTCCTCTGATAGTTATTTGTCGTGCAGGGACACAAATGGAAATTTTAACAGCTTTTTTCCCTATCTGTGCATGGAAAACTCTGTCTTCCCGGGGCAGGGACAAGGGACAGGATGCCAGGCATAGGGTGGGCACTGGGAGCAGACCTTTGGGAATATGGAAATGACCAACAGACTGTCTTACCCAGCACTCCCTCCCAGGGGATTGCTCTAATCTTGGTTTAGGAAGCTCCAAATGGACAATTACGGAATATTTTTCCAAATAAATGCAGTTTCTGATGGTCTGTGTGTATGCAGGACTTCTTGTGAGAGAAACATCCTTGCAGCTGCCCTGTGTCCCTGCTGCAGGGCTGTCCCAGCCAGCTCCAGCTCCTCCTGGGAGCTCTGAACAACTCTCAAAGCTGTCTCTCACATGTGGCCATATCTTAAATTTGGAGTCCCCCCAGCAGACAGAGCTGCAGCACTTGGTGGTGCTCCAGCACCAGGCGAGGTCCCCATCACTGCTGCAGGAGTGGGGGGGACAGCTGAGGGTGAGGCCACTGCTCCTCTCCAAGATGAGATCAGCAGGTCACACCTTCATCAGAGTCCAGCTCCTCTCACTGCTGCTTGCTTGAGCCATGGTTTGGGTTTAGATCATCTTCCCCTGGGGGTTTACATGCATTGAGAACAGTAAGGTTCGGAAGGATTTTGCAAATTGTGTAGCATAAAATGTATCACAGAGGGATGGGGGCTCAGTGCAGCAGAGATACTGCTGGTGGTCAAAGGCCAAAGCTTGACAGGACACAGGGAATGGCTTCCCACTGCCAGAGGGCAGGGTTAGTTGGGATGTTGGGAAGGAATTGTTCCCTGTGAGGGTGGGCAGGCCCTGGCACAGGGTGCCCAGAGAAGCTGTGGCTGCCCCTGGATCCCTGGCAGTGCCCAAGGCCAGGTCAGATGGGGATTGGAGCACCCTGGGATAGGGAAAGGTGTCCCTACCCATAGCAGGGATGGGAATTAGATGAGTTTAAGGTCCCTTCCAAGCCAAACCATTCCATGAATCTTTGTGCCTGCATTTCTGCTCCCCTGGCCTGGCTTCCAAATGCTGTGGTCCAAAACCTTCCTCAGGCTCTCATATGCTCCCACTGAAGTTTCTCAAGCACTGCTGATCCCTCCCCAGAGCTCTGCTGGGGGCTGGCAGCTCTCTCCCTGTGTCCTCACATGCAGGCTCAGTTCAGAGACCACTCCAGAGCCCTGGAAAAGGCCAGCTGTGCTCCTTGCTCAGAGTATCTCCTGCATCACCCCAAAATTTATTAACCTTCTTTGTCACCACAACGTCAGAGCACATCTTAACTGAACAGCTTATCCTTGCAAAGTATCATGGCACTATGTGACATCTTCAGTGCTCAAGAGTAAAGCTCCAGTGACACTGCATGGCAGATGCCCCAAATGGGGAGTAGGAACAATGTGGGTTTACCACAAGGCTGAAAAGAAAGCCTTTATACAGGTTTTTGCTGGCTGCAAGGTTTTGGAGCAGTGTCTGGAGCCTCATCCATGGGGCAAGCAGCTACCTGAAGATCATGGAATTCCAGAATGGTTTGAGTTGGAAGGGACCTTAAAACCCATTTCATTCCAACCCCTGCCATGGGACACCTTCCACTCGAGATGCTCCTGCTGTGAAGAAAACTGGGAGATATTTTCTTCCCCAGCCAGAATGGAACTCAGGCACAGAAACCCTGAGATTTGGTCCCATTTCCCACACGGAATTTTCCAAAGCTGAGACTGAGCTCAGCTCTCTGTGAGTGGAGCAGCTGGTGCCTGTGGAGGCTCAGCCGGACACCACGTGCCCTGTCCCGGCAGGGGGTGGATGTCACTGTCCCTGAGCTGGCCACCAGCCCGTGCCCGAGCCGGGGCCGGCATCACACGAGGAGAAGGAGAGGACTTGCTGTGCTCAGCACCTGCCAGGGACACAGTGGCACAGAGCCCACGGGGACAAACTCCTCTGTCCTTCAGCCCTGGCTTCCTCCTGCCCGCGGCCTCGCCGGTGCGAGGAGCAGATGGGCTGGAGTGGCTGGTGTCACACACCACGGCGAGGACAGGTGGCTCCTCCCGCCAGGCTGTGATCCTGCTGCCAGGGGAGGACGGGGAGATGGCTGTGAAACCCTCCTTTCTTCCTCCTGGGAAGGGGCAGTGAGATGCAGGGCCCACAGCTGAGGCACGGGCTCCCTGTCCTGGGTTTGGGCTGGGATAGGGTTAATTTTCTTCCCAGAGCTGGTCCAGGGCTGTGTTTTGCATTCAGGATGAGAACAGTGATGATAACACACTGCTGGTTTGGTTGTTGCTGGGAAATGCTCTCCTAAGTCAAGGACTTTTCCATTTCCCATGCTCTGCCACTGGGGAGGTGACAAGGACTGAGAGGGATCATGGCCAGGACAGAGGGATATTCCAGAGCATGGAACATCATGCCCAGTATGGAAACTGGGAGGGCTGGCCAGGAGCCAACTGCTGGGGACGGGCTGGGCTGGTCATGGCTGGGGAGCAGCTGCATCACTTGCTAGTCTTGGGCTTTATTCCCCTCTCCCTCCTTTTCATTGCATTATCCTCACTATTAGTACTTATGTTATGTTTCATTTTTAATTATTAAACTGCTCTTAATTTACCAGTTTATATTTTCTTTCTGGTTCTTCTCTCCCACAGAGGGAGGGGGAAGTGTCTGAGCCAGCTCTGTGTTGTTTCCTTGCTGCCTGGGGTTAAATAATGACCCTCCTCCATGGGCCTCTCTGCCCATTATGAAACACTATTTTCATTCAAGAATGAGACCCATGGGCTCCATCATCTTTAAAAATCTCTCCCATGACCTTTCTGCCCATGTCTCCATTTTTTTTTCCATTTTGGGTCTGTGTGTCAGTCACCCACCTTGTCCCATCAGCCTCTGAGACCAGGGAGAAGCTGCCTACGGCTGCTCATTTCAGCAAGCAGCAATTCCATTTAAAGCCCATCTAACAAATACAGGCTGTGCTGTGCCAAGGCAGATAGGAAGGCACAGCACTTCAGACATTCAGGATGAGCTAAACCATCCATGGAATGCTAACTGCCAATCTTAAGACAAAATTCTGCTGTTTTTTTATTCAAAATGAAAATAAGTTGGTGCCCAGTGGGCAGTGCTGAGGAGAGAGCGTTCCGCAGCTCTCAGCAGGAGGAAAGAGATATTTTAATATGGGACTGAGATGCGACAGGACAAGAAACCTGCATGTTCCCCACTACCCTCCTTGGGATCAAGAAACAAGGGGCAGGACCAGAAGAAACAGCCTCAGGTTGCACTAGGAAAGGTTTGGATTGGATATTGGTATATCCTCCTCAAATGGATGGTCAGGCACTGGCACAGCTGCTCAGGGCAGTGGTGGAGTCCCCATCCCTGGAGGGATTTAAAAGACACATGAATGTGGCAGCTGGGGACATGTTTTATAGGTGGCCTTGGCAGTGCTGGAGTAACAGCTGGACTTGATGATCTTCGAGGGTTTTTCCACCCTAATTGGTTCCATGACTCTGCACCACCCTTGGTCTGTGTTTCCCATCTGGCAAGATGCAACGCCCATTTTTCCTAAATCCTTGCACAAGGAACTTGTGGAGATGGTAGAAAATGGCAGAAGGCATCATTCCCACTCACTGAACACCAGGTACAAAGCAGCAGGATGTCACAAAGTGCATGAAAAAGGCTGTAAATCCCATGGCATCAGCAAAGTAAAATGGCAGGGACAGTCCCAGTGCCAGGGCTTCCTGCCAGGCTAAAGTCACGTCCCCTGAGAGGCACAGGCAGTGGCGAGGCCTCCCCATCCCACCATGCTTACAGATGCTGTTCCTGCACTCCCAGCTCTGAACAGGAGCTGAAATCTCTCTTTCATATTTTAAAGGAAAAGTACATTCAGCCTGGAGAAGCCTGGAGAGGAAGAGACTGAGGGCAGAGCACAGAGGGGGCTGCAGCTCCTCCCAAAGGGCAGCTCCGACCTCTGCTCTGTGACCAGGGACAGGGAATGGCTGGAGCTGTGCCAGGGCAGGGTCAGGTTGGGTTTCAGCAAAGGTTCTTCCCTCAGAGGGTGCTGGCACTGCCCAGGCTCCCCAGGGAATGGGCACAAGGCTGCCAGAGCTCCAGGAGTGTCTGGACAATGATTTCAGGGATGCCCAGGGTGGGATTGCTGAGGTGTCTGTGCTGGGCCAGCAGCTGGACTGGATGATTCCTGCAGCTGCCTTCCAACTCAGGTTGTTCTGTGATTCTGTGATATATGAAGTCAAAAATGTGATTGTTCTCCACTAAGCCACTGCACAGGATCAAGCACACTTGGAAATACATTAAAAATCCAGGCAAACCCCCAGCTATTTAATGGCAACTAACTTGGAAATCATTAAAATGGAGGGTTAGATGGGCAATGAGGATGTTTTGGGGAACTCTGTAGCACCTGTTAGCCAGCAATAGGTTTGCATCCCTCTGGAAAAGGTGTCACACAGTAGGACTGCAAAGGAAGCAGCGAGATCCTCCAGGAGAGCAAGAGGAAAAAGAACAGTGAAAACTGTTCTAGCAGGAGGCAGCACAGCAGAGGGTGGCAGGCTGTTTCCAGGCTCCAGAGAGGTGATAATAACCAGGGAGTCAGGAAAAATAATAATTGCTGGAATAAAGAGAGACAATAATGAAGTTCTGTTGAAACTGAAGTGGTTTTTTCTCCCAGTGTCAGGGTTGGAGAGCTCTCACTGCAGATCTCATGGGTGAACTCTCTCTGAGTGAGATCAAGGCAGCAGTCTTTCTTTTAAAACCCCTCTTTAAAAGCACTTCTTGGATTATAGTTATGAATTTTCTAAGTCTCCATTTTCCAACATTCCATTAGCTACTGAAGAACATTATGCCTGTGAGTTCATCCTTCTCTGCTGAGATGCCACGGAGGCTTTTGGAGGCATCTCCCAGTGGGTGCTGGTCCAGCCCCAGACAGGAAATGTTCCACCCCTCTGCACCAGCCCTGAGCATCCCCGGATCCTCATTGCTTCCAAAACCCAGCTCCCTGTCAGCAAAACCATTGCAGCTTTTTGTACCAGGGAAGGGAACAGAGCTGGGAAGGCTCTGGAGCCCCAGGAGAGGCTGAGGGAGCTGGGAAAGGGGCTCAGCCTGGAGAAAAGGAGGCTCAGGGGGGACCTTGTGGCTCTGCACAACTCCTGACAGGAGGGGACAGCCAGGGGGGTTGGGCTCTGCTCCCAGGGAACAGAGACAGGACAAGGGGAAACAGCCTCAAGCTGTGCCAGGGGAGGTTTAGGCTGGATACTGGGAAAACCTTTTCACTAAAAGGGTGTCCAGGCACTGGCTCAGGCTGCCCAGGGCAGTGGTGAAGTCTCCATCCCTGGAAGTGTTCAAAAGGTATCTGTGGACTTGGGGACATGGTTTAGTGGTGGTTTTGGCAGTGCAGGAATGCTTCGAATCAATGATCCTGGAGGTCCTTTCCAAATTTAATGGTTCCATGGTTCTGTGACATTTTTAGGACTTTATCATTTCTGTGTTCAGTTCACAGCAAAATCACGGGTTTATTCCGAGTCCTTTGTCCTGAGGATGTTTTCCTGAAGAGCTGCCTGGCAGAAATCCCTCAGGGCTGGCTTTGGAATTTGATTTCCCACAGGGCACTCACCAATTGAGTTTTTTCCCTGGATTTTCATTACACTGAGCTGTTACAATTACTCTTCCCAGGGCACCTAGCAGGCACTTTGGAGGAAGAAAAGCACAACACACACCAGCAAAATTCATCTCAGCAATCCCATGGCTCCAGCTCAGGCCCTGTGGGTCAGATTCTGCTGCCTGGTTTTCTTTGCGGTATCTGCCTCTGTTGGGCTTAAAAACTGCCCAATAAAAGCTGGATTTGCAGAAGTCCCAGGCTGGAGCCAATGGCCCATGGCAGTGCTCCTGCCTGGTGGAGCATTCCCGTGGGATTTATTTTAAGCCTGTGTTCAAGACCATATGCTGGAATGTTTTTCCAGAGCTCAGAAGGATCTGAACTCGTGAGTGCTACACATTCTTAAGTGAACCCCTGAGCTGAGTCTCAAGTGGGTTAGTTCACAGCCTGCTACACCAGACCCAGATCCTGCTGGGATAAAGGGAACAAGAAATCATTCAAATTTTTTTCTTCCTTACAGCAAGTGTGCCTTTCAGCTTTAAAGAAATGAAACATTTAAAATGAATATTACCAAACCTTTAAATCAAGATTTTCAGTTTGACTAAAATTTTTGGGCTATATTAGGTGAACAAACAGAAATAATTAGAAATTCCACAACAACAGCACATCCCATCCCTGCTGTCCATATGTCCAACCCCTCCTAGAGAGCTGGGCTGCCTGGTGACATGACACTGGTCATGGCACGTGTGGTGCCACAGGGATGTGACTATAGGGGAGAGCAGAGGGATGGGGCAGCAAGGGGGTAGAGCTAAGAGGACCTATCTGGCACTTCTAAATCCTGAATGAACATTAATGCACTTTCATGGTTTTGGGTTTTGACAGTTTATAGAATCATAGAATCATGGAATGGTTTGGGTTGGAAGGGACCTTAGAGCTCATCTCATTCCACCCCCTGCAGGGACGCCTTCCACTATCCCAGGCTGCTCCAAGCCCTGTCCAACCTCATGACAGGGGAGTTGTTCTGATGGATGATCTTTTAGGTCCTTGGATGATCTTTTAGGTCCTTCCAACCCAAACCATTCTGTGATTCTGATCTGTGATGGGTGGCATTTTTCTAGGAAGGATCTGTTGAGTCTACCCATGTCTTTCTTGTGATTTAAGATATATTAAAGCTGTTAAATATAGGCATTTAATTTTTGGATGAGACCATATCAGGGTAGGACAGGACCAGGAGGAGGAGTCCAGAGCCTCACCACTGTGATTAAATCCTGCAGTACATCAGTGCAGGGCTGCCCTGAGCCGGGCTGGTTTATACTGTCCCCAAAGTCTGCTGGGGTGAGGGGAAACCTGGATGAGTTGAGCAGGAGTGGTTGGTCCTCTGCCTGCCTGGCTGCTGCTGGGCACGGGCCTGTGGGGTTCTGCTGCCTGGGACATGTGCAGGTCTCGGTTTGAAAAGACAGGTGTCTGTTAAGGAAAGCAGGAGCCTCTCTTGAAGTGGGAAATGTAAACCCCCTCCCTCCTAATTGTTATAATTTTGAAAATTAAGGGGCTCTCAGGCAAGGATATAGGAGCAGGAATAACAGTTCTTTATTAGGGAAGAGGAAAATGAAATAAAATAAAATAATAAAATGAACAATACAGTACTACAAAACAACACTGACAGAGTCAGAATACGACCTGAAAGCCTGTTGGTAGCAGTCCAGCTGAAGTAGTGGCTGCAGTCCTCTGCAATGACAGATGTAGTCCTGTTGTAGCAGTGATCCTGGAGAATGGTGGAGGTTTCCTCAGTGGGAAAACAGGCTGCTCCTCTGAGAAATCCAGTGGAGAAGGCTGTTTTTAGCGTCCCACAGCCTCAGGATATATCCACGAAGCAGCGTGTGGCTCCTCCCCCTTGGGCAGAGCATCTCCCAATGGGATGATGGAACTTTATCAGTCATGGAATGACACTCAATGGCCCATTAACGGGAGATATTTCCCGGAGGGAGCATCGATTTTGGAAGAGATAAGAAAAACTGCCTAATTAGATAAGAAAACTGCCTAATTAACATAACATTAACTGTCCCACCTTTAACAGATGGCAAATAGAATAAACATATTGTCTTTTAACCCATGACAGCAGCGCTCATGGAAAATATCAGGGATGGGATCCAAGGGTTCCACTTCAGCAGCTCCCTAAAGCACCCTAAAATGTATGTCTCTGCTTTCTGCCTTGGCTCTGTGCCGCACCCCAGGTGTCCCCAGGTGACAGTTTTGCTCTCTCTTAGGGTGCAGAGCCTGCTCAAGGTGCAGTGTTCAGGCAGCTCAGTCTGTGCTTGCACACACGTTTATTCTGTCCCCGGCTCTCCCAGCAAGCACTTCGGAGCTAGCATGGAGAAGCTCTCATGTTAAACCAACCATAAGATGCAGGAGCCAAGCACAGGAGCTAAACCCCAGCCTCTGAGAGTGTCTGCCAGGGGATTCTGATATTTTTAAGAGGCATTTGAAGGTCTAATCCACTGAGGAAAGCTCAGATCTGGAGGCACACTCAGGTTCACTCTCCTGGCAATTGCTCTGCTGTGCCTCCTCCTCAGCCCGAGGCATATTGCACTGAGAAAGAAATTAGAATGTTGTACTAGTTGCTGTTGGAAGTAGAAGTCCCACAACACCCCTGCCCCTCCCCGTGTCAAGGTGGGGGGTTATTTTCAGGGAGTTCTGCTGAATATCCCCCACTGCAATAACCCATGGCAGGGAATGGAGTGAGCATGGCCAGGTGCTTTCATCACTTCTCCATTTCATGCCTTCCAGCCTCGCTGATGTTCCTTCTGCTCTCTCATTACCAAAACAATCTTCTTACAACACTTTGTTGCCAGTAGCTTGGTTGGCTCCTTTTTTTGCAGACCTCCACAGGAGCAGGAACTGCCTTAAGTGGCAGAATATACAGAAGGTGAATGTTTTTTCCTAAAGGCTTTTTAGAACTGACCAGTGAAAAGCTCCAAGTGCTGGGGCATTGCACAGACTTAAATCCAATCTGTTTAGGCCAAATGGTGCCATTACAGGAAATGGGAATTTTCATATTTACTGCAAGAAGAACAGAAGAAAGTTAGCAACCTCATGCACAGACTGCATTTAGGAGAGCTCCTAACTGAAGGCTAAACCCCTGTGCAGACCCTAACCTGGGCCTGAGGTGGCATCCACACATGAGACACAACCTGAGTTGGAAGGGACTCTCAGGGATCATCCAGTCCAACTTCAGGCCCTGCACAGACCTTCCAACAATCCCACCCTGTGCATCCCTGAGAGCTTTTTCCAAACACTCCTGGAGCTCTGGCAGCCTTGTGCCCATTCCCTGGGGAGTCTGTTCAGTGCCCCAGCACCCTCTGGAGGAAGAACCTTTTCCTGGTATCCATCCTAAACCGCCCCCCTGACCCAGGTCCTATTGCTGATCTGCTGGATCAGAATCAGCTGGATTTGTTGGGACTGGCTATGTTGGGGCATTTGTCTGGGGTTTCTGGACATCCAGAGAATGTTGCAAGAGTAACTCCAGTGGGGCCGGTCGATGTCTGGAAACCCCATGGAAAACACCTTGCTTGGGCTGAGGGACAGAGCCACGTGCTGATGTGACACAGACAGTCATCAGCTCATCCTCTAAGGGTGCATTAACCTTAATATTAAGGGACTACAGAGGAAGCAGTGCTGAAAAGGTTAAGAAGACACTGAACTCTATGACCAGCTTTCCAGGAGGAAATATAGGCTAAATTAAATAAAAATGGAGTAATAAATCATGAACAGTGGAAATGAGGGACAGAAGAGCATGAAGCAATGAACAGCCTCTGGCCTGTAAACAGGAGAGAAAAATAGGACAAAGAGATGGCATCAATCTGAAGGCTATTTCCAAAGCATCACATCCCAAAAGGCCTCAGACTGACATTCTGGGGAGAGCTGGCATTTTCAAGAGGTCCCCTCCAAGGGCACTCTCCAGGGTGTGAGGGCTGCCTGCTGTGTGGGCAGCAGGCAATGAGCTGGGTGCCTGGAGGACTGGGACACCGTGTCCCTTGGCTTGGGGACTTCAGAGCTATTGTCATTGCACATGGTGGTGGGGACTCCCATTTTTATGTGCAGGCTGCTTCTGGACAGAGCCGCCCATTCAAGGCCTCCTGGTGAGGCTCTGATGGAAATACTTTCTGGACTTTTTGTTCCCTTTTTTCTGCAGAACACCCCTGTACAGAGCCACAAACCGATCCCATTGTTCTTCAGACCTTTTCCCAGTGCTTGCCTTTCTTGCATCACCAACAGGTCATGGAGATGGGGACAGTTGCTCTCAAGTTGCATGTGCTGATCAGAACCAAATCCTGGCTGTTTCCTGCTCCCTCTGCCCACAGGCTGCACCTGCTGGTTGATTTGGATGGGAAGCTCTTGGGATGGGACCATCACCCTATTCTGTGGCTGCATCCTGAACATTTCAGACCCACTCCTGGGAGATATGCCAGCAGCATTTCTTCTTTAAGTACAGTGATCTAGACCATCTCCTGTGGAAATATTAGCAGGAAGAGGCTGTGCAGTGTCAAAAATCCTATTCTTATTCAGTATTCTTCAGTAGGATTCTCGCAGAGTTGGTCTGTTGGGACAGAAGCTCCCTGGAGGAGTCTCTGGGGCATTCATGCTCTCCATCCTCACTTGCAGCCACAGGCATGTGGGAAAGCAGCACTGCAGCATTTTGAGGGTACACAGTTGTAAGGGTCGGCCTGAAGTTTCCCTCATTTTGCCTCACGATTGTCGTAGGGACCCTCAAAACCCTGAAACTCTCAAAAGGACTTTGCACAGAAGTTCTGGTTGGCTTGAGATGGATGCTTGCCAGTGATTGTTTGCAGCTGTGTTTGCTGTGCTGCCATGGTACACTGCCTTCACTAGCTGAGCTGCCTTGAGGCAAGGCCTGGTAAGGGTCAGCTCGACCCCACCTCTTGGCCGAAGGAACTTTCTGGGGTAACTTCGGTGGTCCCCCACGGAGAACCCCTCATCTTCTTCACAACCACTGTGAGTCTTCCTGACAACCAGCGTGAGTCTCCCTCACANTGTTTTCAATAAAGTGCATTGCTGTGATTGCATCCAGAGTCCCCTTGCATTGCCTTTCGCGCTCTTAGATCAATAAATGAACCATGGCAAATCCCACCTTGCGGATCGTGACAACAGTAAAAATCCCTGGCTTGTTTTGGCATCCAAAGGGGCTCTCTCCAAGGCCACATTTTGGGCTCTGCAGGGAGCCTGGCTGAGATGCCAGTGAGATCCCATCCAGAGAGCACAGCATCCGTGGCCAGAGAAACGGAGGCGTGAGTAGGAAGGGTGCAAAATTACTTTGACATGAGGAAGAGGAGGGCTATGAAGGAGAAAGTGGTGGGAAAAAGGTATTTCCTCCCCAAAGGGGTCAGTGCAGTGTCCCGGAGAGAGTGCAGGAAAGCTCAGCACATCCATCAGCACATCCCTGCACGGCTGAAGAGTGGCTCAGGAGGTGTCTCTGAGGAGAGGGGAGGAGCAAGCCAAAGTGCAAGGCGAAAATATCAACCTTTAGAGTCAGTCAGGAGCTCTAAGAAAACAGCTGGAAGAGACCACGGGACCCTTTTTGTGAGGCGGGTGGTGCTCAGTGAAAGTGGCAGCATGTTCTCAGCCGCAAAAACCTCAAGGATATTCCAGCAGTGTGTCTCCAGTATGCTGCTGTCCTCCCCCGGAGCAGAGCAGACCCAGCTGCAGACCTGAGCCGGGGAGGGAGGGACGCGCCTTTCCCTTTCCCCGTCCCACACCCACAGAGGCACAAACCCAGGCTCAGTGGAATCCGGACCTGTTTTCCTTTAGTGGCATTTTAACCGTGCCTCTCTATCGTTGGCCTTCCAGCCTCGGCCGGCTGACAGGAGGCTCCCCAGCACCCCTGGGCTGTGTCCGCAGCCTTGTTGTGACGCTGCTGCCACGCGGGCGGGGGACGGCCCTGACCCTGAGCTGGGGGCGGCCGAACGCCCGCCCAGCACCGGCCGGGATCTCATTACAGCTCTGCCGAGAGCGGGCAAGGGAGAGCTGAGTCACCGGCAGGTACAGACAGTGACAGTGAGTCACCGCCACGGCCCCGCTCATCAGTCACCGCCTGGCCCGAGGCCCCGGGGCCCAGGGGTGCCAGCGCTCCTGCAGAGCCATCACTCCCAGCAGTGCCACTGTTCCTGCAGTGCCATCACTCCCAGCAGTGCCACTGTTCCTGCAGTGCCATCACTCCCAGCCGTGCCACCGTTCCTGCAGTGCCATCACTCCTGCAGTGCCATCACTCCTGCAGAGCCATCACTCCCAGCAGTGCCACTGTTCCTGCAGTGCCATCACTCCCAGCCGTGCCACCGTTCCTGCAGTGCCATCACTCCTGCAGTGCCATCACTCCTGCAGAGCCATCACTCCCAGCAGTGCCACTGTTCCTGCAGTGCCATCACTCCCAGCCGTGCCACCGTTCCTGCAGTGCCATCACTCCTGCAGTGCCATCACTCCTGCAGAGCCATCACTCCCAGCAGTGCCACTGTTCCTGCAGTGCCATCACTCCCAGCCGTGCCACCGTTCCTGCAGTGCCATCACTCCTGCAGTGCCATCACTCCAGGGCTGTCAGTGCTCCTGTAGTGCCAGCGCCCCAGGGGTGGCAGCACTCCTGCAGTGCCACTGTTCCTGCAGTGCCACCGCTCCCAGCGGTGTCCCCACCCACTCTCGCAGGTGCCCTTGCTGCTCCAGGACCATTGCCCGGCTCTGGCACCGTCCTTGCAGCTCCTCTGCCCTGTGCTGGTGGGACACCGGGTACATTCCCCTGGCAGAGGTAGCTGCCCACACCTGCCATATGCATTGATGGCTTTAAGCTGAAATTCAGAGAGTAGGTTTAGGTTAGGTGTTGGGGGGGAATTGTTCCCTGTGAGGGTGGAGAGGCAGGGTGCCCAGAGCAGCTGTGGCTGCCCCATCCCTGGCAGTGTCAAAGTCCATGCAAAAATGTAAACTGGCATCTGTTCCCCTCTCAAACCCCAAAGGCTGAGCTCTCACCTGCATGAGGGACCCTTTCTCTCTCCTGCTTTGTCCCCCCAGCTGCAATTCGCCCCTTCTCTCCAGCTGAACAGAAGAGGCTGTGAGGACATGTGGCCCTTCAGGGTCTCTCAGCCTCAGAGCCAGCACCTCATCACTGAAGACATGGAAATTTTGTTACTTGAGAACTTGATAAAAGATCTGTTTCTCCTGCCAGGCACTGAGGGCAGCATGTCTGCAAGGAAATATTCAGCTCAGGTGGCACTTCATGTTTCTGATTCTTGTTTTAATGTGTTGATTTTAATTGATGAAATCAGACTCAGGGAAGAAACATGCTCTCACCTGCATCAGGTGCCTTGCCTGAGGGAGCTCTGCCACACTGCCCAGACTGCGTGAGTGCAGAGGGTACCTTCTCCTCTGGCACTGCTCTGTGCCCATGCTGGGAATAGACAGATGGTCTTTCATGCCAGTCTCTCCTGAAAGCTTTACTTTTACAAGAAGTCATTTTAAAGATAAGCCAGACAAATTAAGCAATAAACCTCTTGAAAAATTAAAGGAAAAGGGTAATTTAACACAGATTTAATAAAGGTAATAAATAATCTGCTGAGTAGCTGGAGGACAGACATGGCTGGAGCTTTCGCTTGAAATTTTCACATCCTTCTGTCCTCACCCACCTTCTGTGAGCATTTCCCCCCTCTTCTGCCCTCATCCTTTCACACCCAAGGTGCCCAAGCGCTTCCCATTCTTCTGTGTACAGCAATCACCTCACTCACCCTCAAAATACACCTGTGAGGATGGGAGAAGTGTGGCAGCACATGCTGCCTAACATTGCCAACAGCTCTGGCCTAGAAGTGGAGGGTAAACTTGGGGTTGGCTTGAAAATAAGCTGGGGTGTGTGGGATGAGCCAGCCAAGCTGGAATTCAGACATAAGTTCCTCAGCTCTGGGTCTGTGAGCGAGCTGGCCCTTGGGAGTTTGACTGCACTTTAGGAAGGCACAGTCCTGGCCTGGCAGCACCAGCCAATTCTGGACTGAGCAATGGGCTTGATATTGGCTTGGCACCTCTGCCAGCAGCACCTTTTTGACATCTTCATTTTTCCAGGAAACCTTGGAAGGGGGCCCAGCCTGCCAGACGGCTTTTTTGAATTCGGAAACCAATCATGGTTTTAAAAAATGGCATTATTGCCTCTGTGGAGCACATTCTGTGCACACATGTGAGCCACCGCAGCAGCCCAGAACCCAGACGGGTCAGGGCTGCAGGGCTGGAACAGCTCCATGGCTGGGGCAGGAGGGGTTGCACTGAAAGGGGACCCCAGAGCCTGGCACCAGACTGTGCCGCTGATCTGTGATAGCACTGCACACAACAGGGACCTCAGCTCCACCTGGCTCCTCCTGGGGTGACACAGGTGCACAGGTGACACTGGAAAGACAAGCACCAGGAGAAGCTTATTGTACTGAGGCTGGTGAGGCCCTGGCACAGGTTACCCAGAGAAGCTGTGGCTGCCCCATCCCTGAAAAGTGTCCAAGGATGGGATTGGATGGGGCTGGGAGCAACCTGTGAAAGGTTTCAGGGGGTAGAAAGAGGTGATTTTTAAGGCACTTTCCACCCCAAACCTTTCTGTGGTTTTATGATTCTGTGACTCTATTGGGTGATGGGAATGGGCTGGCCTTCCCCAGAAGAGCTGGCATGCCCTGTGCACCCAGAGATGTCACCATGAGCAGCACTTGCTCATGGTCCCCCTCCTTTCATGTCCCAGCAGCCTGTACAGCCCCACAGATGTGCTGCCAACCACGTCAGCAGTGTGGGGATGGGGTCTGTGACCTCGGGCCTGGGAATGTGTCCCCATGTCCCTGTGGTGCTGAGACCACAGGGTTGGGAACAGGGAGGTACCTGCAGCAGTGAGCCCCAGACCCCCTCCCGTCAGCACTGCTCCTCACTGCCATGGCAAGGGCTTCAAGCACATCAAGAGTCCTGCCCTGGACTAACAGCTCTGTGCTCAGCAGCCTCAGCAGCACCAACGATGCTCTGCTGTTCCCCAAGGATTATTCCTCCTGTTCTCCACCACCATCAAAGCTCTTCAGCTAAGAACAGGCCCGAGTGAAGCCTGAAGCTCCCCGCAGGGAGGCAAGGAGGCGCTGGCCATGAAAGCTTTAAGCTCATTAGCTGCCAGTGGAACAGTAATTAGGTTGATTTTTGCAGGAAGCACAGTGGGAGCAATCTTTCTTCCTCAGGCACCACCAACAGAGAAGGGAGAGCTCCCATCGCCCCTCTGGTGCAGAATAAAGGAAGAGTACTGAGAAAGAAAGAGCAGGTTGAACACCAGCTCTGCCACTGATCTTCAGCAGGCTCCAGAGCCACTGCCACATGGAAAGGGACAGAAGAGCAGGAGAGAGTAAGGGGCTGGCTCTGGGTGGTCCCCAGGTCCATGCTGGGAGTGCAGGTGAGGAAGGAGGATGGTGGAGTGGTTGAACCATCCTGGGTCAGGCTCACCTGCCCCAGATCTGCACTGCCTGTCCTCTGTGGACTTTTACTCAGGGCTTCTACTCCTCACTCACAGCACAATAAGCATAGAAAAATCCAACAATGTGCCACAAGAGAGCCCCACTGCTGGAACAGTGGGCAGATGAGGGGGCTGCAGCATCACTGCCTGGCTGAGGGTCCCAAAGGACCTTGATCCCCATTTTGCCCCTCCAGCCCTGCCCCACATGGCACCAGGCAGGCGTAAGCTGGCTCCTTCAGAGCAGGTAGCAACAGAGGATGGGCCACCCAGCACCTGCTTTCTAACAGGCATTAAATATTCTCTAAGCTTCCTCAAGTGGGACCACACCCCAAAACTCCTCCTCTGCAGTCTTCAAGCCTCCAAGGTGGGACCTGACCTCAAACCTCATTCTTTTCTCCAGGGAAGAACATATTATCATAGAGTAACAGAATGGTTTGGGTTGGAAGGGACCTTTAAGATCACCTAGTCCAATCCCCTGCCCCCTGCAAGGACACCTTCCACTAGACCAGGTTGCTCCAAGCCCCGTCCAGCCTGGCCTGGAACACGGAAGTTTAACAGATTATCACAGGCAAAACCAGAGAGTGGCAATCTGCCCCTGGTCTGTGTCTTTACTCCTAATCCCAAAAGTTTGTGGGGTTTGAGACAGAGGAATGTTTCCTGCCCACATCTCCAGCAAAACTTCTCTCCTGCTCATGCATAAGCTCCTGCCCAAGCTGTGGCTGGCACGGCAGAGGCAGCATGTGGAGCCCGCGGTGCAAGCACCACACGCCTTCTCCTGCGCTACCCTCCCTGTCCCCACAGGATATTCCTGGTACAGGCTGTTTTCCTCACGGCTCTAGGGGAGAACAACAGGGGCCCTGGGCTGCACAGAGATGTTGTGGGGCTTTTTCTGGAAAGCTGTTAGCTGAGGGCTGGGAGGGAACATGGTGAGGTAATTGGGGAAGATGAGCCTAATCTCATTTTTTTGTTGTGAAAAGGGTGTGAAGAAGAGAAAAGGAGATGTACTGGTAAATTACCATCAGGGCTGCTATAGTAACACGGCTTTAAAGATTGCCTCGTTGGCCTCCTTGGGGCTATAGAAAGCTCTTCAGATTGTTCTGTAGTTTTCCACTCTCTCCTGGTGCAGGCTGGCCAGGGCTGCCAGCCATGCATCCACCACCACCATCACCCCAGCCATGCCAGCCCTAGGTGCAGGGAAGGAAGGGGAAGGAAGGGACTCAGTCCCAGATAAGTTCATTAAATTTCTCCCTTCAGGCTCACAGGAAATTTCAGGGAAGTACCTTTACTCACTTATTACTTCTTTTTTCTCCCCCATTCATTACCCTGACTCATTTCTCTGCAGGGAGTCAGAGAGGGGCCCCAGACAAGGCAGCTGGTGCATCACAGGCTCCTGATGCAGCACCAGACCTGGCAGGATGGGGAGCAGAGTCCGAGGGGATGTGCAGCCAGAGCCTCCCCTGGCCTGAACAATGCCCTGAGCTGAGCCTGGAACTGAGCCCTG
>VWZV01007377.1:593480-644104 GCA_013397155.1 Irena cyanogastra
CTGAGCCCTGTCCTGAGCCCTGACCTGACCCTGACCTGGGCCTGGAACTGAGCCCTGTCCTGAGCCTGGAACTGAGCCCTGTCCTGAGCCCTGACCTGACCCTGACCTGAGCCTGGAACTGAGCCCTGACCTGAGCCCTGTCCTGAGCCCTGACCTGAGCCTGGAACTGAGCCCTGACCTGACCCTGACCTGAGCCTGGAACTGAGCCCTGTCCTGAGCCCTGTCCTGAGCCCTGACCTGAGCCTGTCTGCCCCCTTTGGCCCTGCCAGCAGGTGCTGGGGTGCACAGTCCCCACACAGGGCTGAGCAAGCACAGAGCCATGTGAGATGTGAGTCAAGGAGGGCATCGTCACTTGCCACAACTGTGCAGTTCCCTAAGAGTCACTTCCCGCCCCTAAAGGTAACAGTTTCCCAAAGGAAAAGGAAAGCCCCAAATGTCTGTGCAGCAGGGCAGTAGCCCCAGTCTGAAGTGCTAGCAGATGCCTCAGCTGTGACCATGGGAAAGAGTTTTTTCCTCCAATCTCACATCAAGCTACTGGTGTTTGTCCCTTACACATGGACCATTTCTATTTCTGAGCAGTTCCCCAGCCCTCATCCCTGCAGAACTGCTGCTTCCCTCTGCATCCTCGATAGCTGCCCTTGTTTCCAGCACAGTCAGGCTCTGTGTCAGATGGGTTGCTTCAGAGTATTTGCTGGACAAATAGGATTTAACAGGATTTTTGGCTCCAGGAACTACTCATGAACTCCTGTCCTCTCCTTCTACTCATAAATGCATTTCATTTCTCTTCAACACCAGCTTAACGTAGGTGGAGGCGTCTGTGTTTTATGCCTTTGTTTCTTTGGAATTCACTGAGATGGAGAAATGCTAATGTGCAATTTCTGCAGGAGGGAGAATGTGTTAACAGCCAACCACCTCAAAGGACCCCAGATTAATTTAGTAAAAACAAAGGGCTGTGTGAATTCTGATGTGAACTCAGTGAATTCTGCCATGACGAATGGGAACTCAATAGGTGTGCTGGTCTGCGGCTTCACACGTTGAAGAATTTTCAGTAATTTCACTGCAAATTCATAGAAATAATTGGTCTTATTCTTTATTAAAATAGCACCTAAGGTGAAATTTAATTTCAGATGAGATGTGTCCCCGTGCTGAAGAGCTCAGGGTCTTCTAGATATGTTGCAATATATTGAAACCAAGCACAAGTGAATTAAGATTTGGCTCCCAGCGCATCCGGCCACGCAATCCCTCAGGAGCAGGGAGCACCAACACTTGTTATCCCCTGGGCACACACAGGTAGCCTCAGCAAGGAGAGGAAAGCTCCTGCCTTCTGCAGGTGTAAATCTCAGCTGTGAGCAGCCCTGGACTGACAGACACATGTGTTCCCCCAGGGATAACACCACCCCTCTGGGAAGCAGCCACTGCCCTCCAACTTGTGTGCTGCAACTGGAGAAATTCCTCTTTGCCACAGAGCCGACCTGGCTCTGGTGCAGGAGGAGGGAGCAGCTCTCCCAGGCTGCTGCTCCTCGGAGCGCAGAGCGTGAGCAGCCAGACTCATGAAGGAGGACATTCCTAGTCTTACTAAAAAACCAGTATTCTTTCCTTCATGTTTTAATGAAAGAGTGCCCAGAAGGTTCTTCTGTTTCTGTTATGAAATTTTTTGGAGCTTACCAGGATGTGGCTGTTATTCGTCTGTTTTCAGGCTTGTGAGCTGAAGGGTAAAGTTTTATTAACATCTTCTCAGAGGAAAGGACTCAGCCTTGGGGTTCCATGCATATTTACATTTAATGCTAAACATGAAGGCATATTCCTCTTGACATTTCACTTGGTTTCTCACTGAGAACGGGAATCTTCCTGTCCTCTTGTTTTAGCATTGTGCAATAACCACATGGAAAACAGCCCTTGGCTATGACAGAGAGATCTGAAGATCCGACATGGAAGTTTTGCTCTCTAAGAAACTCTGCTGCTGGTTGCTAGCAGCCAGTGTTGGGTTCAATTTCTCCATGATGATAAGGCAGTAAATGTAAGGAACTTTCCTGTTGGAGATAAAAGATGGCTTTAAGGCAGATGCTTTGCCTTTAGAACTGGACATCTGGAACTGGTTCCCATTTTTGCTGTAGATCTCACATGACTTATCCAAAGCCTTTACTTTTCATCTTGACATCTCCTGCTGAAGCTCTGAGCACTAGGCCAGGGACTGCAGTGCCTTGTGTCAGAAGATGATGATTTAAAAGGCAGCCCTTGGATGCTGGTGATGATTCATCCTAAATGGAAGCCATCTCTGTTTGGCAGCTGGCACAGCTGCTGCCCTTTGAAATGCACCTCTCCGACCTGTGCTCTCCTTCCAGACAGGACTGACACCAGGAAGCTTTTGTGGCATAACCCTCACTTGCAATTTGTAAAGCTTTTCAATTGGCCGGGAAAGGCTGAAAATAGCTCTCTAGAAGCTTCCCATTGCTCCTATCTCACTCTTCCCTGTTGTGTAAGGACAGCTGAATGTTTCTCTCCTAAGTGTGTCTTGCTGGCTCCCCCAAACTTCAGAGAAGTTCAGTATCAGGACACTTTTAATTTGTGGGTCCTAACTTTGCCTGAAGTCTGGCAGAGTTGGAGACAGCTCTGTATGGGAGAGGGGAGGGATGGGGCTGCATACACGCTTCTTTTCAGGGTAGGCTTGTAGCAGTTCAGCCCGTCCTGCGGCTCTGGAGGCTGCCTTCCTCTGTGAAGCTCCAGCCTTACATCCAAATTAAACCACTTAATCTCCAACTCTTCAGGCTGTAGGGACAAAAAGCTCTAAATGTGGCATAGAGTGTAAATAGATCCATCAGTATCTATCTCCAGACTGCATAGCTGATGTGCCTCACAGTTCCTGACTAAGCAGAGCAAATGCAGATGCTGGGATGAGTGACTGACCTCAGTGCCCATCTGTTTATCCAAGCCTCTGCTGATCAAAGCATGGAAGGAAGGCGAGGTGGGAATGGCTGTTTTACCCTCTCAAATGGCACCTGAGGAAACTTCAGTTGTGTCTAAAAAATATTATAGTATAAGCCCACTACACATCACAGGAGCTGTTGTATGTTATTCATTTTCATCTTGATGTCCACATTGTCAGTATTTGTTTTTTGTTTGTCACATTTGCTTGACAAGAAGATGTCAAGCTGGTGTTTAATACAGCCTTAAGAATGTTCATTGTGTATTGTACCATCACTTTAATGTTCATAAAGTGCTGGGCTGCCAAGCAGTGCCATCGATCGGATGAGAGCAAACCCCAGCAGCAGAGGCACAAACTAGAGCTTCATGCCAGATGTTTGTCACCACAAACTGCTTTGTGGTGGTAGCAAACAGGCTGGCCAGGCAGCATGGCACCCATAAGCAATCCCTCTTGAAATACAGAATATATTGAGTTCTCCAGGGAGTACCCAAAGCCCTGCCCCTGCCCAGGTCACAGGTGTTGGTGCTGGATCTGGAGTTTCCAGATGGATGGCTCAGGTGAAAGCTTTTACTGGGGTTCTAACACTTGACTGAATTGGGTGCTACCTCTGCCAGATCTTAAGCTGAAACAGCAAAAATTTTGGCCCAAGGTTAGATGAGAGATTCTCTGGGGGATCAGAGAACTGTACTGGCAGTGCTCTGGCCCTAGTGCAGGAGGACCCTGCCTCTGCTGGCAGAGGCTGTGCCCAAGGCTGTCCTCCTGCTGATGGAACTGAACAGAGGAGGCTCAGCCTGCCCCCAGTCATGCAGAGTTCTGTTGGCACATTCCCAGGAGGAGCCTGTTAATCCCATTGACCTGGCTTGATTTCAATCAACACAGGAACACGCTGCCTACGCAGGTTGTTCTGATACTGTTACTTGGCTGCAGCAGGGGTTCCCATATTTTTTGATATTTCATATGTGTTTTGTAAATGCAGTGTCACAGATGCCTTCTGCTTTGGCAGCCCTACATGACTTGTTCCCAGCGTCTATCCCTGGCAATGCCCTGGCTTTTTTCTTCAATAACAGAATTTTTAGTCTCACAGATTTTGAGTATCTGACTCTCTCTGTAGCCTTGGAACTCTCAATGAAGACACACCACCTTCCATCCGGATGTCAGCAAAATGTCCCCAGGTGACTTTGAGCAAAGAGAAATTGCTAACCATCAACCTTGTGGTGGTGCATGCACAGGTGCACCCAAAGCATGGTGGTGGCCCCATACCTCAGCGACGTGTGTGCAGTTTTGGATGCCAAAATAGAAGAAAGATATAAAGCAATTGGAGAGAGTCCAGGGCAGGGTTATGGGGACGGTGAAGGGCCTCAAGTGGAAGCCATCTGAGGACTGGCTGAGGGCACTTGGTCTGTTCAGCTGGAGAAGACTGAGGGGAGACCTCCTTGCAGTCTGCAACTTCCTCATGAGGGGAAGAGGAAAGGCAGGCACTCATCTCTGACCAATGACCAATGACAGGTGACCAATGACAGGACCTGAGGGAATGGCCTGAAGTTGTGTCAGAGGAGGTTTAGGTTGGATATTAGAAAAGAGTTCTTTCCCCAAAGGGTGGCTGGGCAGCCTAGGGAAGTGGTCACAGCACTCAGCCTGACACAGGTCAAGGAGTGTTTGCACAACACCCTCAGGCACACAGTGGGATTCTTGGGGCTGTCCTGGTCAGGGCCAGGAGTTGGACTTCAATGACCCTTGTGGGTCCCTTCCTCCCCTTCTTCCATGGGAGTAGAGCCCAACCCCCGCCTGGCTGCCTCCTCTATCAGGGAGTTGTGGAGAGTGACAAGGTCCCCCCTGAGGCTCCTTTTCTCCAGGCTGAGCCCCTCCAGCTCCCTCAGCCCCTCCACACAGGACATGAGCTCCACACCCTTCCCCAACTCCCTTGTCTTCCCTGCACCCGCTCCAGCCCCTCAATCCAGCCCCTCAATGTCCCCCCACAATTGAGGGGCCCACAACTGGACACAGCACTGGAGCTGTGGCCTCCCCAGTGCCCAGCTCAGGGCCACAGGCACTGCCCTGCTCCTGCCAGCCATGCCGTGGCTGACACAGGCCAGGGGCCATTGGCCTGCTTGCCCACCTGGGCACACCTGGCTCTGCTTCAGCCCCGTCCACCAGAAGCCCCGGGGCCTTTCCTGCTGGGAGCCTTTCCATACACTCTGCCTCAGCTGGGATCTGCAAGGGCTTCTTGTGTCAAAAGTGAAGGGCCCAGCCCTTGGTCCTGTTGAATCTCCAGCTGCTGCTCTCAGCACAGACAGCCTGGCCAGGGCCTGCTGCAGAGCATTCCCACTCTCCAGGACACCACACTCCTACCCCGCTTGGTGTCCTCATCATTTTGCTAATGGGAGGCTCAACCCCCTCCTCCAGATCACACTAAACTCAAAGAGCTCTGTGAGATCACTGAGTCCACCCTGGGACCCAGCTCCACCAAGGCAACCCTGAGTGCCACGCCCAGGCTTTTTTCAACATCTCTTTCCTCAGGCACCCCAGCATCCACCTAGGCAGCCCGTTCCAATATCCAGTCTCTCTTTCTGGGAAGGAATTTTTCCTTATGTTGACCCCCAAATGTCCCTTCACAAAGCTAAGAATCTTTTTTGCATCTGCACTCTTGTCCTTGTGCATCTCTGAGAAGTCTGGCACTGACTTGTCGGTCACTTCCCTGTAGGCAGGAGAAGAGGCTGTGCCAATGAGTGCTGCTCAACTGCTAGGCCACTGAAGGGTGCTGCTTTCCTTATTATGTCTATATTTACATTAAAGGAGAAAGCATCAGTTCAGGGAGGAACTATATCATGTATCAGACAGTGTGTACAATAATAAATGTCAATAAATACACCAGAAGAAAAATTGAGGGTGGAAAATAGAATATGATTTGTGACTGTCAGAAGTACAGGGTTCTGGAAGAGCTTTTCAGTAAGCAGAGCCTCAAGTTTAAGATGGAGTTGGAGCAGCACATACAAGGAAGTTCTGTGGTGTGATTAAATCTGTTCCCTTCACCCCAATGCCATCCATGGCTTTGCCAGTCTTCTTCCACATAGGTCCTGCAATCTTCCAAGATGCTGATTGGCAGTATCCCAACCTACATCCTAATTCCATGCATTCAAATGATCTTTCCTATCAGTTGTGAGCTCTGGAAATACAAGTTTGCTCTGCAATCAAAACAGTTTTCCTTTTCTACTGGGTTTGCATGGCAAAAAGGGAGAAAAATCAGAGAGAAGTTGAGCCCAAGAAGAAGGTGGGAGGATGGGGGGCTAGGAAAGGTTTTAAGATTTAGTTTTATTTCTCATTATCCTGCTCTGATTTAATTGGTAATAAGTTAAACTAATTTGAAAAGTTGAGTCTGTTTTGCCTGTGACAGTAATTGCTGGGTGACCTCTCCCAGCCCTTATCTCAACCCACCAGCCTGTCATTATATTTCCTCTCCCCTGTCCATCTGAGGAGGAGACTGATGACTTTGTTGGCACCTGGGCCCCAGCCAGGGCCAGCTCACCTCACCTCTGGGACTGCAAGATTTGAGCAAAGCAAGTGCTGAAGTGCAAGACAGCAGCAACATCAATGAGCCCGTCTGAGGTCAGAAGAGGCAGGAGGAAAGCAGGTGCCTGCTGGCTCCTGAAACAGCTGTGCTGTGCATCTGAAGGTGCAGAGTGGTGCACAGAGCCTGGAAACACCAAAATCTGATGGTTCTCCTCATGCAAACAGACACACACAAACACTTTGTGCTCTGATGCAGAGAGGAGCTGTAGAGATCCAAGAAGTTGTTGCTCATGCTAAACATGTTCCTGGGAAGGAGAAGATAAAAACTGTTCTCCACAAATGCAGGAGCAGGCAACCTTCTCGACAGTGAATAAAAAATTGGTAGTCAAAAGAATTATAATTAAAGCAATCATACACACACCCTGCATGTTTCATAAAGGCTAATGCAGTGCTGGGCCTTGATGGGTAATCACGAGGGGCTGGATAACTTCCTCACCCAATCTTCAGCTGATGACTTTAACACTTTTTTTTAAACTCAATCTGTACTGGCGGTGGTTATGGAGAGACTATTCAGTGAAGGAAAGCTGGTTCACAAAGTTACTGCTCTCTGTGAGTATTTAAACCAGACTCTGAAGCACTGGATGTGAGGTTTGGTTGGTTGGGTCTGTGTCATGCTCAGGGGAAGGCTCCTGGGACACTGATGACTTCTCGGTCCTCTCACAGCCTGGGGTGGGGTCACTTGTAGCTCCCCAGCACAGCCCAAAGCACTGAAAGAGGCCACAGCTTCTCCACCCAACTCGTTCATTGGCAAACCAAAGTTTCCAGAAATTTATTCTCTGGTTTCTTCACCTAGCCTGGACCTAAGACTGCCCTGAAAAGCCATATTTAGTTTGTAATTACAGTCCAGGAGTTCTACTGCCACAGCCTCACGGGGGTCCTGCCACTCCAGTGCTCACTCCAGAGCATTTGAAGCTTTTCTCCTTAACTTTTTATTCTTTCACTGTTTCTCTATTTTTTTTTTACTTTTTTTTTTTCCCTGCAGTTCTCTTCTTGGAAATGGCTTCAGGTTGACGTCTTGGAACCCCATCAGGAAAGCTTTATCCCTTGGAGATCTTCTCTGAGATCACCTCGATTCCTGGCAACTTTGCTCTTATCTCAATTTGGAGAAGTCCAAGTCAAGCTGACTAACCATCATCAGAGATGAAGAGCAGAAAATCAAGCCATCAATCATCCACAAAGAGCGTAGAGCAGCACGAAGAAGCCCATTAGAGGCAAAGTGGACCTGTCAGAGGCTCAGTGTGAGGTGCCTCTTTGGCAGGAGAAACTCCCACGCTTTAACTCTGCCTCTTCAGAGAGAACTTAGTGTCATTTTCTACGGGCGCCTCATAAAACAATTAAAATAAATGTCTTCAGAATACAGTTAACTTTTCTCTCTGGGAATGTTTCCAGCTCACTCAGTTACAGCATCACCACAAAGAAAATGAAATTTTGTAATTATTGAGGACAGATACCAGCAGAGGGTAATAGTTTTACTGTGGATCTGCTGGAGTGTTGGGGCAATGCCAGGAAGGCACATTCAAAGGTTTTGGCCTGACTTTTTTACTCTCCTGGTGCCACCAGGAGGGGTTCAGTATCACAGAGAGATGCTGCTGGGCTGGCTGGGAGCAGTACAGAGTTCTCCTAGTGTGCCACACCAGCGTGGGCTGATTCTCATAGGCCTCAACACAATGGGTACGTGCCCCAGTCTACAATTAATAGTATTAAAAATTTAGTTTGAACTTATTTTCCTTCTCAGTGTCTGTTTCTGTCTCCTCTTGCTGTACTGCAGGCTGCCTCTTCTGAATCCTGTATTTTTCCACCAACCATTTTGCTTCTGCAACTGTGTTTATTGCTCTTCTCTTCCTTCCTGTTGCAGACATACTCCCCTTCTCCTTGCTGGCTCCGAGTTTGCCAGTGTTGAGTTGCAGATTCCTGGGATAGAGCCTGGCCTTTGCACCGTGCTTGGAGTATTCCTGGCCAGCTGTCAGTGACACATTACCCAGGCTGAGCCCACAGCAGCTCTTTGAACACATTCCCATGCTGGTCTCTTCCGATCTGCTTGTTCAAGCTTCTTCTGTTACGCCCTCAGGCCACTTACAGAAATCACGGGTAATTTTGTAACTCATAAAGCCAAAAATGCAATTACAAGCATATCAGTAACTTCCTTTTCTCACACCAAGGCTCCGTTGCAAATGTTTTATTTCACAGGATGTTAAAAAATATCTTAATTTACAGCAGAAACTGGAAAATGTTGTCTTCGAACTTGGTGTCTATGACTACCTGGACACAATTTTTTTTTGATTTATCACATTGCCATGCAGTGCCAACTGAGCACACGCTTCTGGCAGGAACCAGTTCACTAATTTCTGCAGAGCCTGAAACATGAGGGGCCTCACACACAGCAATGACCACTCAGGGCTACTGTAATGCCAACAACAGAAATACAGCAGGGGTGTGATTTTGCAGGAGCAAAAATTTAACTTTAAATTTAACTTAAACCAGAGCAAGAGGAAAGGCAGTTCCACAGCTGAATTACCAGCCTGTGGTTGCCTGCTGCAGATCTTATTTCCAACATCAAGGATGTCCCTTTTGCCTGAATTTGCCCCACTTTATGCACTTGGAGCCTAAAAAAATGGGGTCTGTCCTGGAGATACACCCACACAGTGTGTGATCCACGTGCCAGAGAAGCCCTTGCTCTAACCCTTCACTGCTGGCTCCACCAGAACCAGTGGGCAAAAAGACTCAGGTTAGGTGATTTAATTAAGGCCTGAATGTAGGCTGGATGAGTGTTAGTTCTTCATGTCATCACGGTCATCACAGAACAAAGTGAAAATTTCACTCACCTACTCAGTGGGGATTTGGGAGGTGGAAATTGGCCTCCTCCTGAGCCTTTGTGGCATCTGAGCAGATGGGACTTGCATGGCTTGATCTGCTGGAGGGAGAGTGAGGATCAGGCAGGTAAGTTCCTCAGTGTGATGGGACATATGCACAGATAATACACTCAAAGCCTACTTTCCTGAGTACAAATAAGCAGGATGACAGATCTCTTGCTTAGAAATCCACATCTCCTTGCAGTGGAAGTACCTGACCTACAGGCAGTCTCCTGCAGAGCTCAGGCTCATGCAATCCATGCAGTCAGTGCCCACATTCCCCCTCGCTGTGCCCCTTCCCCAGCTTTTGAAGCTGTGCAGGGAAAATGCAGTTTTACAGCGCTGGTTTTCAAACAACCAGGGAGTTTTGGGACTCCCGCTCAGCCCTCCGTACATTGTCTGTGCGCTCTGTGGTGGCCTCCACTGCTTTGTTCACGGCAGAAGAGAGATGCAATGGCTTCTGCCATTTAACTGAGCATCTTTAGCACCTCATGGGATTTTGCCAGGTTTGTGAGTGATGCCTCAGCTGCACAGCTGAGTGGCTCAGGTACTGCACCACCAGAACCATGAGCTAATCCCATGACCAAGAACAGGCTGGAAAACCCAAGCTGACCTGGGTGACTGACAAGCATCAACCAGCTCTGCTGGCTGTGTTTTCCTTCACAGATGAGTGTTCATCCACTCCTAAAGAAGTTGTTGAAGAAAGAATTGCTAAGAAGTTTTTCCTCCTTGGAGCTCTGCCTTCCTACCTGTTTGTGCTGGGGAGTGAAAAAGGCTGGCTCTCTGAGAAGTGTCGCGGGAAGCGAGAGCTCATCCAAGCCCTCAGCAGACCCCCACCAGCCCTGGGGCTAGTTGTGTTTCAGAGGGGCTGTGCCAGGCAGGAGCTCCCACATGCTCTCTGCTCCTGGCTGAGGTTTGCTCTGCTGTGTTGATTCAGGGAGGGCAAATCCAGAGTTTCCTCTGTGAGCATGGAAGCTCCAAGCTGGTGGAATGTAGGAGATGTCATTACAGCACGCAGGTCAGCTGTTTAAAAGCTAAAAAGCCTCAAAGGCAGAAAAACATCACCCTGCACCCATCCCCTCACCTCATGGGGTCCCCCATCCTCACCAAAGGCTGCCCAGGCATGCACACCTTGTGTTTTGAATCTACATGTGGGAAGCTCCACACTGATCCATTAGAGAACACTAAGAAATATCCATTGAATACAGAATCAAGTCTTCTGTTCTGTCCTAGATTCCAGCCGCAGCTGCAGCTGGTACAGAGTCAGTGGTGCCTCTCAATATAGGACACAGACATTTTGCTCGTACCTGCTCAGAGATAATCTGGGAAACAAACTGAAACAAAGGCAATTGGGATGGAGAGATAAAGTTTTGTATTAATTCCAACTTTTTATGTTTTAATTAACCAAGAGCAAAGAAACTGACAGTGTCCCACAGTGGCACAGACTCTTTCCTGCCTCGTGGAATACAGGGGGAATTGCAATTTCTCCCCCTGCTTACAGCTGTGTCTGAAAATTATTATATTCAAAAGAACAAACCAGATAATTTGTCCCAAATTGAAAAAAAGAACAACAAAACAAAACCCAAGCAATCGAAAATAATTTTGTCAGAGCTTGCCCAATTTGATTTTGCTTTGCAATTGTTAACTTTCCATTGCAAAAGAATTCATATGGGAAACTTTTTCCAGCCTCATTCTTGAAACTTGCCCTTCACATTAATCAGATAATGGTTTTACAGCTTGATTCTGTTTTCTGTTCTAGTTAAACTGTTTAGAAATGTGCTAATGATTCATTCTCATGCAATTAGATTCAGCAGCCAGAGTCTTTACTACACTTCTGCAAAGTTTGCTGTGTAGAGGAGCACAGTACAAAGAAACCAGTCATGGTTTCATAAAGAAAATTGATGGCATTTGGGAAAATGCATTTGAGGATCTGGACCTGTATTTAATGCATGTCATTAGCTATTTGCAAGACACAAATGACACGAGAAAAAGCAGCTTCTTTCAGTCTGCAGAGAGCTTAAAAGATACTCTTCAATCTTTCATATTCCACTTCTCTTTCATATTAAGAATCCAAGTCTCTAAAGATCTACCTTGTAAAATTGCCACTGAACTGTAACAGGCGAAACCATGAAATTCTGGTGCTGCAAAATGAATTTCCATCATAGCTCTGCATAAATTTTTTCTTTGCTGAAGCTGAGCTGGGAAGTGACTGACGTTTTCATGCCATGTGTGCGCAGGGCTTTGAGGCTTAGATTTCACAAGAAGTGCAGATGCACCACTGGGAGTTCCTTGGAAGCTGCCTTGTTTACAGGGCTCAGCCTGGCGGGGCTGCGTTTAATCCAAGTCAGGTCACGGGAGATTGTGCTCCAGCCTTCTCATCATTGTCCAGACTCCATGCTGATATATGCTACTGCAGAGAAAACCCCGTCTGTTGGAGAAGGGAGAACACAGCATCTCTTCATGCAGTAGGACTTGGCCCAAGGTCAAGGCAAGAAGTTCATCAGAGGCCAGGGACCAGACCAGAGACACATTGGAGTGTGGCCATGGCTGGGATGTGGCTCATGCAGTGGCCCCAAGGACAGAAGCCTGAGCTTAAAGGCAGCTCTGGAGACCCCACAAGGCTTCTCACTGCCCTGCCCTCACAGCACCCCAATCTCAGATTTGGGATATGCACACCCACACCAGAGCTGGTCTTGGATCCAGGCAGGTAAGCCCTTAGGAAGGGAGGCAACTCTGTTTGGAGACCCACATCCTGGAAGATGATCCATGTGTTATGAAAGCCATGGGTGCAGGCCAGGAGGGAAGGCACCATGGGCAGCTCCAGAGATCTGTGCACTTCAGGCATAGGGCACGGGGAGCCATGGCGGTCTCCAAGGGACCATGGAGTCCCCAGGGCTGGGAGTCTGCTGGCTGGAAATGCCACATTTCCGAATGTGTGGCATTTGGTCTTCATTAAATGGTTGCTCTATGACAATTAAGCTTTTCTGTGACCACAGCTGGCCAGTGGTTGTAGTGCACACCCAGGAGTTTCTGTCACCCATTTGTTGCCTGTCCTTTGATGAGGGGCCTGTTGGTACCCAGGAGGCAGGAAACACTCAAGAACATTTGCAGCACTGGGTCTAAGGCTGGCAGAGATGGGTTTGCTGTGATAAATGAATACCAGTCCTGCTACTGAGTAGTCTGTGCTGGGACACAGGCAAGAAGAGAAACCTCTGGTGTAAGGGTAGCCATGGGCAGGGCTTCAAAGGGATTTTGCCTGTTGCAGGAAAGAGATTTAATGTTGCTGGAGGTACAGAGAGCAAGCAGTAACCCCACACAATTTCTCCTTCAGAGACCTTGTTTCAGGTTGAGTGGAGGGAGCCTCACGCAGACATTGCAACACTGAGTCATGGCTGGAGAGGCTGGAATTGTAATGCCTCAACAGCTCATTCTTTTCCTCTGTTTTCAAACAGGAGCTTAGTTCTGTAGGAGGTCAGAGAAGACAAGAGAGGGAACACTGACAAAGTTGTCCAGTAGCTCTATTACCCCAAAATTCACCTCGCATCCTTCGCGTGCTGAATGCACATATCCAAAGGCTTACTCCTTGCAGTGCCTTGCAAGCTCTGCTTCTGCCTAAGCAACAACAGGCTTGCCAAGCGTCTTAATCATTGCAGCCTCCTCCCCTCCTTCGTACCTGAAACCTCTCAGGCCCCACCTCTTGTGTCTGGCTTGTGCAGAGACACAACCTCATGATGCTCACCCCCATATAAATGCCTTTTCCATTCCAGATTAAGGACTTCACTTGCATGGATTCTGCCTGTGTCTCCCCCACCTGCACCTCTCTTCACTTCCCAAGTCCCTGAGATGCCTCTGACTTCACAAAATCTGCAAAATGTCTGTTTTACAGCTTTCTTCACTCAGCTTTAGCCCTCCAGAATCACCAACATTTATCTCACTGCATCATCAACTCTCCACCCATTTCAAATTCAATTGAAAGCACATTTTCTCCCTTGCCTGTGGTTCCTAAATTATATACCCAGCTCATTTCAAAATATCAATTCAGAAACTTGGCAAGGTAATTATTAATAACACCTCTGTTCTTCTCTGGAGGAGAAATAATACTAGAAACATGTGAAATGTGTACACAGTTGTCATTCTCTCTCTCCTCTTTTGCCAAACATTCTGTTCTTTACAGGAAATAAAAACAACCCTACACCCAGTATTAAGTGGCTGAGGCAGTGTAATTAGCATGGAACCATGGAACTGGGACAGTATTCCTTGACGTGTCCCAAAACTTGGGGTGACACACATGCCACTGTCTGCCATGAATTAGTGTTTGGCTGTAAGGGGTCAGCAGCACAAGGGGGCTGAGCTGGAGGAGCAGTGTACCGAGAGCTGGAGCCCAGCGGTTCCTTCAGTCACTTGTGTGGAGCTCATCATGGCAAACTGCTTCAGCTGTAATGACGTTATTCATTATTTGATTCCGAGATTTCACATGGGCTTCCCAAGGACCCAGAGCTGCTGGGAAGCACTGAGTTGTGGTGTAGCCTGCAAACACCAGGCACAGAATCATGGAATGGTTTGGGTTGGAAGGGACCTTAAAGTTCACCCCATCCCCTGCCATGGTCAGGGACACCTTCCACTATCCCAGATTACTCCAGGTCCCATCCAACCTGGCCTGAAACACATCCAGAGATCCAGGGGCAGCCACAGTTTCTCTGGGCAACCTGTGCCAGGGCCTCACCACCCTCACAACCAGAAATTCTTTCCCAACATCCCATCTAACCCTACCCTCTGGCAGTGGAAAGCCATCCCTGCCTTGTTCTGTCCATCCATGCCCTGGTCCAGAGTCCCTCTCCAGCTCTCTTGTAAGCCCCCTGTGCATACAGGAGTTAAGTACCTGTTTTTTACTTTCTAAGTTTTCATTTTTTACCTGTACCTATAAAACATACAGTAACATCCTGAAGACTTTTTCATTGCCCATAGTGCCACAGGATGTGCAGTGAAGAAGCTCCAGGGTCTCTCCTGAAGCAAACCCAGTAAATGGGTGCTGTACATTGGGAGCTGAACTCAGTGATCCAGGTGTCCCCCTTATCCCATGTTCCCACACCATCCCAGCAGGAACCAGGGTTATGTTTCCCTAACTGTGGGGAAAGAAGGCAAAAAGAAAAGAAGTCCTTTGGAGGATGTGGGGGAAATAGAAAGATGGGGTGCCTCTAACTCCTGTGGTGGAGGGATAAAGTGAGGGGTTCCCAAGGAAGGGAAGAGGTGAGAAATCCTCAAGGGATAGGTTTATGCAAGAAGGGAAGCTGTGCTTTGAGCCTTGAAAGATAAGGAAGACCCAGCTCACAATCACTTTGTTTTGAGAGGAGGATAACTTGTAAAAAGGCTATGGACGTATCCAGGAGCTTTTAATTCTGAAGACTTGTCCTGGAGTTGTGAGGCCAGTCCTTTTTAGCGGCATTTAAGGACCTGTAGGAAAGAAGTGGTCACATAGACAAGAGCCAACTTATTGCTCACCTCACCCAGTAGTGTCAGTGGCTTTGGCTATCACGGGCCCAACAGCTCCTTCCTGGCACCTCAGCCTCTAGGCTGCTGAGGATCTGCCTCAAGTAAATATGGCAGAAAAAGATAAATAAATAAAAATAAATTATAAATTAAAAGTTATAAACTGAATGTCTCATATCAGCAAGAGCTTGGGAGGAGAAAGTCTGGTGACAGTGAGAGCCATTGGCTCCGTGCTATGACAGCCAGTGCTTGTCTGGCAGATACATCCCTCCTTCCTCTCCCTGCCTCCTAGAATCCTGTCTCTCAATTACAGCTCCCTGGCTCTGCTCCAGGGACCTCGCTCCCACAGAAGTGTGGGGTATTTAGGAAGTACTTCTCAAGTGTTTTAAGTGCAAGGGTTTAAAGAGATTCAGATATTCTTTAGAAGTTGGCCAAATTCCGTGTTCTCCAGCTGGGGAGGAGATAAGCTTCCACTTGAATGGAGTGAAAGTAAAAGCTGCCCTGCTGAGAGACCCCCAAAGTGAAGACATGGAACCAGTTAGGGGATGGGAAAGGCCTGGGCTGACAGTGAAATCAGTGACCTCCAGAACCTACTTCAGAACCTTTGGAATTCACCTCAGAACCCGTGGAGATCAGTCACTGCTCCACAGCCTTTCCTGGGGCTGCCCAAGCTGTGTCTGGCCATCACAGCTGATGGGTTGGCACTGGACCTCAGCTGAGCCAAGGCACTGGTTTCACCCACACCACCACAGCCACAAAGCTGTCGGGTCCTGTGGGCCGTTACTCCTCATGCTCCTTTTTCTACGGGTTCCCTGCAGCACCACTGCACTTTTCCCACCCCCAGTCCCCCCTTGCTGCTCATGGCTGAGTGTACAGTGTGCCGTGTGACGCTGGGTCCTGCAGTACCCCCAGGAGTCCCCTGGCTGACCCACCACCTCCCACATGAGGCCGAGGCTCTCCCCTGTCACACGCTCTGCCAGGACGAGAACTTCACAGGGGTCAAGCACACATCTGTGAGGTGGCTCAGGGTGCCACGTGCTGATTTCACCTTCTAGGCTGAGCCTTCAGTGGCAGGTGGCAGAGAGCACCAGCAGAACCCGCAGCCCTATTTCTGGGAAAAAGAAACTTGTTGCATGACACTTCTGCTAAATCATTTGCTCCTAAAAGCCATGTTCACCCTGCCTCTTCCTTGGTGAGGCCAGCCCTGGATTTTGGAAAGCATTGCATTAACCTACTTCATGCAGATTGTCTGATCTCTGTTCATGTACTACTCGTGGAAGGCAGTCAAACTACACACATCAGTACTAAGCATGAAGAAGACTCGTGAAACTAGAGCTTCTCCTAAAATATCAGTGCAGCACTTTTGGATTAGGAGTCCTGCCCTGAGATGTCCTGAAACTGGAAAAATGCCCCGAATGCCTCAAAGTTAGATGTCTCATCACATGGGTTTGATGCCACCTCGTGGTACTTCCGTGTCCTGATTTACAAGGCAAAGGTTTCACTCGTGGGATGTTTCTAAAGCAGCTTCCTTCCAAGAGAGAAACGGTTTGGAGAAAGGATGAAGATAGACAGATGTCCAGCTCTTCACTGCTGATTTGCAGCTCCACAGCACTGTTAATAAATGCTAGTATGACTGTAAAATTGTAAAACAGAGGGATTGTACATTATTCTGTAAGGTAATGTGGAAATACCTTCAAGATATGGGTGTGGCCATCACAGAATATGCTGAGATGTCCTGACATGAAACTTTAGCCATAGTTGCCTCATCATCCTGGGACCTAAGACAAACACTTCTACTGAATTCACAATTAGATTTTCAAATTTGGAGGAACTCTTTCCTCCCTTGAAAAGCAACTTCCCTCTCCAGCCCAGTTGTCATTACATTGTGCTAAGGGTATAATAAAGAGCTGAATTATCTCACCCTTTATAAAGGGGAATAGAAATTACTAGGACTGGTACAGATATTTCAACCGAGAATTGGCTCTTTCAAAAGAAAATTGTTCGCCTCCCCTCTCACCACTCTAGCAGAGAGTGATTTGCCAGGTGCATTTATGGAGCTTTTGAGCCTTTCATGCAGCAAATGGCCCAGATTGCTTTTGTTTGCTCTCTGATCTGCAGGAAAGACACCACTTTACAACTGCCAGAACACATTCTTGGGCTGTTCTAATATAAAACTCTCATGTTCGTTGATTGAATAATCACAGACCATGTACAAATTGTAGTGAAATGACTCCCTGTTCCTCGCTTTTTCCCCAAACCTCAGGCACTGTCATATCCACGACAGCATCATGTCAAGCCCTGCAGAAGTGCTGAATCCTGAAGGCAGCATAGCTGGAACATTGCTGCAGCTGAGCTAATTACTCTTAGGTTTCAGTTTGGCTGATTAACTTCTGTGTAGCCTGTAATACCACAGGCATTTTGTTTTCTGTAGCTGTCATCGCATTAGTCAAAGGGATGAGACCACAATCAGACTAAGAACGATTCATTGCTTAGATAACATCAGTCTCAGAGGCTGTGAGATTTGTAAGATAGCAAGCAGTCAGCCATAGTCTAAGATGGTCCCAGGTTCTTCGTTACACGGCAGTATATAACCTTCTGATCCATATAATTTTCTGACCCAATAGGCTGATGCCACAGAGTTTATTTTGCTTTTCTGACCTATCTCCTTTACTTATTTCTACTGCAATGCAGATACTTTTGTCCAATGTGCTGCTACTAGATATACACACATATACCTCTATTATAACATCTAAACTCTTAGCTTACTCTATTATAATCACATTACTACATTACTACACTGTCAAACCCTTCATCATCTTATCTAATGCAGTTTCTTACTTACTTAAGGCATATTCTTACTTAAAACTATAGAAACATAAGTTTATGATTTCTCTGTTCAATGTCTGTGTACCTTGCTTTCGCATCAATCTAGACTTCTTCCAAGGCTGCAAATCAAACCCTCTTGAGTCTGTGAAGATTTCTATCTTTTTGATTCCCACAGTTTTCAATTCTGGAACTATCTTGGACAGTGTTAATCTGGGGAAAAAACCTCTGCCAATCATGCTGCTCTGCCATGCAATGAGACAGATGTCATTTCACTGTCTATATAAATGAAATTACTTTTGCAATGGTATGTAATGCAATCTCCAGTGTTCAGGTGCTTGTCTGCATCTTTTTCACCAGACTGAACACTCCAAATGTCTAAATACAGCTGATTGTTAAGCTGTTCACTATCTGAAGAGTTAGAGAGGGTGTTACATTAATCTTTGTTTATATCACTCTCAAAAACCTATTTTACTGAAATTCTTCATCTTTGTTCTTTCCTTAAAATCTGCACATTTGAGTCTCATCGCAATATACAAATTGAGTGGAAAAATAAGAGAGATTTTCACACATGCCCATCTGAAAAGGCTTTAAAGGCTGAAGTGGCAGAGGCAGCAAGTGAGCAATGATCTGTGTAGCAGTGAACCTCTTTCTCACATTGCGTTGTGAAAGCGGGAGCTGATATTTCCTGGCTAAGAGATATTTTCAGCAAATTTTCAGTTTTCCTATGAGAATGCTGTTGGATGTCTTGCTTAGATGCTATGGTCTCAGGCCATTGGATCTCTTCAGAAGAGGGATCAACACCTTGAGTGAAACTGAACCTGGTAACAACAACTCAGAGTTGTTGTGGTTCCCAGAGAATCCCAGGTTTGGCAGAACCGCAAGTAAGTGTTACATCTGTGTTGAGTTTTGTTTAAATCACAGCAATTAAGGCAAAAAAATACCTTTTCTGTATTCACCTTCATTTCCAGAGCCAGCAGAACAGAAGAAAATGGGGAGCCATTTGGATTGAGGAGAAACACAACCCTCTGCAGGCTCTTCAGTGGAGGAAAAGGCATATAAGGGAAATCATAGAATCCCAGAATGGTTTGGGTTGAAGGACCTTAAAGCTCATCCCATTCCATGGGCAGGGGCACCTTCCACTATCCCAGGCGGCTCCACAATCTCTCCAACCTGGCCTTGGACACTTCCAGGGATGGGACAGCCACAGCTGTTCTGGGCAACCTTTGCCAAGGCCTTAGCACCCTCACAGGGAATCATGTGATAAGGACAGTGATAGGACAAGGCTTAAGAATGGCTTAAGACACATTCCCCATTGTAAAAAGTTCCTCTCTAAACTGATCTGAAATCCAGCTCAAGACTTGGCAATACAAATTAAAACATGTACAAATCTGCCTTCTCCTCTGTAGTGACTGACTCTTTGATGTGTAATAATGGCTTCCCAATTGGTGCAGGTGTGTTTAGGATGATGTATCCCACCCAGCATCGGCTGCCTGTTGGTGAAGGTGCAGGTCCCACTCCCGTCCTGCTTGCCACCTCTGGGCAGGGGTTACGAAGTACAGGCTCAGCAAAGTCAGATGGCTGTGTTCAGGTAACACAAGTCCCACTTCACACCAGTCAGCCTCTGCTCTGGTTTGTCTGTCAGTGACAAAACCACCTGGATGTCTTGCCATCCTGTTCTGGAAAAAAACAAATCAGGCCAAGGTGTACTGCTGCTGAGAATCTCACCTCCCACTTCCCAGTGCCCACCCAGGTTTTGGTTATACCTGTCCCTCAAATATAACCCACTCCACGCCCTGCCTTCCTCTTCTGCTGCCATGTTTGGGAAGGATGGGATCTACCTGAGGGGACTCTGCACTACAGATCACCCAAGGAGCATCTCTTGCTGGGATCTGAGCCCTCCGTAGACAGTTGATTATTCATGTTTTGTTTGCTGGTTCAATTTATTTTTAGTTGACAGAAACAGCTGTGAGGGGGAGAAAAAATGAGGAACAGAAGCTGACAGCATGATTAACTTTTTAACTCAAATTGCTTCTCAATTAAAAGAAGCTAAATATTCCCTGTGCTCCTGGTGCCACTTTTCCATGTTGGCAGCTGCTGTGCTCCCAGGAACATGACACAGTTTCGCAGATGGAGGTGGAGGTGGGGCTGCACAGGAGAAAGACTGTCCACAGCTGCTCTTCCCTCTGGGGTCACCTCACGGGACTGGGGGACAATGCATGAGGTGAAAAGCCCAGCATGGCCAGTGCTGCGGGGTGGGCTCAGAGAAGCCATCGGGTTACTCAAGCGCAGCCTCCCCAACCACAAAATGAGATATCTACTGAAATTTCAAAGCTATTCCAACTCCTTGCAGGTGGAAGGGTGTGGGTGCAGAGAAGCATCCAGAAGTTCATGTTCTAACAGTGAGAAGCACTTGTAAAATCCTCAGACAAATCTCATACATGCTACCAGGAAGAAACCTCAGCTCTGCTGGGATTGATGATGTTTATTCACGGTACAACACTGGGAAAGTTTCCAGCCACCAGTAACCAGGGTGCAGTAATTTCCTGTCCTACAAAACAAGAGCTCCACTTCTCACTTGTGAGTCTTAAGATTCACAAAAGTCTTCAGCGAGTGAACTCAATATCTGCTTTTCCCTACATAACTTTGTTTGCCTGCCAGCCTTTTCAATACAGCTCCTTGTCCCACTCTGCCTTTTGCCTTGTGAGTATCAAGGCTCTCCTCTGAATCCTATACTCAGGTTTGAACTTTGACTCCCAATAGTTTGCCTAATTCCTCCTCACCCCCACAGAAGGCCAAGAAGAGGCAGGAACAGGGGTGTGCTGGGGAGGGATGGGGCAAGGTTGCAGCTCAGAACATCAGAAACAGACTCTGTCCAGGCAGCCCCTGGCTCCTTCCCCCAACAAGAATCACAGAATGGTTCAGGCTAGAAAAGACCACAGTGGATCAAATGGTCCCACCTCCCTGCTCCAAGCAGGGTCACATAACACAGGATTGTGTCCAGGTGGGTTCTGATTATCTCCATTGAGGGAGAGTTCACCCCCTCTCTGGGAAGTCTCTTCAGTGCTCAGTCATGTGCACAGAAAAGTTCTTCCTTGTGTTCAGATGGAATATTCTGTATTTTACTTTTGCCCATTGCCTCTTGTGCTGGGCCCCACAGAGCAGATCCTGGTCTTATGCTCTGACCTCTCCCTGCAGACACTGACAGATATGGAAAAGGGCCACTCTCAGCTGTGTGTCCTCTTGAGGCTGAACAGCCCCAGCTCCCTCAGCCTTTCCTCATCAGGGAGATGCTCCAGCCCCTTCATCACCTTCCCTGTGTGGACCTGGACCAGCAGGTCCAGAGGAAGCAATGGAGATGCTGCAAGAGCTGGAACCCTCTCGCTCTGGAACCAGGCTGGGAGAGCTGGGGGTGTTCAACCTGGATAAGAGAAGGTTCCAGGGAGCCTTCAACCTTAGAGCCCCTTCCAGTACTTAAAGGGCCTTCAAGAGAACTGGAGAGGGACTTGGGACACAAGCCTGGAGAGAGAGGACAAGAGGGAATGGCTTCACAGTGATAGGGTTAGCTTAGTAGGAAGCTTATTAGTAGGAAATTCTTGTCTGTCAGGGAAGTGAGTCCTGGCACAGGGTGCCCAGAGAAACTGTGGCCGCCCCATCTCTCGAAGTGTTCAAGTCCAGATCGGACAGGGGTTGGAACAACCTGGGATAGTGGAAGGCATCCCTGCCCACAGGGAATGGAACCAGATCCCTTTCATTCTATGATTCTATACCCACTCCAGGAGCTTCATGCCCCTCTTGTCCTAAGGAGGCCAGAAATGGACACTGCATTCCAGATGAGCCTCACCAGGGCTAAAGATATGGGAAGAACCCCATCCCTGACCTGCTGGCAATGCCTTTCGCACCCCAGGATCCCCCCCTTGGCCCCAGGACACAGGGCTGGTCAAGGACAGTTGTGACCCCCACAGCCTTCTCTGCAGAGCCAACAGGTCACCCCCAGCCTGGGCTGGGACACACAGTGATGCTTTAGCTCCAACATGGACACCCTCAGGCGCTAGATGTTCAAAGTGGAAGTCATCAGGGAGCAATAAGCCCCCACTGCTCCGCTCAACATCTCCCTTGGCCAAGCAGCCTCGGCTAAGCATAGGTGACTGTGAGCGACAAAGCACCGGCAGGGACGGCTGCCGCCGGCTGGGACCGAGAGAGGAGAAGAGACTCCTGGCCCCCCGGGGGAGCCAGTGTCGCGGCTGTGCCCCAAACCCGCCGCCGGCCCGGGGTAACGACACCACGGGAACATGGCGGCTGCACTGTGAGGGGAAGCGCTGCGCCCTCACTTCACTGTACCGCCCCGCACGGCAGGGGGCGCCGTGCAGCCCGCGCATGCACCGCTGTGCCAGAGGTTCGAACCGCCAACTGCCCCAATTCGAATTCGCATCCTCGCCGACCAATCACAGCGCGCGGGGCGGACGCGGCCCCGCCTCCATCGGCCTCCTGGCCAATGACGGAGCCTGCTGTGTTTAAAACAAGTGCGCGCGGGCAGTGGGTGGGATGGTGGCGCGGTGGGCGGGGCTCCCGCCGTTCCCGGCGCCCACTGGGCGCGCCCGAGCTGCGAGCGGGGCGTGTCAGCCCCGTAGTCCCCGCCCGACCCCGGCTCTCCGGTCCCTCCTACGGTCGTGCCGCTCTCTTGGAGCCGGGCAGGGCGCTGTGTCCGTCCGCGCAGTCCCTGCGAACGCGCCGCAATGAAGGCGGGCGGTGAGTGGGGATCTGCCCGCGGGCTGCGCGGGTGCTGCTGTTTCCCGGGTCCTCCTGGGCTGAAGGGCAGCTCCAGAGCGGGCTCTGCCTGCCAGGCGCCTCCTGAGGTCTGAGGGCGGGGGTTAACGGGATACCCCGAGTCCAGGCTGAGGGACCGCCGGCACCGGCAGCGGATGGGGGGCCGGGCCGACGGCTGCGCGCCCAAATTCAAACGCGGCGGGGATGGTGCGGCCCGGCCCGGCCCGGCGGGGGCTCGGGACCGGCTCTGCCCGTGCCATGCTCCCCGCCAGGGCCGTGCCTCAGGCCTTCTGTGACCACGGGGTCCGTGGCTGTGGCTGGCGGCTGTGCCTGAGTGCGCCTGACCTCAGAGCCAAGGGGTCAAGATGGGTATTGCGCGTGGGATAACATCTCGGGTGTCTGTGAGCTTGCAGGGTGCACAGGACTGTACAATAAACCCCGTTCAAAAGTAAGAGAAAATGTTTTTTACTGTAAGGGTGGTTGAACGATGGTACTTGATTGCCCAGAGCGATTGTGGGATCCACATCCTTGGAGTTGTTCAAACCCACCTGGATGTGGTCCTGCCCCACTTGGCGGGACGGTTGAACTGGGTGACCCCCAGAGGTCTCTTGCAGCCTGAACCGCTCTGGTTTTGTGAAGCAACACATTGGAAATGAACCTGTGCCACTTCCTGTCTGTAGAAATGGAGTTTTCACTGATTTGCTGATGTACTCCCTGGTCCCTGTTTGGATGCTCATATAGGTTGAACTGGCATCCCAGTTTGGGTGTCCATTTCATTTTCATGGCAATAATACTGCTGAGGATAATACATTTTGTATATATATGTATGTATGTGTGTGTATGTATATATAAATATTGCATTGAAATAATACTCCAGAAGATACAGGCAATGGATCTCCCATTAGCACCCCTGGCAGCAACTGCTTCAAAAGACAGGCTTGAGTAGGTAGGATTACTTTGAGTAGTCTGTGGTTGTGTTCCAGGGACTGCTGTCAGTTGAGAAGGAGAAGTTGGGGCATGGGGGAGGTAAATGAAGTGACAGTAGTGACAGTTAAACTATTGTTACTGCTGAACAGGGACAACCGAACTGTTTGTCACTACTAAACATGGTCACAGGAGTCAGGGCTCAGAGGGGCTCTTGGTGAAGAGCACTTTAGCTTGAGCCTTCTGAGTCTCTTGGCTTCATTAACCAATTTGAATGAGCCCTTTCTGCTCTTTGGTTTAGTCTAGTGGCATTATGGGGCATGAGCTATATATCCCTGGTTAATGTGCTTGCAGTGTCCTGTGCTGCAGTGAAGATGTGCTCAAGTGAACACCTGTGTCTGTGTGTAATACTAGGTAGTACCTTTTGTCCTTATGCTGTTCTATCACTAACTAAGGTGTCCTGTTTTTTCTTTTCCAGTGGTTCACTGTAGATGTTCCAGATGTTTTTCTTTCCCTTCAAAGCGAAGGATAATAAAACGGCCTAGAGTCCTGACATTCTTGAACCTCCCCGAGGATGTTCTGTTTCACATCCTGAAGGGCCTCCCTGCTGCAGACATCCTTTCAGTCAGAGCTGTAAGTGCTGCAGCTTCCCCTGTGCCAGGCTCAGTGCTCAGCTCTGCCTTCAGGAGCCTGGACTGCACACAGAACAGGCTTCTCGTGTCACAGAGCCTGAAGAAACCCAAAGTGTGCCTGCAGGATTGAGATTTTTGCTATCCCGGGGACAGTTTCATTTCTCACTGCGCAAGTTAAGAGTAGCAGCAGTATTTGACTGCTTTTTGTACCTTTTCTGCGAACATTGTCCTGCCAGATTACTGTGGCTGAACAAATGAGTTTCATTTGGCGTCTCTTGCCTTACTGGTTATCAGGCAGGCAACAAGTTAAACATAACTTGTGATTAATTAGTTACTTCTCTAAAATAAGATTGCAAAGACCTGTTTTTCTCTTGATCCTTTTATTTTGGTAATCATTATTTTGTGTTCCCTTCATGCAGGTGCACTCACATCTTAAATACCTTGTGGATAATCATTCCAGTGTTTGGGCACATGCAAGTTTCCAAGACCTGTGGCCATCTCCAAACAATCTGAGGATGTTTGAAAGGTAAGTTTTAAACATCAAATTTGTCTGGCCTTGTAGAAGAGGATGTTTGAAGGAAGATTAACTGTTCTAATCAGTCTTCAGTGTAATTGAGTGATCTGAGTTGTACAAAGAGGGAAATACTTTCTTTGAGAACGAACAAATGCTTGATTTCAGGTCTAAGCTTCAAGCTGTTCACTGCTGTCTCTTGCATCAGTGCAGGGCCTATTGCATATACCAAAGTTATTTCTCTTCACGAGCATTAATAGTCCAGATTGGAACATAACGCCTCATGGCCCTCACATTTCTGGTGCTCCCATGGGAATGAACAAGTGAGGCTGGGGGCTCCAGAGAATAATCCTGTTTCTAAGTCTGAGTTGGCTTGGTCACTTCTTGTGCAAACCAGTATATTGAAAAACAGGTGAATTTCAGTAACAAAGTTTGAAAGGGTAATAAGAAATCTGCTTTAAAAAGATGGGGAATATCTTTTTATCCATCTGATTTGAAGGGAATCCATTGGTGTCAGAGATTTCTTTAACAAGTTTAAATGCCATTATATGGTTTTGCTTCTGAGTGTCACTACTTTTTGAGGCAGACCAGTATGTGCACATCAGTTTGAAAGGCAGGAACACAAGGGCTTGATGTTTTGATGCATGTCCTTAGAGGGTTCAAGGACCAAACTGTGGATTCTGGTGCTAGGAAGGATTTTAACCTCCAGTGCCTTCTCTGTTTGCCCTTTTAGGGCTGCTGAAAGTGGTAACTTTGAAGCTGCTGTGAAGCTGAGCTTGGCATACCTGTACAATGAAGGCCGTAAGTGTGGGAGCTTGTCCTGGGGCTTTGGGGAACATGGCATAGCACAGGGAAGTTTTACATTGCTCTGCATAGGCATTGGCCACAAAGCTGCCAGGTGTTCAGTGATGGGGCAGGATACAGCCTGGGAATTCAGGGTTAGGAGTTATCCTCTACAAACTTGTGATCAAACTCAGCTGCTTTGGTAGTGGAATAAATGTATCAGAAGGGCCTGACAAGTGACAGGAGGAGCTTCCTCACACAAGGCCCTGGCAAGGCAGTTGGTATTTGCAGAATGACCCCCCAACTTAGGTTATGTGTTCCTAAAACCTGACTGTAGTAAGATTTTTCTTCTTTAGCAACCTCCATGATTTCTAAGGCTCTAAATGACAGAGACAGTTCAACCTTTTTCTGATTGGTTTCCTCTCGTCTGTCTTGGCCTGACTGAATGCCAAGCAGGCATTGTGAACAAACTCTACTTGATTCTTGGCTTTCTCTCTGGTTTAGTGTCCATCACGGGCCATGGGCGTGCAGAAGTGAATGGAATAAAGGCGTCTCACTACTTCAGCTTGGCAGAGCACCTGAATGTGTGCGCAGTCCCCTTTATCTGGCTGTTCATCCGTCCTCCCTGGTCCTTCTCTGGAAGCTGCTGTAAAGCTGTGGTCTTTGAGAGTCTCAAGGCAGAGTGTCAGCTTGACAAGGTCAGGTTTTTTTCTGCCCTTGGCTTTACCCTACGTCTTGTTGTTTTGGAAAAAATACTTTTTTTTTTCCCCAAGGAGCCTCCTGTGCTCTTGTTGCTTCAGTGACTGTGGCTCAGTCAGTTTATTGACTTTATTGCCAAGCCACACATGATAGACCATGAGTGCTGGAGGCCTGTACTGTCTCTTTGAAGAGGTTCAGTGCTTCTCAGGGATAACAAAATATAGAGAAAAGCAAGGGGGGAGAATGATTGATTGAATGATAAACCAAAACTGTTGTCTGAAATTACTAGCAAGAATTGCTGTGGTTTAACAATACTTTATTTTTATGCTTTCTTCAGGCTCAAAAAGGATCTATTCTCCACAGCTTGGCTAAGGTTTTGAATTTCTTTGAGGTGAGCAGTATTTCTGATGTGATGGGTTTGGATTTCATTTTTTTCTTGGTGATGCTAATGCTGTTTACCTTGATTAAAAACATAAATCAGCCAGATGTTCTTTTACTCCTCAAGAGTCCCAGGAGTTTCTGTTCTCATGAGTTTAATTTACTGGTTGTTTAAAGGAACATTATTAACTTAGTTTATTGAATTGTACAAATGGTGAAATTAATTTTGGCTTAATCATGGGTTTGCAGTACGTTCAGGTCTCAAAGGAAGCCTTCCAGTTGTAATGCCTAGCAAAACAAAAAATAAAATCAAAAGCCTTCAGTGGCAAGCAAGCCAAGAAGCATTTGTCTGGCTAAGGAAAAGCATTAACTGCTCTCAGAGCCTGCATCTGCAAATGGCAGCATTGAGTGGATGGAGGAGCATTCCTCAGGGGCTGAAGGGCATTCCCAAGGGATGGATTCTGCTCTGTAGCTTTAGCACAGTGTTCTGTAGCTTCTGAAGTGTTGAGGCGTCCACTTGTCTGGACAGCAAGAATACCAATATATGCCTTTTGTTTTAAGGATGAAGGAAAAAAGAAAGAATCCTTTGAAATGCTTGAAGAATCATCAAACCAGGGTTGTTTAATCAGCTCCTACCTCCTTTGGGAAAACAACAGAAAAGCTGCTGTAAGTAGTCATTTTTTGTCTCCAAACAACTTTTACACTAACTTCTGGATCTCTGTTATGTGCAAGGAATGTCCTCAGAAAGGAGTTGCTGTTCCTCAGAGCTCACCTTCTTCATAAATAAGGAGGGTGCTAAAAACTCTCTGAAATGAGCTCTGGTGTCTGCCTGGGTGTTTGAAATGAGGCTATGAGCAGTTGTAGCCAAGGTGCCACAGAAGTTGCTTTACTCCAACTCTGCTGAAGGCCTGGACACTGCTGGCCCGTGATCCCAGGGCTCTGGGGAACAGAATGGGGAGGCTCCTGCCTTGCCATTAATAAATCTGCCAAAGTTGTCCCCTTGGAATCCTGAGTGACTGCTCTCATTTCCTGTGAGACCTTGGGCAAGAACTGAAAAAAAGATTCTTAAAAACAGTGGTGTCATAATAAGAAACAGACTTGTTGCTGAAATAATAGATGTACCTCCGGGCAGTGTTTTTTATCTGGATACTGGTGCTACAATTCTTCTGTTTGCTGTGTAAAGGCTGTGGGGTTTTACATCTGTTTGTGTTCCTCTCTGTAGATGTCGGATCCTGGCAGATACCTCCAAAGTCTCAGGAAGCTACGAGACTACGCAGCCAAGGGCTGCTGGGAAGCACAGGTAAGACTGAGTTTTCCCAGAAAAGCAGTCTTTGTTTGGTCCTTTCTGTGCTGCCATTGTAGGTTTAAATTTGCTCTTTTTAGAAGCAGGACCAGTGTTGCTGAGTGATGTCTTTACGTGCATATCTGTATCTACCCTGCAGATTCTCTTCTTTGGGAAATTGCTGCACACCGGTGGCAGAATGGAGTAAAGATGCATCTTTTGATGGACTTAAAAGACTGGCCCCAAATAATCTGTGTGCTCAACATTTAAACCAAACTGAGAACTACTGGTTCAAGTAGTTTGCCATGTTCACTGTTTTCAGCAGGAAAAATAGAGGACCATCCTTTGCTACTTTAGTTTGCATTTGGTAAAATAAGCATACTTTCTTTTGTGTTTTCTCTACTACAGATAGCTTTAGCCAAAGCTTGTGGGAATGGAAACCAACTAGGATTAGAAGGAAAATCTTCCAGGGAAATGGTTTCTCAAATCTTTCAAGCTTCCCTTCCTATCAGCAAGCAAAGCATCTTCACTGTGCAGAAAGGAATGAATGAAATAATGAGGTAGGAACTTGGATCCAGGAGTGAGGCCCCACAGCAGAAACCATTCCCTATTTCCCTGTACATCTCTACAATCCTTCTACAATTTCTCTGGGCGACCTGTGCCAGGGCCTCATGGCCCTCACAGGGAAAAATTTCTTCCCAGTATCCCATCTAGCCCTGTTATCTGTCACTGTGAAGCCATTCTCCCTTGTCCTGTCACTTCAGGCCTTGTCCGAAGTCCCTATTGACTCCCTTTTCCTGAATAAACACCTGCAGCAGTGTTACCTGTGTTAGCCTGCCCCTTAATCCTTATGGATAGGTTCTGTATCCTTCCCTAGGCAGACCTTGATACATTCCAGTTGCTCTGTCACATGTAGGGCAGCTCCAGCACTTCCCCTTGCTGGCGTTGATTTCCTAAAAAAGTACGTTGCCATCCATGGCAGCATTCCAGCCACATGGGTGTCCCACTGTGGCTCTGTAATGGCAATGGGATCAGATCATGGCCCTGTGGCTACAAACACACCTCCAACTCCTCCTGTTTTATTCCCCACACTGTGTGTTGGTCTGCAGGGAGGGGAGGAGCAGGCAGGTTTTCCAAGGAGGACTGCAGGAGGATCCACCGCAGCCACAACCCCACTTGAGGGAGTTGGCTCTTCTCATGGGAGACACCTCAGGAGCACTTGCCATGGCTCTGCTTGGCCTGGCTCGTTCTCCAGCTGGATGTCATGGTGTAGGACACCACTTCCCAAGTTCTTCCTTAAGTCTCTCTTTCTGTTCTAGGTATATCCTGGTGGATTGGCTGGTGGAAGTGGCTACCATGAAGGACTTTTCTAGCCTGTGCCTTCACATGACAGTGGGATGTGTGGACCGTTACTTGACACTGAGACCTGTACCTCGTGCTCAGCTTCAGCTTTTGGGAATAGCCTGCATGGTCATTTGCACACGGTGAGGGTTCTGGCTGGTGAGCAGAGGTGGTCATTTTGATCATCCAAATTCTTTTCTGCAGCACAAACTTCTTCCCCAACCCCATCCCTTGCTTGTAATACTGGAAAGGCTCTTTGACTTTCCTCTACTTTGACTGCTGTTTAACTGTGTTTACATAGAAACACAGATTCCGTAAATGAGGCAAAAAAGGTAGTTCATGATGGTTTTTTTCTTATTTAAACACATGATTATAGTTGTGGATTGCTCTAAATGCATTCCATCAGCAACTGGAGTCTTTGACACCATATTGGCATGAGAAAGCTGGAAAGGAATAACAGCAACAGTGTTCCATAGTTGAGCCTGTGTACACTCAGATGAACTGCATGGTGTGGTGGAAGATTTATCCTTCTGTGTTTATTTATTCTGTATTAGGAAGAATTTTACACTAACTTCTGGATCTCCAAATTAGGAATGTTATAGTAGTTGGTTCCATCTTACAGGTGAAATAAAGAGCTGCAAATCTTTCTTTGCTGGTCTACCTGGGAAAGTACGTTGTGAAGTTGTTAAATTCTGGTCATTGTGGGTGCAGTTATCTGCCCTAAGTGCACAAATCCCCTTTCTGCTGGGGCTAACTTACTGTTTAACATTACAGTTTCATCAGCAAAGAGATGCTGACGATACGGGAAGCTGTGTGGCTGACAGACAACTCCTACAAATATGAAGAGTTGGTCAGAATGATGGGCGAGATCATTTCTGCCTTAGAAGGAAAGATAAGAGTGAGTTTGGAAAGTGGATGGAATATTTCCCCCTCCTTGGGCTGCTGTTCAAGTCAGGCTGTAGTAGTTCTTATCTAATGAGTTGGGGTTCAGGTCAGTGTTCTCAATCAACTGTGGAGCCTGTGCATGTCTCGGAGCATGCAGATACAGAACCCTCTGCCTTCTGTAGAGATTAAAACTTCAGTTTTAAGAGGCCATTTATTCTCTCACTGGAGAATGCATCAATGTCAATGTAGTGGTTAAACAAAAACCCCCAAACAAACAAAACCCAGCGCCTGAAACAGCTGTTCTAAACACTTTGTGCTGGTCTTGTATTTCCAACCTCTGTTCTCCTTTCTGCACTAGATACCCACCATTTTGGACTACAAAGAAGTTCTGTCAAGCATCGTCTCGCTGGAGAGAAGAACTCTTCACCTTTACAGCTTCATCTGTGAGCTGTCCCTCCTGAACACGAGCCTCAGTGTGTATTCCCCAGCTCGGCTGGCTGCTGCTGCACTGCTGCTGGCCAAGGTGCTGCATGGGCAAGGTAACCAGTCTTACCTCAAGCACAGAGTGTCAGTCTGCCTTCTCTTTCTAGGGAGATTTTTTCGGGATTTTGGGTGTTAGCTCGTCTTTAGACAAGATGTCCCAATCACTTGGCTGGGGGAAGTGGAGAGAAGGGTGGAGAAGAGGGGGACAGGTATAAGAAGTCAGAATAAAGCTGAGTTCAGCCTGTTTGGCTGTATTGGGCAGCCCAGATGATTAGAGGGCTGGAACAGCTCTGCTATGAGAAAAGGCTGGGAGAATTGGGATTGTTCCACCTGGAAAAGAAAAGCTTCAGGGTGATCTAATTGTGGCCTTCCAGTACTTGAATGGAGCTGCCAGGAGACATGGATAGACTCTATTTACAAGGGCCTGGAGAGACAGGACACAGGGAATGGCTCCCACTGCCAGAGGGCAGGGGTGGATGGGATATTGGGAAGGAATTGTTCCCTGGGAGGGTGGTGAGGCCCTGGCACAGGTTGTCCAGATAAGCTGTGGCTGCCCCTGGATCCCTGGAAGTGTCCAAGGCCAGGTTGGACAAGGTTTGGAGCACCCTGAGATAGTGGAAGGTGTCCCTGCCCATGGCAGGTATTGGAATGAGATGGGCTTTGAAGTCCTTTCCAACCCAAACCATTCCATGATTCTCTGATTCTATCCTACCTCTTAATAGCAGTGCTATGGACAGATATAAGCTTACAAATATAATGATCCTTATCCTATTAAAAAAAAAAAAGCTGACTCACTACAGAACTACTATACTTCATTAATATGTAATTCAATATATGAATATGTACTCTTCTCCAGCACACCCCTGGACCAGCCAGCTGTCTGAATGCACTGGTTTCTCTCAAGAAGACCTCTTGCCCTGCGTGCTGAGCCTCCACCAAAAGTGGTAATGGTTTTGGGACTCTTTAGGGGGGACACATGAGTACTTCAATTGCAGCTCTTGCAAATGTGCTGCACCTCTACAGTCAGCCCTTCCCAGTGAAGGAAGGGCCTTTGGTTAACTGCCTTGATCCCTTGCCACAAGGCACTAAGGTCCAGTTCAGGGACAGCTGTTCTATTTCTGCCAGCTGGTCTGGTCCTGGGTCACAGAAAACAGGGACGGAAAAGGAATTAGATGCTCACGTGCTTAGAAGCCACCGGGTGTCTTGATGAAGCTGCTGAAACAGCAACTCCCTTAGTACAGCACTGAGGGACAGAGGAAAATTACCTAATATTGCAGGTTTTCTTAATACTGTTTCATAGAATCCATTCTAAAATAGGGATTTTAATCTTTCGTTCCAGCTTCCATGATGATGTCCCAAAGGATTATAGGCAGGTGTCCCTAATGGCAGTAAAACAGCGATTTGAAGATGAGCGCTATGAAGAAATCGGCAAAGAACAGGTGGGTGAGCTGTGGCTGCATCTGCTGCTGGCTGACACCCAGAGCAGAGCCAGAGCTGCTGCCCCATGGCCCGCTGTCTGAATAAAGTGGGAGTTTAAAAATTGAGTTGCAGGGACTCTTAACTGATATTTGAGTGCTTGTGGGAAGAACTCACTGGGATAGGTTTCTCCTAGAAAATAAATAGTATCCTTCTGGCTATTTAGTTCTCATAAGAAGCTCATGATCTAATTCTTAGAGGTGCTTTATTTTTTTAAAATCTATTTATTTAATATTTTAGGTTATGAGTTACAGCCAGCTCTGCTCATTGTTGGGTGTGAAACAGAAGGACCCAGAGCCCAGTCCCTTGCACAGGAACGTAGTTGAAATTCAGACTTTCCTCAGCTCTCCCTCTGGAAAGAGAGCTAAAAGGTGAGTATAACTCATGGCTGTCAGCAGCTCTAAAGATCAGCCAGAGCCTTTCCTCCTCTCTGGTATACTGAGGTTTAATTCCTACATACAATCCATTTTCCTGAAACCATCTTGACCTACCTATTGAGAGTTGGAAAAGACTTGGCTTTTAACATGTGATTTCTGGGGTGTTTCGCTATAGGAGGAGGGAAGACAGCATTCAGGATGACAGAGGCAGCTTTGTGACTACACCCACAGCAGAGCTGTCCTCCCAGGAAGAAAGTCTGCTGGACAACTTCCTTGACTGGAGTTTAGATTCCTGCTCTGGTTATGAAGGTGATCAGGAAAGCGAAGGCGAGCGAGAAGGAGATGGTGAGGAGTTTATTCTTATAACAGGCAGCCAAGAGGATTAAACCTGTCTCTTCATTTTTGCTTAAAACGGTTTCTCAGGCACCAGATGCCTAAACTTTCAGCTGAAGACCAGTTGGAAAAACTCTTCCCCTTCCCCCATGGTCATAATTTTTAAACTCTCTCAGAGGTATCTATCTCTTCTTTCTCCTCACTACTTCAGAACATGATGAGGGGGTTTTGTATTTGCTCGGCATTTCGAAGTCAGGCTGTTTGCAGTGCACCAAATGTGATGAATGAGCCACTGTCTTAGAAACACTAATTTGCTGCTGGGTTTTGCTGACCCTGGACCTGGCTGCTCATTTTCTATCAGCTCTTAGTACCTGTTCAAATAATCTGAGGGAAGAAAAGACTCTGTGTGAACAGAGGGTGAACTTAGTGCCCTGTCCTCCAGGTGTAAGCAGACAGAAGGTTGACTCTTCCTTGGCTTTTTTCTGCTTGACTCTGTGCTGAGTGCCTGCTTGGTTCTGGATGGAGACGAACTAAGGTTTCTCTTTTCCCATCCTGCAGTGACCAGCCCCAGTGGGATCCTGGATGTGACAGTGCTGTACCTGGACCCTGCAGAGCATTGTGGCCAGGACTCCAGTGATGAGGACAGCCTGGAGTGGGATGGCTCTGGGGCACTCCACAGGGAGGGGGAGCTGCCAGGGGCATATCTCACCCCAAGGAATCCCAACCCAGAGGGGAGCTCGGGCTACTCTTCTGTCAACACTGCCAGTCCTACATCTTCTGTTGAAGACAGCCCTGGAGCCCCTCCCAAACCTACCTCAGCACTGCCCCACAGCAATTCCATGAACAGGGAGCTGTGCCAGCCCCATTACCTGCACAGGAGGCAAGTCAAGAGAAAAAACATGGCAGAACACACTGAAGAAAGGCTGAACTTGGCCTTCTTGAGCCTCTGATTTCCTCATGCTTTTAACTTTACCAGGATTCCCAGAAACCATATTTCTGTTGTGGTCATACAGGGATGATAGTGAATAGTTGTAAATACCTCCAAAATACCTTCCCTTTAACCTTGTCTATCTTGTACATCTGGGCTATTTCTTCCCTTCACAGCTGCCTTTTTACATATCCCATATTGCCTGATCCTCTGCTAAAGTTCTGCTCTCTCTATGAAATTCATAGCCCAGCTTTATCATCCCTCTTAGTGATAGAAAAGAGCTGTCCTGTCTCTTGCTTCCTCTGAGGAGTGGCACTATGAATGAAATGAATTGACATTGGTTCTCAAGTTTCTGAATGTAACACTATGCTTGAATTCTTCCCCTTGAAATACCTATTTTGAGGTTGTGCTGCCTTTTTACTCTGTCCAGATCTCCCTCAGCTCCCCTCTTGTCTATGGCATTTGCTGCACTGACACAAGGTTTTTATTGAAAAACCCCAGAGGTAAATGAAGGCTCACTGCAGGTCTGAGCTGCTCTCTCACCTACCTCTCACATGGTTTAAACTCCATTTGCCTCTTCTCTTGTTGCCATGTTTTTCTCACCTGAGAAATCTTTCTGTGCCTTAACATATAGGAATTGGAATACCAAGGTACAAGACTTCAAAAAGATGTCACTGAAGTTAACACTGGAACTGGACTCCAGGACTGTTTAGAATTTACTGTGGCATTGGCAACAGTTCAGCTACACACAGTGTAGTGAGTGTTTATTGACTGCGTTTTTTTATAAAATTGTTTTGTTAGTAGGGATGGATCCTGGTCTTCCTTCCCCTCATTCCCTGGCCTGAGGCTTGGAAAACTGCTGGGATTAGGTCAGGCTTAGCTCTGAGCTGAGTTCTGATGGCTGAGTTGCAGTGGCACTGCCTGAAGGCTATTTACACAAATCTCACAGGGAGCACAGGGCTCAAATCACCCTCATAACCCTACAGCAGCTCCAGAAAGGCCTTGAATCTGCCAAATAAACAACAGCAGCCTTGCATACACTTGTCCACAAAGTTTATTACAAAACCATGTACTGCCATTCTCATTCAAAAGAGAAAATCCCTGATTTAGTTTCCTGGCTCACGGTGCCTCCACTGCAGTTCTCCAGCTACTGCTTCCACTGATCTGCCATGCAGGAGTGTCTTCACATTAATTTTGTACAGCAGCAGCTCAAACTTCAGCACTGGGTCACATTAACATGGGAAGAAAACACTTATAAAAACCTCTCTCATTCTAAAACTGGTAAAAGTGAAAAGGCATCTGGGAAAAGCCTCACTGCAGAAAGCTCTGAACTCTTCCTTGATCTGAAAAAAAAAAAAAAAAAAAAGAGACGGGGAAGATAAATCAGTTTAATTCCTTCCCAGGAGGAGGAAATGAGGTGAAGAGCTGGCTCTGTGTTCCTGCTGGTGGATGCAGAGCCTTGGCTGATGCAGCCCTGCACTAAAACCAGATCTGGCTCTGTATCAAGCCTCGCTCTTTGAGGTGCCTCATGCCTAAAATAGCACCTGGGCACTAAAACCAGAACTACAGGCTGCTTTCTGAGAGAGAAAATCAAAAACTACAGCCCAGAACTTCAGATATAAAAAAATTACCAGATGGCCTGAAGTCTGCATTTTGTTATCACCTCCACAGCCCTTGCAGCCCCTTCAGCCTTTGCTTTATTAACCTTTTATTAAGAACAGGCTAAGCCTGGCTTTGTGTAGCATTGGACTGGTGGCAATAGGGAATGACACGTCAGGAGGAGCAGGTTGGTTTCACCTGGAGAGGTGTCACAGCCCAGCCTGCTCTGTCCTCACCAGCCTGGGGCAGTGCAGGGCACACTCAGGAGGTACCAGCACTCACCTCAGGGCACCACTCGGACATCCACGGAGTCGTAAGCTGAAGCTTTCATCTTTTCCAGTGGCTTCCCAAAGAGCTGCCGCAGGGCCGTGTAGTCAGGCTTCTCCTCGTACTCCAGTGCCATCACCTGCTCCAGGTAGTTCTCCAGGGCATCTGCACAGAAAGGGACTCGTATTGGAGCAGCACAGAAACTGCAGCTGCCAAGTGGCCATTTCAGGCTGCTTGTCCTGCAGCCAGCTCACCCACCCCCCCATGCAGCTGCAGAGAGGAAAACCAAACCAAGGCTAATACAAAGTTCAAAGAATCACTGAACTATACAATAAAATAGAATCACCAACTGGTTTGGGTTGGAAGGGACCTTGAAGCCCATCTCCTTCCACCCCTTGAACACTTTTCAGGCAATGGAACAGCCACAGCTTCTCTGGCAGCAACATGGGATAGGGAAGTGTTCTCTAGCCCCAGACACATCATTTCTAAACCCACTAGCACAGCTGTCCCTTCAGCAAGGTTCATGAAAGCAGATAATGGAAAGCAGCCCTTGTTCTGTACAGAAAACAAGGGATTTGTTCCCAGCCTGCTAGACAGTTCATGCAATGCTTGGTCACCATCACCACTGGAAGCCATTCTGGACCAGCACCCCAGCACAGAGAAACTTCTGGCTTCAAGTACAGTCAATCCTCCATCCCCGAGTCCCATTGCCACTGAGAGCAAGCCCATACCTGGAATAGATCTCTGCCTGAAGCACAGTCGGAGAAGGCATCTCACATCCTTTCTGTACCTGGAATAGTCAGCACAGAGTCCTGTCAGAAGGAGAAGCAATGGAGCAGGCACCTGAGCACCTGACTTTGACAACAGGGACAAAAAAAATCCCCAAAATGCTGAGTTCAGCTGGCCATGTTCTGGATGAAGCAGAACTTGGGGTTCACCAAACACCCTGGGGCCAGGCTCAGCCTTGCTATGCGATTTACCACATCCCAACAGTGTATTGTGACTCGGGGATTTCACAAGCCCTCCTCGCTGCTTTCTGCTGAGCATTTCCCAAAATAGATTATTTCTCCTACCTTTCTTTCTGTTCCACCACAGCTTTTACTTTGTCCAGCTCATCAGACCAAGGCAAAATGCCACAGAGCCATTTCAGAAGACAATAGCCCAGAGATTCCAAGTCACTCCGTCGAGATGGTCCTGATGGGAAGCACGAGACATTTACACGTCACTCATGAAGGGACAGAAGTTAAGAAATTCAAGAGCTTCATGAGGATATGTTCTGGGATATCAATACTCCTGGGAGCCTGCTAACATAGTTCAGGAATCACCTCCCAGCCTCTGGAGGAAGATTTCCTGAACACTGTGAAAGAGCAGTCACATCCCAACCAGAAGGACGGAATTTGGCACAGGCTGCCCAGGATAGCATGGAGTCTCCATCCCTGGAGGGATTTAGAAGCTGTGTAGATGTGGCACTTGGGATAGTGGTGACCTTGGCAGTGCTGGGTTTACAGCTGGACTCAGTGATCTTAAAGGTCTTTTCCAATCAAAGTGATTCTGTGATTTAAATGCCTTTCCAGCTCTCATTGCTTCAAGGTCAGAGCAGAGCCTGCTGCAAATCTGCTCTGGGCAGGGATCCAGTCTGGCTTGAAACAGATCCCTGCTAAGCCAGCATGAAGGGCCCTATGTTCTATTCCCCACACGCCTTCAGCAGCCAAGGCTCCAGACTGAGCAGGAACATCCCTGCTGCAATCACTGAATGACCTGGCAAGTCCCAACACAGCAGCCATCAGGAGGCAGGAGTGAACAGCCCAAACAGGAACCCGGTTCCTGGTGCATGTGAATACCTGGAAAGCAGCAGTGCCAGCAACGCCAGCGGGGAGCCTGAGCTCCAGGGAGCACCACCACAGGAGCAGGCCCAGCATGTGTCACAAATCCAGACCCACCTGTGCCCTTGTGGCTGTCCAGGCTGATGAACTCCACCGTGCCCTCGTGAGGGGTCCTGCTGCCCTCGCGCCAAGCCACATGCTTCCCCCCGGGGCAGTACCGGAATGCGAAGCCATAGCCAGCAAGGGTCACCTGCAGGGCAGCACAGAGCACCCGAGTGCAGAGCAGCCTCCACTGCTGCACCACAGCCCCTGCTGGGGACAGTGCAGCCTGCTCTGCTGCCCTGCCCAAGGCAGGGACCTGGAGGCTGCCTTATCTCAAGTCACAATCCCATCTCCAGTGCCCTTTCCTAGCAGCACTGCTCCTGCTCCCTACCTGTGTGAGTTCTGCTGGGTTCAAATAGACGTTCTCAGCAGTGATGTCCCCATGCACATACTCATTCTCATGAATGTACTCCAGGCAGTCTAGCTGAGAATAAACAGGGGGAGCATATCAGATCCATGCAGACTCCTGCAGCACTCTGGTTATCACTAAGCTGGGACCTTCCCCAGCTCCCTGCAGCCATGTGGATGAGCACCAAAAACACCACGTCCCATAGCCTTCAAATTCAAAGGTCAGGTTTTTCTCATTCTTTTTATCCCAAATTCTTTCAAGGTGACACAGTGCTGAAAAGATGCTACTGAAGTTTACAGCAGGCTTAGAGAACCCACCCAAGCCCCTGGAGCAGCTTTAAAACACCTCTGGGAGATCCAGAAGGAAGTTAGGAGTCTTTTCTGAAAAAGTCTCTTGGGAAGAATTGGTTCTCCACATACCACGCGAATTGCAATCTGAAAAGCCGCCTTCTCCCTCAGCAGGTGCAGGCCATCGCTCAGGACTGACTGAAGAGATCGCCCCAAATCAGAGAACACCAAAAATCTGCAGGAGAAAAGGGCTTTGCACATTGCAGTACCTACCTGGTTTGGAGACCCTGCAACAGACACTTGTCAAGTGATCCACTGGACCCCACTTCATCTCCAAGCTGACCTGGGCAAATACTTCCTTGACTTTTGGTAAGAGAAAATTTCTTATAAATGAGACAAGTGTGCTCCTCAGACAGCCTGAGTCCCCCCTTTGTGTTAAGTGTCACGGATCAGAATAAGGTGTCCCCTGGCCTGAGGGGCAGCAGCAGCAAAAGCAGTAACTTCATCAGCAACACAAGGACTGAAGGAAACAAAGTAATGAGGGGCAAACCATTTAATAAATGATAGCAGCAGTGCATAAGGTCAGGGGCCCAGGGGACAATGACAAAAGGACTAGCGGACAGCAAGCGGAGGAGAGGGAAAGCCAGAGATGCTCAGACAGCCCAAGAGCTCGGTCACCTCACCTGTAGCTGTCTGCATGCAGTCCAAAGCCAATACAGTTGGGGATGCCCAGCAGCGGCACGGAATGCCGCTTCTTCCACTTCTCCACTACAAGAGAAGAGGACAGTGCAGCAGATGCTGCTGAAGAGCTCCAGGAGGAGGGAGTTAGGGATGCTCCTCCTCTGAAGGCCTGCTCTGCCCTGGAGAGCTGACAGTGGCCTCTCATCCTGACTCTGTCCCCAGAATTCCAGTCTGACGTGTGCATTGGCACGTCAATGAATACAGCACTGTAGAGCAAGAATGGAACAGGGAAGATTCTGGGAATACCAGAGCAGGCTATGGCATGGGATTGCTACAGGGCTGGAGAAAACAAGGAAAGGGGGGAGAGAGAGAGGGTGAGGGACAAGCAGATTTTTACACTTCTCCCAGAAGTGTAGATTTGGCATAAATTCTTCCATCCCCCCACCTACATTCTCTGGGCAGCTTTGTTCTTGCTCCAGTTTTGGGATCAATGGAGTTGATACCAGAGATATGCTGACAGAACCATCCATGGAAGAGGGACAGAAGAGTGAGCCAAGGTCACTTGGCTATAGGGCTGGACACCTTCCAGACACATCAAAACAGAGTGAGGAGCACAAGAAAGCTGTGCTCACACTGCACTGTCCTACAGCACACAGACTGCTGGGAGAACTGGCATTGACCAAACTCCTCAGCACTCTGGCACTAACCAAGCAGGGAATTAATTTATCCTGGCCTGGCCTTCCAAGAGATTCACATAACTGATGAGAGAGAAATGCCAGTTATCCTTAGTCCTTGCCCTCTCAAGAAACACAAACCTGTGCCTGCCTTCGCAGCTCTCTGGAAGAAATTCTGTTCATTGTAGATCCTCCCATCTTTGGCATCCTAAAGGGAACAGGGAGGAGCATTACATCAGCCCCACACATCCTGCTGGAAAGGGAAATTTGGGTAAGATTGCTATAAGACCTTAATTACTCATTTTAAAGAAAGCAAAGATCAACTAACAGAACTGAGAGCAGAGCTCAGGTGTCTTGATTTCCTATTTAATGGTGCCCCCTAACAACCACATAAACTCCAAGCATCAGCACAGAACAGGAGAGGGGCCATCTCAAGCTGGGCCTTTCCAGCAGCCCATTTACAGCTGTCTGAGGGTTAACAACAGCCAGGCAGTGCAGCCCAGGAGCAGCATGGAGAGAGCTCTGGTCCCACAGCTGTTACATTAATGGGAGCCAGAGGTGACCTTCTTAGCCACAGCAGAGATGAGGGCATTTCTACAAACACACAAGTCTCAACAGAGAGCTGTAACATTTATTCTAGTTGTCAGAAACTGAGACAAGAAAGTCTGTATTAGAAACATTTGATGTATTGCTGTCATCGAGTGACCTCAACTGCACATAGTTCACACTCAGTATGTCTGTGTTTGCCTACACACACATATCTGTTCAACACTAACTCAGGAGATGCTACTGTGCAGGGAGAAAGCACCAGTGCTATATTCTACCTGGTTTGATACAAAACTGGTATCAAAGATAGCTGGAGGGACAGCAGGCTGCAGACAACACAGACCATGTCCCAGAGGGCATTTCACTCTGCATCTTGCCTGTGAGCCCACGTGGGTCATCAAACCCCAGAGCCAAAACGCTCTCATGTGCCGTATCACGCTCCACAGTGCTCAGCAGACCACCAAGCAGCCAAAAGAAAAACAGAGAAGCTGGAAGTGTTGCCTACAGAAGTGATTGCAGTTTCCCAGCAACTGGTTCTAGTTTTGTGGCACTTAGCAGATTTTTCTCATCCACACTGTATTCCTTCTCCATCCTCTTACATGTCTCCTCTGACAAAAGACAGAGGGATTATCCAAGTGCCTGCAAGAGCCTCACAAAGCCATCAGTCAGCACTGGCCCTCCTACAGACCAGAACCCTCAAGAGCCACAGTGGATGAGCCACAGACAAGAAAACAGTCTTTGAGCTCTGGTTTGTGAGTTATTGAAAAATCAATTGACTGAATTTCCAAGACAGAACAGCCGTTACTGGAAATAACACATTCCTGGAGAACCAAGATATTGACAAGTACCTGGAAAGCTAGCTTGGAACTCCAACTATAATTCCTATTTGATTTCAAAGTGTGCTCTGGCTTTACATAATGTCTCCGTGCTGGCTCTCACACAGCCTCAGCACAGCACCAAATTCCAACCTCTCCAGTTTCCTCAGACTTCAGCAGGGTGTGTGCACGCCTGCCAGAGAGGAGAAAAGTTGGTCTAACATTCCTGAATCAACATCTCCACCTCATACCACCAAGTTCAGTTCTGCAGGTTCCTGAGCCTGGTCAATCAAAGCAGCAGCCTTCTGAGATTAACACTTTGGGTTTTTTTAATCCTCATATCCATTTTCTTCACACCTTTAGCAGAAAAGCAAACTGAAATCCCAGCACAACACCCTCAGGAGGTTAGATCCATCTCCTAAGTTAGCAGGGGCCTCTCTGACCTCTCAAATTCCTCAGATACTCTCAGCCAAACAGGTCAGGACACAGTATTGTATGCACTATTCCTTACCCAAACAGATCAAAACTCACAAGTTTGAGGGAGTAGCTTTGCTTTTGAGGACAGGTTCCAGATGCTGACTGCGCTGTGGAAGGATGGAAGAGATGTGGTTACAGGAGCATGGAAAAGAGGTTGTGCATCATTAAATGCAGCCTGTGCAGCTGGATTAACTCATCCTCTGTTTCTTTCCCTTGAACTTCGCAATGCAACCTCTGTGACAGCACCTTCCCAGATCACTACAAAATAATTCTTACCTTGCTCCAGGAGCTCAGCACCCTGACATGCTGCGAGTGCAGTTCTGCTTAAGTCACAGAAGCATCTGGGCATGGCTACAGTATGGGGGGCTTTGAGGGGTATGTAAAGAATAGATCATTAGTAGAATCTCAAAGGCATCCCCAAATTCATTTGCTGAGGACTCCCTCCAGCTCACTCCATGGTTTGACAAGTCTGTAAGGGATGCCAAGTCCCTCTGCTCTGTATGGATGTTAGAGTTCTATGTGGCTTCCCTTCTCCAAAAGGATTTGCACCCATGACTTGACTGATGGCAGTTCCTCTTCTCATGCTCTTAGACCATGTGCTATCCACAGGTTACCTGCTGCTCATCACCTAAAACCTAGTTTTATAAAAGCACCCTCCACTATTGATTTTCTTTTTTATCACATTTTTTTTAAACATAGATGGATGCTCAGACTTTGTTATGCAACAGCTTGAATAATGAAAATGAAAGTAAAGCCAAATATCAGGCAAAAGTTGGTAATGGAAAAAATTCCTCCTGGACAGTTTCCAAATTAACAAGAGAGAAGAACAAAAACTCCCCTTTAGAAGTTTACAACTAGACTGAAAAGATCAGCACTTACTAAATGGCTGAGAAGCAGCCTATGTGGTATAGTTGCTTTCCTTGGCCCCAAAACACGCTGAGAATTGACATTTACTGGGTATTGGTACCACTTACAGCACAGGAACTCCTGTACAGTGCCAGCAAATAGTTTTTGGACCTAAAAGAACAGAAAGAGGAAGTGCGGCCCCAACAATGGACATTTCATAATAACAGAGCAGCCTGACGTCGGCTTGATATTACACTGGTGGCAGAGTGGCTGACAGGCAGATGCCCAGTGAGGAGCGGCTGGAGCTGTGCCAGGGGAGGTTTAGGTTGGATATCAGGAAAAGGTTCTTCCCTCAGAGAACCTGGCACTGCCCAGGCTCCCCAGGGAATGGGCTTGAGCCCAAGGCTGCCAGAGCTCCAGGAGCGTTTGGACAATGATCCCAGAGATGTACAGGGAGGGATTGCTGGGGTGTCTGTGCAGGGANGGGCAGAAGCGGAACGCGGGCTCCACGGCGAGCCCGCACTGCGGGCAGAACCGTCTGGGCCTGCGGGACACGGACAGCGTCAGAGCCCGTCCGCTGCCCCGCTTCCACCGCCCCGCTCCCGATCCCCCAGCACCTTGGGGAGCCGCCGGACAGCTCCGCCCGCGGCCGCTCAGGGGTCTGTGTCCCTGTCCCTCTCCCTGTCCCACGCCGCCCCCGCACCCTCCTGCCCGACATGGCCCCGCCGGAGCAGCGGGGGCCCGCCCGCCGCGCCGCCACCGCGCAGGCGCGCCCGCCTCGTCCTGGCTAGACAGCGGAGCAGCGAGGGAGGAACGCGGGCTTGAGGGGACATCGGGATCTGAAGGGAACACGGGGGCTGTGTGGGAATACCGGGGATGTGAGGGAATACCGGGGATGTGAGGGGACACGGGGGCTTCTGAGGGAACACCGCGCTTGTGAGACTACACCGGCGATGTGAGGAGGCACCAGGGCTCACGACGGTCCCGCGGCCCGTGGGNCCAGAGATGTACAGGGAGGGATTGCTGGGGTGTCTGTGCAGGGACAGGGGCTGGACGCCAGGGTACGTGCGGGTCCCTTCCAGGCTCAGAACATTGTATGAATGACGGATCCTGCAAGCCTGCGGGCCACTGCCAGCCGGCGGACACCGCAGTGTCACCCACTCCGCGGGCTCTGGAAGTTTCGGGATGTTCCGACAGCTGTCGCCGAACCCGNCCTCTCCCTGTCCCACGCCGCCCCCGCACCCTCCTGCCCGACATGGCCCCGCCGGAGCAGCGGGGGCCCGCCCGCCGCGCCGCCACCGCGCAGGCGCGCCCGCCTCGTCCTGGCTAGACAGCGGAGCAGCGAGGGAGGAACGCGGGCTTGAGGGGACATCGGGATCTGAAGGGAACACGGGGGCTGTGTGGGAATACCGGGGATGTGAGGGAATACCGGGGATGTGAGGGGACACGGGGGCTTCTGAGGGAACACCGCGCTTGTGAGACTACACCGGCGATGTGAGGAGGCACCAGGGCTCACGACGGTCCCGCGGCCCGTGGGCTCCCCGTGGCCCGGCCGGGCAGAGACACGGCTGGTCAGGCCGCCCCGGTGGGGGCCGGCGGAGCCTCGGAATCCCTTCAGGCTGTGGTCCTAGCGCTGCCTTCTGGGGCCGAGTGTTTTCACATTACTTCGTAAAAGACACCAGAAAACCATTCAGGAAGCACCCTGGGACTGCGGAACAGGCGCTCACAGGTTAATGAGTGCAGGAGTGATGTGTGGCACAGGGCTGCGTATGCAGCCTATGCACCTGTGTATACCATCCCTTGTGTACATTCTGTACTTCAAGCAGGCATCATTTCCATAAAAGAGGTGTAGGTGGGCTTAAACCTTTCCCATCAGGTGGGCTGAGGCCATAGTTTGCCTGGGGAAGGTGCCTGGCCCCTGAGCCTCCACAGCAAGGAGCAGCAGAAGTAGGTGAGGTGGGGCATTAGGGACCTGGTTCTTGTCCCACAGAACATCTCACATGTAAAGATGTTTTTCAAAGTCCATCCCAGTGAGCCATGGAACACCAACCACTGGGCACGAGTAGGAGCCAAGTAGATGTGGAAGACCACTGCTCATTGCATGAGCTTATATCCACAAAAGCTTAGCATGAAGCAGGAGTGAGCTCCATGTGCCGATGGTAGAAGGTGGAGCAGTGGTGGAAGGCAGCATGAAATAACACCTGGACTCTGAACCCCCTGACTGAGCCCACCTGGGGCTGCAGGGCTTGGAAGGAGCATCTCCAGATAGGGTGTCCTGAACAGACCTCATTCTGCCACAGGCTGGTCACCCCTTCTCACCCCTTTGCTCTGAGTGCCAGGGCATCTTCCTGATATTCACTAAGCACACAAAAAGTCCCAGCAAAGCCAGAACTCTGCCAAATGACTCTGGGAAGCCTGGCATGTGTTTGAATTGGTTTCTGCAGCTGATTGCTGGGAGTTTTTTGAAGCACCTAGACACTGTCAGGAGCGACAGGGCAGGCTGGAGGGATTTTTCCATTCCTGCTCACTATGGCCATCAGGAAACTGCACTCCACAATCACTCTGTTATTTCCCCTGGCATTGCAGGCAGCAGCAGAACATTGAACCACCTCTCACTTCCACTGCCAGCCCCCTGCACAACTACTTCATTCCCAGCTTTTCCCACATCTCATACAGGTACAGCCTCAACTCCTTTGTTAACCAAAGCATCCCCTCAGAATTTTGAGAGAAAAGAAGCAGCCTTTTATCAGATTTGTTTGAATCTACCTTAACAGGCTGGTGGGTGGTGTTTTGTTTCCTCTAATTCCTGAATAGAGATCATTGTCCCCAAGCCCTCCATAGTAACCAGTGGCTCAGCTGGGAATCACTTGGTTCGGCAGATTTATGAAGACTTCCAATTGCCTTTTTTTTTTCCAATTACCATTAAGTTTTTAAATTTTCTTAAGCTGTTAATTCTTGATCATTGCTCTATAATTTTGTTGGTGGTTGCCTAGGGAACAGTGATCGTGACATGATTACATTCAATTTGGGGAGAGAAGAATCCATGCAGTAAACAGAAATACAGAGTGCTTTAAAAAGGCAGACCCCAAAAACACAAGAAAAACTGAGCAAACAGTGATAGGGAAAGGCACACAATAAAGTGGGAAAAGGCAATTCTTTAAGATTTATTTCAAGACCCACCAAACCAGCATCAGAGAAGAGAAACCTCCATCCTACTTAGTGCTGTATTGAAAGTAATAATTAGCAATAAAAAAGAAACTCAAATAAATTAAAAGGGAAATAATTAACAAATATCTCCATTTCATAACTGGTAATTTGCATCAGCAGGGCAATCTGGGTGCCTGCAGTCACTCCATAGGGGATTGTGTCTGCAGCATTGCACCTTTTGCCTGGTCTCAGCAGGAATTTGCTCCCTCTTTCCTACTTCGGGCATTGAAAACCAGTCTGGATTTTGGGCTGCAGAGGCCTCTGGCTCCTGAAGAGCTTCTGGAGAGCAGGACAGAGCAGATCTTGAGGTCAAGCTTTGGTTCTTTGAACCTTCCAGCTCTCAAGTCTTCGGGTGAGGTGCCAGGGCCTCACCACCCTCATACGGAAGGATTTACCTCTGGATGATTCCCTGTTGCACTGCCCACCCATCTCACCCATTAGCCATCATTTAAAACCCCTCCCAGGGTTTCATTTCAAGGGTTTGCATCCCAGTTTTATTCTCCTTTATCCAGAGCTCATCTCTCATGGGGATGCTCCCTCTATCCCCCAAGTTTCTCTGGTTTATCTGTAAGCTGAAATTCCACCCCCATACACAGCAACCTGCAGCACTGCCTGCCCTGTTCCAGCTTCCTCAAAAGCAGTGGGCTAGGTGAATTTTTAACTCTCCCTTGCTCTCGGAAGAGGGAAAAGTATAAATTTTTAGAAGATCTGTCTTCCTGTGGCCTTTGTGTGTTGAGGATGGTCTGACAGAGTCACAGAATACCCTGAGTTGAAAGGGACCCACAAGGATCATTAAGTCAAACTCAAAGTCTGTGCTGCTGTGCCCTCTGGGAAAGTGCAGACAGCTGGGGTGGCAACAGAAAGATCCCTGTCTCTGCCCCGCAGGAGTTTCCTTGGTGCCAGCTCAGTTATGTTGCCCTTATCTCATCCTTGGCTTCCCAGCACACTGCCAGCAGCCCAAACACGTGACTTATCGGATTTAGGTGCTGGCAGAGATCTTCGAGCTTGACAGAATGCCCAAAGCTGCCAGTTCTTCAACCTCTTAATGAAATGAGGCTGTTCCTTTTCATTTATACACCTCTCAGATCTTAAAGTGATGCCTCTTGAGAAGCCATGATAGAGTCCTGGGAGAGGCCTTGGAACCCTTTCAGCTCCAAATTGCCAGGTCCAATCCAGCAGCTTTAAGAGGTCTTGGCTGTTGGCACACCCGTGGGAAGTGGCCCTGGCGACACCAGCTGCCTCTCTGGGCTGGAGGGACAACCAGGCTGCCTTTGGGCAGTGCAGGCAGAGCCTGCCCATGTGTCCCAGGCCATGCTGCCTCCCCAGCTCCCACCATAGTGGGAGGCTCACCCAGGCACAGAGGAGCAATGGCTGCTGAAATTCCCAGGCACGTCTCCTCTGTGCTGGTGGTGCACCAGGGTCTGTTGTACGGTTCTGTCGCCTCAAGGGGTGTCCCTTTGGCTCGCTCAGGACCCCAGCGATACCGTCAAGGACAAAAGCAAAAGACAAGAGGCGCTCTTTCTTCTCGGGACCACAGTTCCACAGCTTTAATGCAGAACAACTCCAGGAGAAGAGAGAGAGAGAGTACCTGAGGCGGGAGATTTTAAACCCGGGGGCGGAGGAAATGAACACCTGATGGGAGGGGTCAAGGGAGGAATTAACCCGGGGGGAAACCAACACCACTGGACTTGGGGAGGGGGTGCAGGAACAAACCATGTGACACAAACCTCTCAGTGCAATAAATACAAACTACTCAGTGCAAATGAACAAACCACCCAGTGCATTACAACAGTCTGTCAAGGGCCTGGAGTTCTGTAACCCTCAGCAGGGATGCAGGGACACCCTGGGGACACTTTGCTGGAGGCTGGTGTGGGTAGAGACTGTGCCAGCTCCCTGCAGGGCACTGCCAGGGAAATCACACTTGAGGAGAGCATGGATTGGGAGGAGCAGCAGGTATTCTGGAAAGCTTCCTCCAGTGTCATCCTTCCCAGCCCATGGAGATTTTCCTGTGTCTGAGCACTCCAAGGCGAGTCTGTTTCACTGTGCATCTTCCCAGTACTTAAAGGGCAAAGTGATACACCAAGAGACTCCAACCTGGCAGCCAGGATTGGAGGGCTGCAAGCTGGCATGCCTTGGGGTGAAAGGGAATAGGGAATCCACCCTGGGGAAAAGAAGCCCAAGCCCAAAGTCCTTGGCAAGTCTGGGGGGACCAAGAGAATGTGTTGGATCCACTCACCCACTTTAATCGGAACCACCATCCTGGCATTTTACTCCTGGGCAATGGCACTCCAGGGTAAAAAATGCCAGTCTCAGGGCTGCACCATGCAGCACTGCAGCAAAGTTAAGGATGGAAAGAAATGAAATGAGGACAAGAAGGAAAATGCTCTCAACAGAAGTCAGTGTGTCTGTCCCTGCACCACAACTCCCGGGATGTGTCCAGGGAAGCCCTCGCTGCATATCCCTGAGCCAGCAGCTGCTCTGCAGGGAGGTGCCACTGGGCCTCATGGGATGTGTGCCCTGCTCCCGCTGCTTCCTCCCTCACAGGGAGCAGCAGGAGGCTGGGATGGAGGGCAAGAAGCGATGCAGATGTGGTCACACAAGGACAGCAGTAGTGAATCTCAGCCAAAATCCTTGCCTGGATACTGCCCAGGGTGGCAGGGCCATGGGGAGAGCAGAGGAACTAAAGGAGGAATTATTTAACCAAGTTCTTCTTCCTAACATCTGCATTTTGCTGCTGGCTGAGAGATGAGGGGCCAGAGCAGCCTGTGCCAGGCCCACGCTGGCATGGTTGCCCTGGGGACTCACTGGCACACACCCTCCCCACAACCTTCCTGCATTTTGAGTGTCGTTTGGACAGGGAAGGGGAGGTCCTTGATGGACAGAGATAGGATGGTTTCCTGAACCAGACAGCACCTTTAACACAGGTTAAACCCTGAAACCATGTATGGGGTGAGCAGGGCTGGGGTTTTCTGAACCCAGATGGCCTGAAGCAGCAGGATGGATGTCCCCACTGCTGTTGACAGGATGGCCCCTGTCACTGCCCCTTGGGAATAACACCATGGGAGATGGGGGTGACAACAGCCAACAAGGAAAGGTGATGGAGAACAGTTTGAGCCATGATCTCAGGGACACAGGTGCCAGAAGCAGGCAGCAGGAGCAGGGTTCACAAGTTTGGCACAGGGGCTGGTTCTTCCTTCCAGAAGCTGATGCGAGAGGTCAGACAGGGACGTCGCCCAGGCAAGTGCTTCCCCACTGCCTAATCCCTGCTGTCCCTGCTGCCTCCTCTCTGCCTGATCCTGCCTTTTTCTGGGTTTCTCCTGTGTTCCTGCTGAGTCTTCTGGACACTCCCAGCCTTGGGTGTGAGCTGAGTCACTGCAATGCCACTGCACCTCATTGCAACATCTCCTGTCTTCTGTTCTAGGCACCATGAGGAGCCTGTAAATACTTTCTTTGGCAAGATTTTTGTTTTGGTCTAATGGCTCAGCTTCCTTCAAAGGCAGGCATGGAGAGGAACTGTGTGAGGCAATAGGGAAGGTCACGGGAGAACTGAGGCAGCTGTAATTGGGGAGGATCAAACCCAGGTTTGAGCAGGGGTGTGGACAGGTGGCTTAGTCCAGGCTGGGATGAAGCTCCAGCGTGTCACCGCAGGCAATGACTGTCCCAGATCCTCCCCAGGCCCACAGTTACTTGTGACTACTCAGCTGGCTGCTGGCATCACCTGAGACAGGGCCAGGGGCCTCGTTATGATGAAGATGCTGGGCAAGACCACACCATTCCCGAGGTGGCCATAGCAGGATGCATGCAGAAGGGTGACACACGATGGAGGAAGGCAAACAGGGAGAGGATGAGCCCCCAGCCAGGCCATGCTGGGAGGGAAGGCACATGCCATCCCCACGCCTGGCCTGCCTGTGTCATCCACATCTCAAAATGCTCATATGGCTCTCCTGAAGGATAATGACTCTGAGCCAGGCAGTTCCTTCCTGCCTCTGAGCGCTGTAACGAGCTCTGCTGTGTGCCACTAAGGACCAGAGTGTGAGCAGGGAAGCTTTGCTGTGGTCTGGTGGCTGCTCAGTCACCCATGGGAGACAGCTTCAGTTCCTCTGCTGTCTGTGGAACCAGCTGGGGGAGGGCAGAACAGGGCTCCCAGCTGCAGCTCTGAAGATGGGCACTGGGTCCAGGCCTCTCCCAGTGCAGCCCAGCGGGAGATGGGATCTGGGCACAGGCCAGTCAGAACTTCAACTGCAAGCACCCCATCTGGGGCCAGAGCCACAGCTGTGACTTGCTCCAGGTGCCCCGGGGAGCCAAAACTCAGCTTTGGCCATCACCAGGATCAAAGGCACCAAGGTGGAGAGTGGGATCTCCCAGCTCAGGGGGTCCCAGCAGTGCAGTCACGAGTGCCACTCTCTGTACAGGCCTCATCTTAACACCAATGCTGCTGATTCCTGCTTCCATACCCAGACACCTTCACCTTTGCCCCGGTTCTCAGTTCATTTCCTCTTCTCCCAAGGGCCAGCCAGGGTCCAGAAAGTGGCTACAAATCCCCAGGATCAGAGAGGAACACAGTTTCCAAAGCAGTCATACTCAAAGCCATCACTGTGGCATTCAGCTACATGGAGACCCCAAAAAATTATAGAATCATAGAATTACAAAATAATTTAGGTTGAAAAAGTTCTCTGAGATCAAGTCCACCTGTTCCTCCAGCACTGCCAAGGCCACCACTAAAACCTGTCCCCAAGTGCCATACCCACATGATTTTTGAATGCTTCCAGGGACTCCATACTTCTCTCAGCAGCCTGTTCTGATGCCTGAATTCCTTTTCTTTATCATGTGGAAACAGACAGTAGCTGGGGGCTGCCCTGCTTCCTGCCTGTCGTGGCCTGGGGCAGGTTGGGTTCACTGGGGCACCCCAAATCCCTCCCAGAACTCACAGCACCAGACACCTGCCCAAGGGGTACCCCATGTCCCTTGTTCAGTAGAGCTGCCTCGAGGCGTGGCTGTCCTTGTCCTGACTACAGCCCCTTTTCCCCACCCTTCTCTTCCTCCTCCTTCTGCCCACACTGTGCAAACTTTCCCCACCTTGGTGTTCTCAGCATCAGCAGCACCTTCTCCTGCCAACTTGGCAGCCATGGGCAGGACGGGCAGGGCAGCCAGACACCAGTGACCACACTGCACCACCGGCACTTTCATCCTTATCTGGAGCATTCCACCTGACCCCTGGAGCGGCCCGGGAGTGCCGCATTCCGCACAGGAGCTGGCACCTGCTTCCAAAAACCAGGGCACCGGGGCAGGGCCCGGTGTGGAGTGCTGCTGCTCGGGAGCAGGGTGGACGGACAGACGGACATGGCAGACTGCCCATGCCCATGCAGGGACAGACTGACCCTGCACCACGAGTCACCACGGCTGCTCACAGCCCCCTGCACACACACACATACACAGCCCCTGCACACACACACATAGCCCCTGCACACACACACACACAGAACCCCTGCACACACACACATAG
>VWZV01007377.1:645827-691808 GCA_013397155.1 Irena cyanogastra
CGCCTCCGCGCTCCGGCGTGGCTCGGGCTCGATGCCAGCGGTGGCTCCTGCGCGGGCCCGCGCGGGTCGTGTCCCCCGTAGGCTGCGGCAGATAGAGGCGCGGGATGGAGGCGGCGCCGCGCGGGCTCCGCCGGGGATGCTCGGCCGCGCTCCGGCAGCTGCGGGGGGCTGCGCCTGCCTGGGACCCGCCGGCGTCCCGGGGGAGCTCGGACCACCCCTCCCTGCCGGGGAACGGACGCGGGGCTGCGGGGACCGAGGGGGCATCTGCCGGCTCCTCTGCACCCCGGGCCCTAGCTCGGTATGAAAGTCTCTTATGCTGAGACAGACCTTGATGGGCTGGAGCGTGCGGAGGGAAGGGAACGAAGCTGGAGAAGGGGCTGGAGCACAACTCTAATGAGGAGCAACCAGGGACGCTCAGCCTGGAGAAAAGGAGGCTCAGGAGAGACCTTCTCAGTCCACAACTCCCTGACAGGAGGGTGCAGCTAGGTGGGGATCAGACTCTGCTCCATGGGAATAAGTGATGGAACAAGAGAAAACAGCCTCAGGTTGTGCCACGGTATGTTTAGGTTGGATATTGGGAAAATTTCTTCGTGGAAAGGGTGGTCAGACACTGTCTGCCCAGGACAGTGGTGGAGTCCCCATCCCTGGAAATGTTCAAAACCGAGTAGAAGCAGAAGGGATCTCCCTGTCCTCTGCTCACAGCTGCCCAGATGGCCTGTCCTGCCCAGCCACTGAGAACTGCAGGGCAAGAGCAGGGTTGTACAAGGGTCTGTGAGAAACCCGTGTGTCAGGCTCCAGACCTTGTTTTTGCTAAATCTATGAGGCCAGTGAATTTGCAGAGTTTGTCATTTTATGGGGAACTGCAAACTCACTGGGCAAACCAGCAATGCTGTTTTTAAGGCAAAGGGGTTGACCAGCTCTTGCAGCAGCTTTGTTCCCTTGTCTCCTGCTGCTGCCCCAGCACAAAGGCAGTTACAGACACAGCCATGGAGCCCACTAGGCTCCCTGTGCCCATTGACCCACTCCCACTGTAGGGCAGCAGCTGGGCACAAGCCAACCTCTAATTCTGCAAACAGAATCTAGCCCTAGCTTTCTTCTTTATTTCAAGGCCTGAAGTTCCTGTCTGGGTCAAACCCAGACTCACATGTCTGTCAGACACTGAGTGTTGGGTTTGTAGAGGGCTGTGAGGTCACTGGTCCATGCAGCACCCAGCACCCCACCAGCCTTACAGCCTCTTAGAAAGTTTTATTACTGTTTGCACAATCAAGGTGAGGTTTTTATGGTCTCGCTCTATCATGACTCCCAGATCTCTGTGAACACTGAGAAGGTGAAAACACCTCAGCAGCAAGAGCTGTGTGTCACTGAGCACTAACAGCTGGTCTGGTGGCTGCTGGCCCTAGTTGCTCTTTGCAGGACCTGGGACTTTCTGGATGCACCCGCCTCGGAAATCACTCGCTCTTCCTGTAAACAGTGGCCATAAAAAGTCCTTGCCCTGCTATGGCTGCTTAATTTCCAACACAGACACTGTGGGGAGCAGAGAGGAATTTCCTGCTCCCGCGACAGTGTAGAAAGTACCAGGGACTGACAGCCCTCGCCAGCTGTGTGATGCCACCATCCCGGGCACGGCTGCAGAGGTGCAGGCACCTGGCAGCTCATCTTGTAGGGGTGACACGGTGTCTCTGTCAACAGGCAGGAAGAAACGCCGGGTTTATATTGAAAAAGGCAACGTCTGCCATTTCCAGGGCTGGTTTCTATGGGAACAGGACATCAGAAGAGCAGAAATGCGGTGTGTGCTCTAAAATAACTGCAAGCTCCCGGGAACGTGTGGCCTTTGCTCGGCCTTTTCTGCTGAGGCGGTGGCCGGGCGCAGCCACCTCCCGGTGACGAGGCGGTGTGGAAGTGGGTCAGGAGGTGGGATGCTGCGGCCTTGATCCCTGCCGACCGTCGGCTTGTCCTCATCTAAATCCACTGGCAGAACAGCTCTGCTCCAGGCTGGCAGCTGGTGCCACCACATTATCCGGCACAGCTTGGTACTGCGGCAGGGGCTGCTGGGGACCAGGTGGTGAGGACCAGGCTCATATCCACTCATGCAGGCTGTGGGCAGGCAGGAATGTCTGCTTCCTCACTGACCTCCCTGAGGATGGCCAGGGTGTGTCTACACTCACTACACAGGAGACCCTTCCTCCTGCTGTGGTCAGATGCAGAGAGCAGGGAGAGGAACTGGGTTGTTCTCCCAGAAGCTGGTGGTGGTCGCCTCTCTCTTCTCCCAGATCTTTGGCCCTGTCTCTTGGTGGGAAATCCAGTCTTATCTTGTAGTGCTTCAGGTCAGGCAGGAGCATCTCTGATGGGGACAACCCAATGTGCTGCCCGTGTCCTGCTGTGAGGCACCTTGGTGCCTGTGGCACTCAGCCCTCCCTTGCTGCCAAAGATGGGCCCAGACATGGACCTTGGGCCCTGCCTGAGATGCCTCTGATCATGAACATCTCAGGGCTGATCCAGGCAGCACCTCCCAAAACAGGTTTTCTCTCTTGAGTTGGAAAAAAAAAATCGTATTTTGGATGCCAGAGCCTGGAAAGCCATTTTTGCTCTCAAATCCAGTAAGAGCTTTTGTAACTTAACTTCTTCCTCCTCTCATGTCCAGCAAGCAAAAGGTCCAGAACAAGTTTTCTCGGAACACTTAAAAACTTGGAAAACATTTATTGGCAATAATGGAGTTTTCAGCCTTTGTATAGTGTTTGTGTTACCCAAGAGCTGCTTGACATTTTCCCAGCAGCAGCCATAAGACCCGTGGGGGCAGTCGGGGGGGCAGCTTGAGTTCGAGGGTGCAGCGGGGCGAGCAGGATTTGGGATCTCTGCGAGGGCAGCAGCTGCTCCTGCCTGACCTGCAGCATTTGTCCTCTTTAAAGTGAGCCACAACTTTGATTCCCTTGGTTTGCTCTGGATTCCTTCAAGGGGGTGTGTGACAAACGTTTCTGCTTGAGGGTAGGGGAGCTTATTTGGGGGCATTTCAGATGCTGCAGTGTGGGGGGTGTGTGTGTGGGCCTGGGTGACCTGCTAAGGGATCCTGGGGCACAGCATGGACTGTTGTGCTTGGCCACATGTGGACCAGAGGTCAGCTGGAGACATGGCACTTCGTGAGGCGCTTGAAGGTGTCTTTACCAAGTCCTCATTGCTATTCCTTTCCTGCTTGCTCTGGGTGGGGGTTCTGATGGACTTTTGGGGGCTGAAGCAGAAGATCTCTTCTGCTTTTTCCTGCCTGGAGAAAGATCCTTGAACACAGATGTCCCTGCTGTTGTGGGAATCTGTCTTCTGTGCATAGAGTGGCAAAGAGACGGTAGGTGTTTTGTGCTCTGAGAGCACGTCTCGGTTTAGCATTGAGGCGGGGAAGGTGCTTGCAAAGCCAGGAGATGGCTTCTGGGTTTAGGGTTGAGCCTGGGAAGATGTGTGCCAGGGCAGGAGAAGGCTCCTGGGTTTAGGGTTGGGGCTGGAAGGGGTGTGCCAAGGCTGGAGAAGGCTCCTGGAGAGCTCGAGGAGCTGGTGGCAGAGAGCAGGTGAGGCGGGCGGGTGTTGTTGCCGTGCCTGCAGCCCTGCTTGAGTCTCAGGTTGCCCTTGCTGCAGCTCTGTTGCCACCGGAGCTGTGCTCGCTGTGTGCGCTCACCGGCCCGGAGCCGAGGTCGGCAGCTGGCTCAGCAACCTGCCCTCCTCTCACTGGGGCACCCTGAAACCCCTGTTGAGGTTGCTGGCTGCCAGCTGCATCCAAGGAGCTGATACCATCCCAGCCAGGGCTGGAGAATGTGCTGTGGAGCATCTGCCAGGGCGTTGCTCGTGGCTTATGTGCCCGTCCGTGTCCCTGTGGCAGCTTTCAGTGCTGCCAGGCTTCGGAGCACCAGCTCGGAGCCGACCCCGGCAGCTGCCCCATGTGATCCTGTCGGGATTTGCCGTGCTCGGGGGCTGGCACTGCTCGTGGGGGTGCCGAGAGTCCGGCAGCATGGGCAGAGCCTCTGCTCACGCCAGGGCTGCCCCTTCCTTCTCCGTGCCGCTCTGCAAGCCCAAAATCCCAGCCAGTCTCCTGGTGGGATAGCAGTGCTCTGTCAGGAAATGCCAGTGCAAATGGAGACACAAACAACTTGAGGGGGAGGAGGCAGCGGGAGATCATTCTCAAGCACCGACCTTCCCTTGTGCTTCCCTGCCCTTTTCTCATCCTCGCCTCTCCCAGCAGTTTCTGCTGGGAAAGCAGCCGGTGTTGCGGAACCAGCCCTTCATCACACGGCAGGAGGCGGAGGCACAACTTGGAATCTCCACCCATCCCAAAATAATGGGCTACCAGGAGTTTGACGGCCTTCTTGGGGCTGGTGTTTGTGGTTCTGTAACCCTGTGCTCCTGCAGTTTGAGGAAAGCTGTTCCTATCTGCTGCTGGGAAGGGCCGAGGGTGTACATTGAACCAGCAGCTTCCATCTCTGGGAACAGCCATGCCAGAAACCAGGGGCCCTTACTCTTAGGAGAGGGAACATGAAGGTTCTTTTTGGGGTCAAACCAGCTGCTATGGCACCAGGCTGGAAGCAGAGCTGCCCTGGGGCTGTGTGGGATGCTGCCCTCCTTTGTCCCTGCTCCACCAGCACCTGGCACTCACGGCTCTCTCCTCTCCTCCAGGGTCCTGTGGAGCGGTGCTGGCAGCGCTGGGCCCCTTCTGATGGGAGGATGGTTGTGCTCAGGCAGTTTAGGCTGCTGCTCTGGAAGAACTACATCCTGCAGGTAGGCTGGCACTGCACCCATGGGGCTGCTTCTGGCACTGCTAAGTGGGGGTACATCTGAGCTTGCCCAGCCTCTGATTTCTTCAGGAAACCTCCGCCATGGACACAGGGCATCTCTAGGAGGAAAACTGGGTTATTTGTGCAGGTGGTGTCTTTTGCGATGGGCTGTGTGACCTTATTGGCTGTGCTATGTACTCAGTTTGCTTGTCCTCAGCCTCCCCTGCCTGCCCTCTGGCAATGAGGTCAGCTCCTGTTCTCCTGGGACAGGGTAACCCCACACCCATCCGTGTGACACTGCGGTGTTTTGAGCTGGCTCATTGCACAGCCTCCTCTGGAAGTGCCAGTGCCTCCAAAACCCACTGCAGCCCTGGGATTTTTTTCCTCCATTGCTTTCTACCACTCTCAGGAGCAGCTTTTAGGGGTCTTAAAAATATTAAACCACTGGCACCCATTGCCAGCCCACCTCCCACCATGGCAGCTGGGTGGTACTGAGGGATTTTAGGGACCTCAGGGTTGGCAGGTTCTGCCTGGTGCTGGCGCAGGCTGCGGCCCCTGTGTTCCTGGGTGGATTCAGTGGCTCTGCTGGGACCTGGAGCCAGCCCTGGAAGGGGAAGGGGAAGGAGCAGGGATGGCTGCAGCCTGGCTTTACGCTTTCAGTTACCCATCTGCAGCTCAGAACAGCGTTGCTATAAAAATAAACCAAAGGAAGAGGGAAGTGCTGGCTGCGCCCCGCCTTCCGGCAGGCACAGAACAGGAAGCAGGGCTCCGAGGGGATGAAAGGGACTGGCAGCAGGGCTGCATCCCCTCTGCAGGGGAAAATGTTGTTTTCTGGGTGTGCTCCAGGGTGGGGGCACATCTCAGCGTGCTTTCCAAGGCCACAAGCTGACTCAGGTGTGCTGTGCTGGGATACAGCTAAAAGTCCTGTTCCTGATAAAGAAACAGAGCTCCCAAGTCACCCCCACCCCGCTGAGAGGATGGAGCTGCCGCACGTGGCTCTCCAGAGCGGAGGTGGTGATTATGGATGAGTATCCCTGTCACCCCTGGAACACGGCGCTTGAACGACTTCTGCCGCAGAGCTGGAGAATGTGTATGAGCCTGCAGGTTCAGGGAGGCACAGAGCTGTTCTGAAGGGAGCCCAGGAGACAGGAAAAGGTTTAGTACGATAGTAAATCAGCGGGAGGCAGCTGGGCTGCCAGGGCTGCATTATAAACCCATCAGACATCTGCAGCGTTTGCTTTTATGAGCGTGGCTTTGGGAAAGCTCCTTTTTCCCTGCCTGCCTGAAGCTTCTGCCTGCCGCTTATGCTGCTGGGGCTGGCTTGGCTGGAGCTGACTGTTCCTCCCAGGGGAAGCCCCAAGAGGTGTTTTGGGCTCTGGCAGTGGTGCTGAGAGCCAGGGTAATGGTAGTCCCCATATCATCTTCTGACAAGCTGTCCAAGATCCCATTCACCCTGGCTCCTGAAGGGAGCCTACAGGGCTGTCTCCCTTCCCAGGATGTCCAAGCTGTGCTCAGGGCTCCCTACCTGCCCCACTGGAGACTCTTCCCACCTGAGCCTGCCCACTGGCTGCTGGATAAAATCCGGTTGCTGAGACAGCAAAGTTGTGAGACTAAAGCTCTTGGTGCTCCTCTTTCCAGCCTGGCAAAGGGGAGGGTGCAAAATCCCCGTGTCTTGTGAAGCCCAAATTAGCCAGAGGCCTCAGAAAAGGTTAATGCTGCTGCTGCTCCAGGCACTGCTCTGAGTGAGCAGCCATGAACCCCTGTGGCCAGGGACATCTCTGAGCTGCCACTGCTGTGGCTGAGGCTGAGTGTGCTGTGCTGCTCTTGAGCCTGGCCTGGGGTGAAGGCAGCTCTGTTTGCAGGAGGAAATCACAGAATCTCAGAATGGTTTGGATTGGAAGGGGCCATCCATCCCACTGCCCTGCCATGGACAGGGATGCTTTCCACTAGATCTGGTTGCTCAAATGACCACAGTTCCCCTGGAACACCAGTTTGAAATGCTGATTGACCTGGGTTGGATGCTAATGAACCTGTGTTGGTGGGGGACATTGTGCAGGAGAGATAGCCCTGGAGGAATTGATGGATGAAGGTCCAGAGTGCAGGGCTTGAGTTCATTCTCCGGTTGCTTGAATCTCAGTTTAAAAAAAAAAATGAGCCACAGTGTGTAGTGCAGTAGTGGCTTAAGTATGTCCATGGATGTGCTTGCCATGCTGTACTCATCCTGTAGGCAGAGGCTCTGCTGGACACCATCCTGGATGCAGATCCCATGTCCAGCTGCCTGGAGCAACTCAGCTTCAGCAGGAAAAGTTGCACTGATTCCAGCAGTGTTGCTGCACGTGGCAGAGCCCCAGGGCACAGGGAAGGAGCAGAGGACAAGCCTGGGTCATTCAACCCAGCAGCATGGTGTGGAAGGCTCTGGTGGAGGCTGGTTTGAGCTAGAGCAGTGCTTAGGATAGGGAACCCCTTGGCTGGAGAGTCCTGAAGGATGTGGGAACCAGCATAGTGTCATTCCTGGCCTCTGGAAAAACCCAGGTTGTGAAACTTTGTGGAATGCAAGAATGCAACTGCTCTTTGGTGTTCTCATGCCCTGAACCTCATGACTGTGCTCATCTACCTTCTGTGTTTGCATCTTCTTTTTTACTCTTGAGAGAGAGAGAGACAGTGTGTGCTATATATGGATAGGTATCTGTGTATGGATACATACTCATGGTAGATGTCTAGATGTCTGTGTATATATAGATACACAGTATATTCATGTCCTTACCCCCATATTTGTATCTTTCCCTGCCCTGCAGAAGCGGCAGATCCTGGTGACGGTGATCGAGGTGTGCCTGCCGCTGCTCTTTGCCGCCATCCTGATCGCGCTGCGGCACCGTGTGCACTCCATCAGCCACCCCAACGCCACCCTCTACCCCACCGAGTCTGTGGATGACCTGCCCAGCTTCTTCTCCTCCCATCACACCAGCAACCCCTGGGAGCTGGCCTATGTCCCCTCCAACAGCAGCGCCGTCCAGAGCATCGCCGAGGCGGTGGAGAGAGCTCTGCCTATCAACATCAGAGGTGAGCAGGGCTGGGGCTGCCCCTTCCACCCCAGAAATTCGTGTGAATCTTTACTCTGAGCAGTCTGGTCCAGTGGAAGGTGTCCCTGCCCCTGGCGAGGTCTTGGAACTGGGTGGTCTTTCATGTCCCTTCCAGCCCAAACCATTCTGTGACTGATTCTGAATCCTCATGCTTCCAGAGCACCATTTTTTTCTGAACTTCAAGGCTATAGCTTGATGGTTTTTGGTTTTTTTCCACTAAAATGACAGGATTTTGGGTTGCTTTTTGGTCTCATTTTATTGCAGTTTCCATCTAGAAAAATATCACCCTAAAACAGTTAAAGAAGGTGGCAGCAGTTCCCTGTGAAAGAGTATTTTTGGAAATATTTTGGCACAGAAAATTTTAGCACTTGGTGTTCCAAACTGTTAGGATTTTCTGTGGGAAAGCTGACTCCTGCTCTCAAGGAGGAAGAATGTCTGCATGCCCAGGATACAGGGCAGCATCAACTCTCCTGTGTCTGACAGCGGGCGCGGCACATCCCTCCGGTCCTGGACCCAGTGGTGCTCCTGCTGATGGCTGAGCAGCGGTGAATGGTGCCTTGCTGTGCCCTATCCCTGCATCTCCCTGTTTCCCCCTCCACAGCTCAGGGCTTCCCCTCGGAGCGGGATTTCGAGGAGTACGTCAGGCTGGACAACCGCTCGGGCAACGTCCTGGCCGCCGTCGTGTTCCGGCACCGCTTCCCGCACAGCTCAGCCCCGCTGCCCCTCCAGGTGAGCGAGGGGAAGGTGGGGACAGCGTCCTCCACCCAGGTGGCACCGCAGTCTGTCCCACCCACCTCCGACCCCCCACGTGCTCCTTGCAGGTGGAGTATGAGCTGCGCTTCAAGTACAGCCCGAGGAACGCCCCGCGGAGCGAGCAGACGGGGCTGAACCCCAACCTGGACCGGGACTGGCACACCAGTTACCTCTTCCCGCTCTTCCAGCTGCCTGGGCCCCGCGAGGCCAAGTTTGCTGATGGGGGGACACCAGGTGAGTGTAGCAGTGTGGGGTTTAGATGGTGGTTGCTGCTACCTTTATTCCCCTTTATTATAAGCATCTCCTCTGGAAAAGCCGCTTGGTTAGGCATTCAGGCAAGGCAGTCAAGTCNAAATCTTTATGAATACATAAATAGTTAAAAGTTTATATGTTTGTATAGATGTTTATATTCAGTTTTGTGCAAATATAAATAATTCATCAAATAAGGACGTAATTTTCAATTAATATTTAAATATTAATTATTAACTATAGAGCTTCTTAATATTTATTTATATATTAATTCATGTGTCTGTATTTTGTTGAATTATTATTCATTACTTAGATGTAATTGGATAATATATACAATTTTGTTACATTCATTATAGCTATCTTTTATTTAAATTTTATCCTGTGACTTCATGGGCACTGCTTGACCTCTGGGCACCTCNGCTCAGCACGGCATCAGCGAAGAGAGGCAGAAGGACTTTTGTATGGTCAGTTCCAGCGAGGTTTATTTCAGCACGCCGAAGGGGAGCCAGGGACGAAAGACAGACCATGTGCCCTGCACAAAGTTTAAGTAGGGGAGGGCATGGGAGTGATACAAAGGACAGGGCAACCTGTAGGGGGGATGAGGGATGAATAACTGGGGTGGGCAGGATCAACTGGCCAGTGGGGGAAGCAATCTAATGTAGGTTGGCAATAGTGAGACTTCAGAGCACCCTGAGGAAGTCCTTTCTGTCCACCCAGGTGGGAAAGGACTCTGTGGTATGTTCCACCAAGGACATGGGATCACCTTCCTACAGCACCTGGCAGGCTCTAAGTTTTTTAAGAAAGAGGTTTATTTAAAAGAAAATATTAAATTCAGTTAATTATAATGAAGTGTTTATTTATGTTTATACCAGCATTACATTTATGTCTGTACAAGGTGAACAATTAAATATTTGTTTATTATAAGCATATATTTATTTTATATAAATACAAGCAAGTGATTAAATATTTATATATAATTAAAAAATTTAAATTTACATATAAATCTTTATGAATACATAAATAGTTAAAAGTTTATATGTTTGTATAGATGTTTATATTCAGTTTTGTGCAAATATAAATAATTCATCAAATAAGGACGTAATTTTCAATTAATATTTAAATATTAATTATTAACTATAGAGCTTCTTAATATTTATTTATATATTAATTCATGTGTCTGTATTTTGTTGAATTATTATTCATTACTTAGATGTAATTGGATAATATATACAATTTTGTTACATTCATTATAGCTATCTTTTATTTAAATTTTATCCTGTGACTTCATGGGCACTGCTTGACCTCTGGGCACCTCTGCTGAGAAGGGTTGGATAAGAATAAATTTTAATGTGCATGAATAATTTTAAAATTTAATTTTTTTCCCATTTCTATTTCTAATGGAAATTTTATTTCACTGTCCAAATTGCCCTTTGTTTATTGTACTGCTTAAGTACTTGAAAAGTAAATAGAGCAGTTCTGTGGTGTGAGGTGTTTAAGGGCAGCCAAACCACTGGCAGAGCATGAGCCAGCAGGGACATTGTTGGAGCTGGTGCTGGCTTAGGACTGGATTTTTGGGAACTTCTCCTGTGGTGGCAAAGGGAATATTTCCCTCAGTAGATTTCTCCCTCTGTATTCGGTTGCTGTGTCCAGGGAGAGTGAGGGCAAGGAAGTGGGCGAACAGGTTTTGTTCACAGTGTGTACATAAAGCAGAGCCCCAGAGTGTTTGCTCAGTACATAAGTTAATATCAAACAAAGTTCCCAATCTCATAATTCCGCTGTTGTCTTCTCTCTCTGTGGGTCATTTTAGCCGACTGACTTTCAAAATGTTCCTTTGAGGTTTTGTAATAGAATTTAAGTTCCTGTTCAGGTAACATTTGGCAGCAATTCCACTTAAAAATAAACTATTTTAAGTTTATTTTGTTATCTAAAGCTGTGTCAAGAGAGGTTTAGATTGGATATTAGGAAGAGGTTCCTGCCCCAGAGGGTGCCTGCACTGCCCAGGCTCCCCAGGGAATGGGCACAGCCCTGAGGCTGCCAGAGCTCCAGGAGTGTTTGGACAATGATCTCAGGCATGCCCAGGGTGGGATTGTTGGGGGGTCTGTGCAGGGACAGGAGTTGGACTCATGATCCATCCTTGTGGCTCCCGTCCCACTTGGGAGATGCTGTTGGGAAATTAAAATATTTTCAGTGTTTTCTAATGCACAAAAATTTAAGCCACACTTGTGAGTCATAGGATATACTTTTTCTCACTGCAACCTGTGTAGTATTGTTTATTCTTTTGTTTTACAAAGAAAAAGAGGTGAAACACAAGCCCAGTGACTTGTGGTGGTTGATGGTGACAGAGAATCTCCCCATTACAAAGTCACAGCCATACTGCAGGACAGCAACCATGAATAGAGTTTTCCTGGCAGCTCCTTCTAAATGATGGTTATGCAAGATCCTGGTTTGGTCTAGTGGAAGGGGTCCCTGCCCATGGCAGGATGTGGAACAAGATAAGTTTTAAGGTCCCTTGCAACCCAAACCAGCCATTCCGTGAATTTGCTGTGATATCAATCCTTCTCCAGTCCCCTGTGTCACGGTGATGCTTATATTGCTTTTCCTCTGCACTCCAGTTTTAGTCCCTGCTCCTCTTCCCACGAAGGGTGTTTGTCCCTCCAAATCCCCGACCCATCTCTGTTCCCGGTGTGGTTCTTGCTGTGCAGGTTATCTCAGGGAGGGATTCCTGGCAGTGCAACACGCCGTGGACAGGGCCATCATGCAGTACCACGCCAGTGCCAGCTCTGCCAGCCTGCTGGAGAACATCACCGTGGTGGTGCAGCGCTTCCCCTTCCCGGCCTATGTCAACGACCTCTTCCTGCTGGCCATCCAGAACCAGCTGCCGCTGCTGCTCATGCTCAGCTTCACCTACACCTCACTTAACATCGTCCGCGCCGTCGTCCACGAGAAGGAGAAGAAGCTGAAGGTGAGCGCTGGGTTGTGCTCCCCTCCCTCTGCAGTCTTTCCCGATGGATGATGTCTTTAGATTAGGAACAAAATCCCTGCTGGGTGTAGAGCCAGTGAGCAGGAGATGGGGATGGCAGGGGATTAGCGAGCCCCAGGGAAGAATGTTGCTAATCCTGCTGCCATGAGGAGGCTGGGCTCTCCTTGCTGCGCAGCCCAGGCTGCTGGACCACAGGGATGGTGTTTCTCCTGGGCTGGGAGAGAGGGCAACGTGTCTGGGTTCCAGAGTTTGTAGATTCAAGAGTTCAGCCTGTTTGCAGGCAGATTTTTGCTTTTTGCATGTTGTGTGTGCTGTGGGGGCAGCTGGAGCTCGGCCACGTGGTTGTGACAGCAGGGCTTGGCTGCCCCCAGGCTTTGGGTGTCCTGCCCTGTGCTAGGTGGCCCTAGTGGCACCACAGGCACCCTGCTCTGGGTTTGGGCTCAGCTCAGCTCTCTGGGGACTCCTGCAGTAGTGGCAGCCCTTGTTTGGGGAGGTGGAAGACACCATGCCATGCTGGTGGATGTGCAGGACCACTATGGTGGTACCAGGGCCACCTCTTTGCTTGTGCCACGAGGCAAAGCCACCTGCACCTTGTCCCAGCCATGCTCAGGGAGTGTGGGTGCAGCCGTGGGTGACACCGTGACCTCCCACAGGAGTACATGCACATGATGGGCCTCAGCAACTGGTTGCACTGGAGCGCCTGGTTCCTCATGTTCTTCCTCTTCCTCCTGGTGTCCGTGTTCTTTGTCACCGTGCTCTTCTGTGTCAAGGTGAGTGTCTAGCCCCAGGCCACGAACTCTGTGCTGGCAAGGCACAGAAATGACAGGGCCACTCTGCCATGGGACTGTCCTGGTGTCCCAGGGCTCCTGCAAAGACTGGAGTTTGGGTTTACCAGAGTGAAATGCGCAGTGCTTCCCCACAGTTGCATTCGTGGCAGGAGTGACTCCACCAGGAGGGAGGTGGGGATTGGAGCCCCAGGGACACTGCATACAGAGCAAGACCACCCTGCTCCTCCAGCCTCTGGAGGGCCTTGAGCTCTCCCCTCTGCATGTGCCCACGCCAGGGGAAGCAGGAGGGGCTGTCTGGGTATTGGCCAGGGTGTCCCCTGCCCCTTAGACCCTGCATCACACGAGGGCAATCTGTATTTCCTCTCTCTGGAGTGGTCTGGGAGTTTCTGGGTGTTCTCACCCATCTCAGTTTGTCTCCAACACTTGGAGAACATCAGGTCTGTGCTGCTAAAGCCATATCTGGCTCCAGAAGCTCTGGGCTTCACAAGATTTTCTTGGCAGGTGAGCGAACAGGGAGCGGTGCTCACCAACAGTGACCCCACCCTGGTGTTCACCTTCCTCGCCATCTTCTCCATCTCCTCCATCTCCTTCAACTTCATGGTGAGCACCTTCTTCTCACGAGGTGAGTCCCCCTGTGCTGCCTCCTTTTGTTACTGACCACTTTGACTGGTGGAGGGGGCATTTCTTCCCATTTTTGGCTGCGTTTTCCACAGTGTGTGGAAAGGGATGTGGGTACTCTTGCTTCCCAAACTCGAGCAGGTCCAAGGACTGGAGCTCGTCTACTATGGAACCAGGCTGGAAGAGCTGGGGGTGTCGCCTGGAGAAGAGGAGGTTCCAGGGCAACCTAAAAGCCCCTTCCAGGGCCTAAAGGGGCTCCAGGAGAGCTGGAGAGGGACTTGAGACAAGGGCCTGGAGGGACAGGACAAGAGGGAATGGCTTCCCACTGCCAGAGGGCAGGGATAGATGGGATACTGGGAAGGAATTGTCCCCTGTGAGGGTAGTGAGGCCCTGGCACAGGGTGCCCAGAGAAGCTGTGGCTGCACCATCCCTGGCAGTGTTCAAGACCAGGTTGGATGTGGTTTGGAGCAAACTGGGCTAGTGTAAGGTTTCCCTGTCCATGGCAGCAGTTGGGACAAGGTGGTCTTTAATGTTCCTTCCAGCCCAGACCATTCTCTGGTAGTATGACCAGCTCCTGTCTTAGGGCCTCATCTGGCTGGCTTGGCCCCAGATCCTGCTCTGGGATGGGCAGGGGACTTATGCAGCTGCAGCCATGGGGTTGGGGTTGGGGTCAGGCTCCTGCCTTGCTGTGGTATGTGAGCATGTCCTTGTCCTGCCCCCACATCGCCATGCTTTGTGCACAAATCTGGAATGTCCCTGGATGGGAAGCTGGTGAGGAGCGCTGGCTGGCATCACCCTGACGTTTTCCCTCCCGTTTTTCCCTGTGCTGGCAGCAAATGTTGCGGCTGCCGCTGGCGGCTTCCTCTACTTCTTCTCCTACATCCCCTACTTCTTCATCTCGCCCCGCTACGACCTGATGTCCCACAGCCAGAAGCTGGCATCCTGCCTCATCTCCAACGTGGCCATGGCCATGGGGGCGCAGCTCATCGGCATGTTTGAAGGGAAAGGTGAGCAGGGCCATCTGTTCCTGGGGAGAGGAGCATCCCCTTCCTGTCAGCCTGATTTTGTGGTGGGATGGGACTGGCTTGGTGGAGAGACATTGGAGAGAATGACTTTCATTCTCCTTAGTAGAGCTGATTGCTCCCATTCCAGGGCTCTCCTAACTTGTGCCTGTGCCCCTGGGCTGTGCAAAATGCCATCCTCACTTCAGTTACCAAAGGAATTCTGTTCTAATGGATGGGAACCATTGCATTTCCTCCTTCACAATATATATCTTTAATTTAAGAGCGTCTGCTGTTGGTTCCAGCAGAGCCATGCATTTACTAGATGTAGCAGTAGCTCGGTGGCTGTAGTGATAGGAGGAGTGATGCTGGAGAAGGGATCGTTCCCAGGCAGTGGCAGAGAATGTCATGGAAGGAGCATGGTGGGGTGGGGAGCCTTGAGGTATCAGTGCCTCTTTTCCTTCCATTTGCAGAGGATCATAGAGCTGTGCAGGTGCTCCTGGTTAGGGAGCAGTGAGCTGGCAGAGGGACTGCTTTCTGCCAGTCCTGGAGAAGATGGTCCTCCTGGGGATGCAGAGGTAGCAGTGTCCTGTGTGCCTTGCAGGGACTGGCATCCAGTGGAGGGACCTCATGAAGCCTGTCAGCGTAGATGACAACTTCACCTTGGCCCAGGTGCTGGGGATGCTGCTCCTGGACTCGGTGCTGTATGGCGTGGTGGCCTGGTACGTGGAGGCCGTGTTCCCCGGGGAGTACGGTGTGCCACAGCCCTGGTACTTCTTCCTCACGGTGAGCACTGCTTACACCCCTTCCTGGGCTTGAAATGTGTCACTTGGGACCGTCACCGCTTCTGTGCCGTGCAGTAGGCCAGTCTGATGGGCGAGGGTGGCACCATCTGGCCTCCAAAATCACAGGATCTGCAGCATGTCCTCACTGGAGGCTGATGCAGCGATAGATTTTTACTGTGGATGAAGGTTGTCTTGGCTTTAAATCTGTCTCCCAGCACTTCCTGGCATGCAGGGTGTTCTTAAATGTCACCAGGCCCAAGCAAAGGCATTGGGACAAACCCCAGGTGGGAGCAGCCAGATCCAGCTATTTGACACCCCTGAGCACTGCCATGCAGGTGGACATGGGTGACCTGTGTCCCACTGCCAGCTGCCACATGCCGGGGGTGGGTGACAACTGTCACCCCGTCAGCTGAGCCGCCGTCACTCTGCCAAGCCAAACACTTGGCATCACCCTCAGCAGCTGCAGCTGCAGTGGGCACTGTGGCTACATGGCTGCAGAGAGAATATGTTCTGTTTGGATACTGGAGATGGATCCTTTGTTGTTTGATAAAGAGGCTTTTCCTTCTCCCTTCCAAATTCTTCATCCCAGTGTGGTTTCACTCCAGCATCTTACTCCCTCTTGCAGTCAGACCAGGGAAACAGAGATGCAGCCATTGACAAAAGCTGATTTTGCATCCAGGAGTTACTGAATTGTTATTCCTGCTGGGTTTTAAGGTCCCAAACACGTAGTTAAATTCTTAGAGAGCCACATCAAAAAAACGGAGCTGTAACTGCAGCAGCTGGACCTCAGGCTGTATTTAGTGTTTCTCAGAGGTTTTGGAGGGGGTGGTCGTCCATGGGCTCTCCTGGGCAGAGTGATTCTTCCTGAGTGATTTTACTTCTCAGTGGATTTTTTCCGTGGAGATGAAGATGGGGAAAAGCTGCTGTGTAACTGCAGGCAGTCCTGATGTAAGGGAGAGATGGGGGAAGGCAGGAGGGCAGGAGGAGCTGTTCCATCATGTCAGCCCTGCCTGCTGAAGATGTTCTGGTTGGTAATTCCCTGGCCATGGAGAGTGGTCTGGGAGATCTTTGGGAGGTGTCTGTGGGAGGAGGAGGGTGACCAAGGCTGGGAAGAAGAGATGGGCTCTGCCTGTGCCTGATTTCTGTCTCTCTTCCTTCATCAGCCCTCGTACTGGTGCGGGCGGCCCAGAACTGTTGTGGGGAAAGAGAAGGAGGAGGAGGAGGACCCCGAGAAAGCCCTGAAAAGTCAGTACATTGAGGAGGAACCAGCCGACCTTGTGTCAGGCATCAAAATAAAGCACCTGTCCAAGGTACCGACTGCCCAGCAGGGCACAAACACACCATAATGTTGGTTTTGTAAAATCTGTGGCCTGCAGGCAGCTTCTGTGTACTTGAGCTGCCCTAGGGCTGGGTATGGCTCTTCTCCAGAGCTGGCTGCATTTTGTGGTGGGATGAAGTGCTGGGTACTTAGAGGTGCAGTGACATCTGTATTTAACTTGTTGGCATCTCACTTTAACCTGAATTAGAGCTGTTGTCTCCTGGTAGTGCCCCGTGAACATCCCGGGCTTTGCCTGCTGGGTGGAGCTGAGGCACTTGCGTGAAGTGCAGCACCAACTCATGGACATGATCTCCACAGGTCTTCAAAGTGGGAAACAAGACAAAAGAGGCAGTGAAGGACCTGACGGTGAACATGTATGAAGGGCAGATCACCGTCCTGTTGGGACACAATGGTGCTGGGAAGACCACCACTCTGTCCATGCTCACAGGTAGGAGTATCCTGCTGCAGGAGCTGATGGCTTGACCCTCAAAGAAGAGCCTGTCTCTGAGGGCAGGGAGAGGTTTTTGATCTTCCTTGGAGCACCTTCCGTTTGCTGAGCTATTGGCTAGGAGTGCCAGGGTAGTGAGAGGGAGAGGGAAGGAGCATGGGGTGTCCCTGCTCAGCCCTCCACAAGAGTGGGATCAGCCAGTGGGTGAAATGACAGCCAGGTTTTGTGCTGGAGAGCCTTGAGAAGAGACTGGACCTGCTGTAGGATTGCTCTCTGTAGGCTTTGCCATGATAAGGCTGATAGGGTGGAACTGGTGTTTGTCGTTCTTGACCTGCTGGGCTCCAGGATACCTATTTTGGCACGATGGACACAGTGGCCTTTGATGGTCCTCTTCTGTTCTCTATTGCTCTGAGCTGCTCCTGGCAACTCAGGGGGCTCACGGGACCTTCTTGGAGCTCTGCCCTGGCCCTGCCTGGCTCTCTGCTTGGCTCAGAACCATGTTTGACCTGCCTGTTTCTCTCCTTTCTGCACTGGCGGGCCCGGTTCCCACTTGTGGGTGCACTGCAGCCCGTCCTGTGAGCAGGAGGAAGCTGTTGTACCCCAGCCAGAGCACGAGACAGACTTGCTCTCTTTTTTGGCAGAAAGCTGCTGGTGGTGGGGGATGCTCATCAGGACCCTCCACATTTCCACTGGCTCTTTGCCACTGGGGTCACCCTGATCTGCTGTGTCCGCTCCCCACAGGTCTGCACTCCCCGACGGACGGGCAGGCCTACATCAATGGCTACGAGATCTCCCAGGACATGGTCCTGATCCGCCGCAGCCTGGGGCTGTGTCCCCAGCACGACGTCCTCTTTGACAACATGACAGTGGAAGAGCACCTCCACTTCTATGCAGGGGTGAGCCTGGCACTGAGCACGGGAGCAGCCCTGGGAGAGGCACCTGGGCTCCTGCAGGTGGGGAAGTGTGGTGAGATATAGCAAGCGGGTCCAAAAATGGTCAGAGGGTGGAACACCTCTGCTCTGGAGCCAGGCTGGCGGAGCTGGGGGTGTTCACCTGAAGAGAAGGCTCCAGAGTGACCTTGGAGCCTCTTGCAGTGGCTACAGGGGTTCCAGGAGAGGGATTTTGGACAAGGGCCTGGTACGACAAGACAACGGGGAATGGTTTCATACTAAGAGAGGTCAGGGTTAAATGGGATATACAGAAGAAATTCTTCCCTGTGAGGGTGATGAGGCCCTGGCACAGGTTGCCCAGAGAAGCTGTGGCTGCCCCTGGATCCCTGGAACTGTCCAAGGCCAGACTAGATGTGGTTTGGAGCACGCTGGTCTAGTGGAAGGTGTACCTGCCCATGGCAGGGCAGTTGGCCTAAATTATCTTAAAGGACCCTTCCAACCCAAACGATTCCGTGATTCCATGATAAGCAGAACAGCCCTTGCATCCTCTTCCCACCACATCTGCAGACTGGTGGAGGAGGGGCGGGTTTCAGACAGCACAACTCCATGGAACCACCCCTGCCAGCTGTGCCACCTCCTGCCCGGGTGGGCAGAGTTCATCTCTGCTTCCCCACTTTACTGTCTGTGGAGGAGGGAGTGTGGTGGGGTTTGGCAGCCCTGCAGGTGGGCTAATCGCTCGCTTCCCCTGTCTGGCAGCTGAAGGGATACCCACCCTCCAAGTGTCCTGAGGAGATCAACCACATCCTGAGGATCCTCAGCCTGGAGGACAAGCGCCGCTCCCTGACCAAGGCTCTCTCCGGGGGCATGAAGCGCAAGCTGTCCATCGGCATCGCCCTCATAGGGGACTCCAAGGCAGGTGGCTTTGGTGGGCTCACCTTGCACCTGGGGCCAGTGCAGGTCCTTGGGGTGACTCTGGGATATTTCTCATCTGTGGTGAGCCAGTGGGAGAAGCAAGGACAGCGAGGAACGGGCAGGAGCACCCCCACGCTGAGGGTCATGCCCTGAGGCTCTGCTGTCTGGTAGCTGCTCCCCAAGATCATTGCTGTGAGGCCAAGGCTCCTCCTAGACCCTGAGGTTGTCCCCTCCTGTGCTGCTGGGCCTCTCCCAACCCTTTCTGACCTGCACCTATCTCCTGAGTGCAGGTGGTGATGCTGGATGAGCCAACGTCGGGGATGGACCCAGCCTCTCGCAGAGCCACCTGGGATCTTCTGCAGCAGCAGAGGAGCAACAGAACCATCCTGCTGACCACTCACTTCATGGACGAGGCAGACCTGCTGGGGGACCGTATAGCCATCATGGCCAAGGGCGAGCTGCAGTGCTGCGGCTCCTCGCTCTTCCTCAAGCGCAAATACGGTATGGGAGCAGAGCAGGCTATGCTCCGTGTCTTCTTCTGGCCAGAGAGGAGCAGGAGGGCTATAGAGAACAGGGAGAGGATCCGTTGCTCCTTGCCTGGTGGCTGATTGTTCCCCATCCTGCTGTTCAGTCTCTCCTGAGGCCCACCCCCACATTTGCTCTTGCATCGTGTCCGTGTCCAGTGCAGAGCGCTGCCTGTGCATCCCTCTCTGTTCCAGCCCCCTGCCCAGGCTGGGCTGGGCTGGGATTGACCCTCCTCTCCCTTCTCTCCTGGCTCCCCCCAGGGGCAGGATATCACATGGTGATGGTGAAGGAGCCCTACTGCAACCTAGGGGAGATCTCCCGCCTCATCTGCCAGTACGTGCCCAACGCCACCATGGAGAGCAATGCCGGGGCAGAGCTGTCCTTCATCCTGCCCAAGGAGAGCACACACAGGTAATGGCACTGTCCTCTGCTGCCCCTCCCTGGGGGAGTCCCCTTGTCTTCACTCACAAGCTTGCTGGAAAGGGGAGCTGCTCCCTGCATCAGCACTGGTCGTGGAAAATGGGATTCAGTTCCTCCTGTATGCTGAGGCAGGATGAGGCAGGATGTTCTGGCTCTGAAATCAGATCTATGGACCCAGGAGGTCGGAGGAGCTGATTGTCTCCATCTGCTCTGTTCTTGTGAGACCCCTCTTGCAGTGCTCCCTCCCCGTCTGGAGGCACCAGCAGGAGGACGTGGAGCTCCTGGAACAAGTCCAGCGAGGCCACAGAGGTGCTCCAAGGACTGGAGTCTCTCTGTTCTGGAGCCAGGCTAGGAGAGCTGGGGGTGTTCACCTGGAGAAAAGAAGGCTCCAAGGACACCTCAGAGCTCCTTCCAGGGCCTGAAGGGGCTCTAGGAGAGCTGGAGAGGGACCTGGGACAAGGACCTGGAGTGACAGGACACAAGGAATGGCTTCCCACTGCCAGAGGGCAGGGATAGATGGGATACTAGGAAGGAATTCTTGGCTGGTGGTGAGGCCCTGGCACAGGTTGCTCGGAGAAGCTGTGGCTGCCTCTGGATCCCTGGAACTGTCCAAGACCAGGTTGGATGTGGTTTGGAGCACCCTGGAATAGTGTAAGGTGTCCCTGACCATGGCAGGGGGTGGAATGAGACGGTCAGTAAGGCCTATTCCACACTCAAACGCTTTTGTGTTTCCATGATTCTGTGATATCTGAGGCAAGAACAAAGAGCCAGGTGGAGCCCAAAATCTGCCCTTGGGGACAGGGGTGTTCTCAATGCCGCAGATCGCCCTGGAGTTGGATGCAAGACTCCAGCCAGCTGCAGGACTGATGCCCAGAGGGTCTTTACCCCTGAGTGCCCCCTCCCATGAGTGTCAGTGTCTGACATCTCCCTTCTCTGCTCAGGTTTGAGGCCCTGTTCATGGAGCTGGAGCACAGGCGGGAAGAGCTGGGCATCGCCAGCTACGGCGCCTCGGTCACCACCATGGAGGAGGTGTTCCTCAGGTAGGTGGAGGGGTGGCCAGTGCCCGTGTGCTTTGGTGCTGTCCAGCACAGCTCTCTGGGGCACTTGTTGGCTTTGGTCTCTTGGCTTTGGCTTCCCCAGCTCAGAACAGCTGTATCCTGCCCAGATCTGTTTCATCATCTGCTTTCCCTCCTGGCACAGGGTTGGGAAGCTCGTGGACTCCAGCATGGATATCCAGGCCATCCAGCTGCCTGCTCTGCAGTACCAGCATGAGAGACGCTCCAACGACTGGGCCATGGATGACTCCAGCAGCCTGAGTGGCATGACAGACATGACGGATGACAGCGGGGCGCTCATTACCGAGGACTGCTCCAGCATCAAGCTCAACACCGGGGTGAGTGCTGGGGGCTCAGTGCAGCAGGAATGGGGAGGGCACATGTGAAAAGGAAAGTTTCGAAGTCAGGTTACCAGGCGGAGCCTCCCCCACGGTTGCTCTTGTCGCATGTGGTTTGGAACATCAAATTGGAAGTTCAAGTTGGAATCTGCATTGTTAGGACAAATGATTTTTAGGGTTGGTCACTTTCACCCTCTTCATGTTAATCTTGGGATCCAGTAGTTGCTCTTCAAGGTGATCTAATGTGGTTTTCCACCTGCCGTTGTTCCATCATTGGGGTTTTCTGGAAGGAAGATGGGAAAATCCATCTTCCTTCCCTCACTAGGCTCGTGTTCCAGTTCCCTGGCAGCTCTTCATGCCCCGCTGCTTCAGCACCTGTAATTAATATCCCTTGTCTTCTCAAGGGCAGGTCTCAAAGGCAGAGGGGGAGAAGGATGTTGCTGGGTTTGAAAAACACAGAAGATGCTTGCAGGGGCTGGGCTGGGCACTCGCAAGTGTCTCAGCCGGTTGCTCTGGCTGACACCTGCCTGCAGTAATCCTGTTTGGGAGCCTCAGCTGCTGGGAGGTGGAGGAAGGTAAAGGTCATGGCTAGAGCTGCTTTTAACACCTGAGATCTCAAAGTGACTGTGACTCGTTCAGAAGCCATGGAGTTGGATTTGCTGGAGCTGGGCAGCTGCCCTGCTAATCCCTTTATAGGCTGAGCTGGAGAGCAGGCTCTGCTGCGGACTGGCAGGTGCATAAAGGATGGCGGCGGTTTGGGGTCATCTTCCACATCAGCTGCGTGGGGTGACGTGTCCACAGCTGGCAGGGCTCACCATGACCCTGAGGTCTCTCCCCTCGCAGTTCTACCTGTGCTGCCAGCAGTTCTACGCCATGTTCATGAAGCGGGCCATGTACAGCTGGCGCAACTGGAAGATGGTGGCGGCGCAGTTCCTCGTGCCTCTGATCTTCACTGCCTTTGCCCTCATCGTGGCCAAGACCTTCCCGGGCCCGCGGGACTCGTCCCTGCTGCGGCTGACACTGGAGCCCTACGGCCAGACCATCGTGCCTTTCTCAGTGTCGGGCACCGCGGGGCTGCCGCAGAGGCTGGCGGAGCAGTACGTGGAGCTGCTGGATGCCCAGCATCAGTCGCCACTGGAGGTGCTGGGTGAGGGCTCAGGGAGCACCCCTGGAGCAGGTGGTGGCTGGCAGGGTGTCCAGGGGCCACTGGTGTGGGTGGTTTAGGTCCCAGCTGGGCTGTGTCTGATGCTTTTCTTTCCTGCACAGGAGTGTCACATCATTGGCAGAACCTCACCTGATCAAAGCTGTCTTCTCCATAACCCCATGTTTGTGGCCACTGGAACAGGCTTCCCAGGGAATGATCACAGCCCCAGTGCTCCCAGAGCTCAAGGAGCTTTGGACAATGCACTCAGGCACAGGGTGGGATTGTTGGGATGTCTGTGCAGGGCTGGGAGTTGGACTCGATGATCGTTGTGGGTCCTTTCCAACTCAGGAGAGTCCATGGATCTGTGTTTCTGTGATCAGGACTAGGGTGGGCCACCAGGGTTGAGTCTGCTTGGGGTCTCTTCCATTTAGCCTCAGTTAGCTCTGGTGTGGTGGAGCCCGCCTGTAACAGCGGTGGTGTTTGGCAGGTGGGCTGGAGGAGTACCTCATCTCCCGAGCCTCTGAGGAAGGAGGAGCCTTCAACGAGCACTACATTGCAGCCGCCTCCTTCGGGGGCGCGGGGAACCGCACGCTGGTCACGGCGCTCTTCAACAACCAGGCCTACCACTCTCCGGCCACCGCCCTCATGCTGGCCGACAACGCTGTCCTCAGGGTGCTGGCAGGCCCCAACGCCTCCATCACTGTCACCAACTACCCCCAGCCCCGCAACATCACCGAGAAGGCCAAGGACCAGCTCATGGAGTATGTGTGGTGATGGCACAGGGCTTGCTTTCCTGCTAGGGCTTAGGGCTCCCGTGGGTGCAGTTAGGCTTGGTTGTACTGGGATCTGTGGAGAAGCCAGGCTGGGGTTTCTCAGACCCAAATGTAGCCATGATTGCTCTCAGGAGGTCAGGGGAGCAAAGCTGTGGAGGTGACTTCCCTGCTGAGCCTGGCAGCCACATCACCCCATGCACATCTCAGAGGTTGGCTGGTTGGCTGTTCCCCTCAAGATATTGGCTGGGGTTCGTTGTTCCCGGTGCTCATAGTAGGGGAGACCATGTGGCCATGCTCTTTACAAAACCCCACATCCAGGGCCTCTGAACCTCACCTAGACCGGAGGGGCCATGTCTGAGATCTCACCAAGGCAGGATGGAGGTTTGTGGTGTGCAGAGTGGGCTGTGGGGTGATTGTCTCCCTTGAGTATTTCCTCAGCATATTGGTAGAGTGTAGCCTCTTTAAGAAGCCCAGTGTGGGTGTGCTGGCCACAGCTTTCTCAAGAGGGGCAGCAGAGGGGCAGGTGGTGAGCTCTGTTCTCTGTGGCCAGAGAGAGGACGCGAAGGAATGGCTGAAGGTGTGTCAGGGGAGGGTTAGGCTGGAAATCAAGAAAAGGTGATGCTGGGGCACTGACCAGGCTCCCCAGGGAATGGTCATGGTCTCAAGGCTGCCAGAGCATTTGGACAACACTCTCAGGGATGGACAGAGTGAGATTATTGGGGTGTCTGTGCAGGACCTGGAGTTGGACTGGATGATCCCAGTGGGTCCCATCTAACTGAGACTATTCTGTGATTCTATGCTGTCCCTGTGTAGCCTCAGCATTGGTTTGCTGAGGTGTCCCTGCCCTAACGTGTCCCCCTGTCCCCACAGAGGCCAGACTGGGTTTGCCATTGCTATTAACCTGCTGTATGGGATGGCCTCGCTCGCCAGCACCTTCGCGCTGCTGCTGGTCAGCGAACGCGCCATCAAGGCCAAGCACGTCCAGTTCGTCAGTGGCGTTTACGTGGTCAACTTCTGGCTTTCTGCCCTGCTCTGGGACATCATCAACTTCCTCATCCCTTGTGCTCTGATGTTGGTGAGTCGCCCCTGGCACCCCAATGCCCTCCCCGTTGGTGGGAGTGCTGGGTGCTGCTCCTCTGGGATATGTGTGGGTGCGAGGAGAAGGACAAGGCCACTGGCATTGTCTCTGTAGAAAGGAAAGCTGTCCCTTGGTCCTGCTGGGAGCTGGACCATGGCCAACCGGCTGTGGCAGTTGCCTCTGGCAGCTGAATGCTTTGCTGTTGGCACTAGAAAATATTAAATCCATGGGATCTTGGAGAGGAATTCCCCAGATCTGCCCTTCTGCATCCCAGTCTGCAGAAAGGGCCTCCCCTGGGGACAGCTGTGGGCTGCTGGTAGGACCTATCTATGAGGGGCTGTCTGGGTCAGTGCAGTGCTGATATTACCCTGGGCCACTGGGACAAGGAGACATCACCTGAGGTCAAGCCAAATGTGCCTTCTCCCCACATTGCTGTCCCCCAGGTGATATTCCAAGCCTTCAATGTTCAAGCCTTCACCCAAGACAGCCACCTCGTTGATGTGATGCTGATCTTCCTCCTTTATGGCTGGGCTATCATCCCCCTCATGTACCTCCTCAGCTTCTTCTTCTCGGTGGCATCCACAGCCTACACCCGTCTCACCATCTTCAACATCCTCTCCGGCACCGCCACCTTCCTCGCTGTCACCATCATGAGCATCCCAGGTGGGTCACTGCCCTCTGTACCTGCCCAGCCATCACCAACAAGGTCCAGCCCCCAGGGGGGCTCTCTCACCCCAGGCCTGGTGCCACAATAGCCATAAAACACTACACCAGTCCATTCTCACCCATTAAATGTGACAAAATATGTTTGGTTTCCCTCTAAACTTGGCAGTATCAGGGTTTTTTCCCCCAAACCAGCAGTCTCTAATCCATTGATCCACCTGTTCTCTTTCAGAGCTGGGCTTGGTGGACCTCTCCAAAACTCTGGATAAAGTTTTTCTCATCTTACCCAATTACTGCTTGGGCCAGTGCATCAGTGACTTCTACCAGAACTACGAGTTCATTCAGTTCTGCACCTCCTCTGTTGAAGCCATCTTCATCTGCAAGGCCTTCAGTGAGTCTCTACGTCCTCGCCTGGCCAACCCCCACAGCATCACTGGGGTCGTGTGGGGTGGGTGGTGGAACTGGGCAGTAGCTGCAGGTACCATTTTAGAGCAAAAACTGGGCAGCATATTAGGACATACATAGGAAAAAGTTCCTTAACTGGGTCACCTTGATGATTTGGAGGAAAAATGTGGGCTAGGAGAAGTTTCACAGATGAGTAAAGAAATCCCAATTCCAAGATTGGTGTCCTCTGCCTGCCTCCACTGAGAGTCTTCTGCCACATCCCCTCCAGACCCAAATCCTCCTGTGGGAAGCATTGGAAAGAGCTGTGGGCAGGGAGCCAGTGTGGGATGGAGATAAGCCTGGCAGACTTTTGGGGTCCCAGCTTCCTGTGGAGTTTATCTGCCCCTCCCCAAAGTGCGGATTGATCCAGGAGTTGATTTTGTTCCATCTTTCCTCAGATATCAGTTATCAAATGAACTACTTTTCCTGGGAGACCCCTGGGATCGGGCGGTACCTGACCTCCTTGGCCACCCAGGGTTTCTCCTTCCTTTTCCTCCTCTTCCTCATTGAGACAAACCTTCTCTGGAGACTGAGAACTTTGGTCTGTGGCATCTGCAGGCGGCGGAAATGGGTGAGTAAAGCACGTGGGAGGGAGCTGTGCCCTCCAAGCCCAGCCCAGGAGTCCCTGTGAGCGGGAGACAGGCCCTCATCACCTAAATCATCTTCCCAGGGAACATCCCTGGACTTGGAGGAGCCAGTCCTGTTAAGTGTATGGATTGGCAGAGGGAGTGAGGCATCCCCAGAAGGGAGCTGATGGAAGGATGGATCCTGCCAGGGTTAGGGACACTGGAGGAACCCATTCATCCCCCAGCAGCCAGGTGACACAGAGTGTGTCTTCCCCTGGTGTTCAGGTGGCCCTGCTGAACAGGGTGTCTGTGCTGCCAGAGGACAGGGACGTGGCAGATGAGAGGAAGAAGGTTTTGGAGTCGCCACCAGAACTGCTGTCATCTCTCAGCAGCCCTCTGGTCATCAAGGAGCTCACCAAGGTGAGGCGAGATGACCTGAGCATCCTGCTGCCATCTGAGCCGTGTCCTGTCGGGGCTGGCAGGGGCACCGCCTGCCTTGCTGTGCCATCAGGCAGTGACACGTGGCTCGTGTGTGCTCTCCTCCAGGTCTATGACAGCCGGGAGTCTCTGCTGGCAGTGGACAGGATCTCCTTGGCTGTCAGCAAAGGGGAATGCTTTGGTCTCCTTGGCTTCAACGGAGCAGGCAAAACCACCACCTTCAAGATGCTGACAGGTGACGAGAGCATCACATCGGGGGATGCCTTTGTGGATGGCCACAGCATTCTGGCCAACATCAAGAAGGTACCCAAGGCTGCAGGGGGGAGGGTGGTGTTGCAGACCATCCTGTGTTTGGCTGGGCTGAGCCACCTTGCAGGTGCCTCCAAGAGGACATGGTTGCAGTTCCAGAGGCAGAGAGAATATCCCAGGGACATTGTGTCCTTGGCTGGCTCAGCCCTCCATTATCTGGCCATGTGGAAGCAGTCTCCTCTCCACTGAGATTACAGATGTGATACAAATGAAGGCCAAACCTGGTGAGGGTAGCAAACCCTTCATCAAAGGGTTTTACCTCCATAGTTGGAAATGTGGAAAATATTGGAGGATGGTCTCTAAAATGAGTGTATCAAACCTTTCCAGACCTCTGCTAGGGGTGTCCTTGCTGGGAATTCCCCACTCCCTTTGGAAGAGGAAGAAATGAGCAGGGGTTAGGCTTTCAGTCCAGTCCTTCCTCTACCACTGTCCCAGATTTCACAGAATATTATGATTTGGAGGGGAACCACAAGGACCATCAAGTCCAACTCTTAAGTGAATGGGGATCCCAGACAAGGTCAGACATGAAGAACATTCCTTGACAGCATGCCCCAAATTGCTTCCTTCCCTGAAACTGCCTTCTCTCATGCTCTTGTCCCTGGAAGTGGCCAGGACATGGGGGAGGTACCAGCCCTCCAGTGCTTTCCTTCTCCTGGGAGCCTGGGCACCCCAAAATGGTCCCTCACAGTGAGGAACCAGCTTGGCAGAGGCATTGTGAGCCCACCCAGCTGCTGTCCAGAGACACATCTGTCCATCCTTGTCAGCCCAGCTGCTCCGGAGGGCATTTCCCTCTCATTCTACCCATGGTTTCAGAGCTGCGGCTCAGTTCCCAACACTGAGCAAAACCTCACAGAGGAGCAGCAAAGCCTGTGGGTGCCCAGGCACCTCTGGCTCGGAGACCTGCCCGTGAGCTGATTGCCGTGTGCTCCTCTGGGCCCAAGGTGCAGCAGCGGATCGGGTACTGCCCGCAGTTCGACGCCCTCCTGGAGCATATGACGGGGCGCGAGACGCTGAGCATGTACGCGCGGCTGCGCGGCATCCCCGAGCGCTACATCGGCAGCTGCGTGGAGAACATGCTGCGGGGGCTGCTCCTGGAGCCGCACGCCGACAAGCTCGTCAGGACCTACAGGTGAGAGCAGGCGTGGGCAAACTGCTGTTCCTCCTCTTGCATGGTGCTCCCTGTGCTCGTATTGGGTCTCTGTCCCCATTCCTTGCTCCCGTTTTCAAGGTTGAACTTGATGATCTCGCAGGTCGCTTCCAGCCTTAATGATTCTGTGATTCCTCTGCAGCGGTGGGAACAAGCGGAAGCTGAGTGCTGGCATTGCCCTCATTGGTGGCCCTCCCGTGATCTTCCTGGATGAGCCCTCCACTGGCATGGACCCTGTGGCCCGGCGTTTGCTCTGGGACGCAGTGACACGGACACGGGAGTGTGGGAAATCCATCATCTTCACCTCCCACAGGTGACACTTGGCTGGGCAGGACTTGACATGAGAGATTAGGGAGAGTGGTGGGATCCAAGGGATGGGACGCACCTCCAGGGCCTGGTGGGTGGGCATACACTGCCTGCAGCCAGTGGCTGGCTTTACCCAAATCTCCCTCCTCGAAGAGTACAGAGAGAAGGGACTATACCTCCAGCCACTTCCCAGAAGCTTCTGCTTGTGTCCTGGTGCTTACATGCCCAGAGAAGCTGTGGCTGCCTCATCCCTGGAAGCATGCAAGGGCATGCTGGACTGGGCTTGGAGAGGCCTGTTTTAGTGGAAGGTATCCCTGCCCATGGCAGGGGGTGGAATGAGATGAGCTTTAAGGTTCCTTCCAACCCAAACCATCCTGGGATTCTCTGAATGAGTCCTCTCCTTCCTGCAGCATGGAGGAGTGTGAGGCGCTCTGCACACGGTTGGCCATCATGGTGAACGGGCAGTTCAAGTGCCTGGGCAGCCCCCAGCACCTCAAAAGCAAGTTTGGTAGTGGATACACCTTGCTGGCCAAAACACGAAGTGAGGAGGAGGGTGAGCTGCAGGCCTTCAAGGCCTTTGTGGAGAAGACTTTCCCAGGTATCGTGAGCTGCCGGGGTTGCCCCCAGAGCAGGGGCAGGGTGCTGGGTGTGAACTTCAGCACATTCCCTAACACAGAGCCTCTCCCTGCTCGATTCCCCAGGCAGTGTCCTGAAACATGAGCACCAGGGCATGGTGCATTACCACTTGACCAACAAGAACCTCAGCTGGGCACAGGTAAGGGGGCACTGGGAACCCTTCTCCTGCCCCTTCCCATGTTCTTGGTGCTTTGCTTTCAGTGGCGGACATCCTCCCCAGGCTGCGTTGCACTGTGGGAATGTGGCATGGGTGGGCACGACTTCCCCATGCTGACACATCCCTGCTCCTGCCCCTCAGCCTCAGGAACCGCCTTGGCAGTGGCTTCAGATGGTGCCATGTAGGCACTGTGTGGTCCCAGCAGGGCTGTGGGCGGTAGCTTTCCCCAGCCACTGATCCTGAGGGGTCCTAGCCCAGGGACACCAGTAAAAACCTCCAGTACAGATATAGTGTGTGGCCTCTGCATATAGTATACTGGGCTATGTATAGAGTATACCTAGTATATCTCTCTGTATATACTGTCTCTGTGTACATTATCTGTCTGTAAATACATGTATACTATAGAGATATTCATAGTATGCAAATAGTTTTTGTATGCAGTATCTAATTATATATATATTTATATATCTGTATATTACATGCTCTGGATGTAGTGTATATCATATACTGTATATTGTATATATATTATATACTCGATGGCATATGCAGTATTGATAATACTCTATACAGATTATAGACTGCAGTATATACTCTTATATCAAGTATGTGGTATAGTCTATAGAGTATATATAGAGAGAGTACACAGTATACAGATTATATTAAAACTATGTATAGGATTATATAAAAACTAGAGGGAGTGAGTTTATATGTATATACATATAATATACAATATGTATATTATATGTAGCTCAATATAAAAGGTATATGCTAGATACAGATAGTTATGTATAGTGTATATAGTATCCTAAATGTTATTTCTATATTATATAAATATTTTGTATATATAATGTGTTAGCAGAAACCTTGGGCAGGGATTCAAACCCAGATATGTGTGTGTGTGTGTATATATATATATACACATATATATTTTTTTCTCCAGGTCTCCCTGGAGAAAAAAGCTTTCTCTGCTTTCCCTGCCACAGCCTGGGGTTCCCCCTGGGGTCCTGGAAATCCGTCCACACCAAGTCACACTGCCCTCATGTCCCTGCCCTCCCCTGCAGGTCTTTGGGGCCCTGGAGAAAGCCAAAGAGAAGTATCGCTTGGAAGACTACTCGGTGAGCCAGATCTCCCTGGAGCAGGTCTTCATGAGCTTCACTCGCTTCCAGCACTACACAGAGGACAGAGGGAAATGAGCCCCTGGTGCCCCTCGTCACGGACTGGCCCTCAGCCTATACATAGTATATATAGAGACAGTAATTTATATATCGGCGTGTCTTAAATACTGTATAACTGTAAATCTTTTCACCGAGGGGTGAGAGGATGGCAGCACTCCTGCTGCCGTCACCGGCTCCGGGCGTGCGTGGGTGTGCGTGGGTGTGCGCATGTGGCACTGCCACTCTCCAGCCTTCATCCATCCATACAGCAAAAAAAATCCACCCAAAAAGCCGGGAGGAGCCTGGATGGGTGGAGAGGGGTGTTGGACTTGGGCTGGCAGAGGAGGAGTGGGATCCCCTCTGCTCCCCTCTTCCCTGCCCATCGCTCAGACCCAGCGGGACCTGCCCCGTGCAGTCCTCACCCGCATGTCCATGTGTCATCTGGTGGTTGCTCGTGGTTTAGCAGGAGGCTGTCACATAGCTCAGATCCAAACCGTCCTTGAGGTCAGCAGGATGTGCTGGGATTGCCTGTGGGAGCACTTTGTGTCCAGCCAGGGGGAGACAGTTCAGTTCCTGTCTGGCACCTGCCTGGCATGGGAAAGAGGAGGCTCTGTCTCCTTTAAGTGCTTGTGAAAACTGTCTCCTCCTGCCTGCTTGCCAAGCCTGGCCCGAGGAGCTGGCACGGGCCCCAGCCGTGCAAGGAGAGGTGTGTGGTGCCAGGAGCTGGCACTGGGTGAGAGGGAGCAATGGAGCAATGTCCAGAGCTCGGCCTCAGGAACAGCACGTGATGGGCATGGCTGGGGAGCCAGAGCTGGAGGCAGTGAGGGGTGCCCAGGGACGCTGCAGGGATGGGTGAGAGGTGCCACAAGGTCCCTGGGGACGCTGCTGGGTTGAGTGAGAGGTGCTGCAGGGTCTTGGCTGTGCTCTGTAGGACAGGTATGAAGTGTCAGTGTCACAGGATGCCCAGGGATGCTGCTGGCTTCAGTGTTGTGCCTGTGCAGGGGTTCTGCCAGCAGCTCCATCCCACACTGTGCAGTGCAGCCACAGGACCAGTTTGAAGCCAACGATGCCCTCGCTGTGCCCGTGTCCTGCTGAGCTCACCTCTTACACCCCACACAGCTCCAACCTGACCATATCTGTCCTGCATCCCCCTCTTCATCCCCTCTGCCCCTCACCAGGCTGTGCCAGCAGCAGGCAGGGAGCAAAGGCCCTGTCCTGCCCCTGCCTGGCTCCAGGATGCTGCTGGACACCAACATTGCCCAGTCTTGCCTGGGCTCAGTTGGAGGAGGGAACTTCTTTTTGGAGTTTCCCAGTGACTGGGTTGGGGTTTTTTTGTTTGTTTGTTGGAAATCTGTGTTGATTCTTGTCTGTCCTTAACTAGTCCCTGTGTCACCTGGGGCAGTCCCTTGGGAGCCGCCCCATGATCAATGCAGAGCTATTTGCACTATAGTACTACACACAATTGCACATAACTAATTAATATTTATGGCAAGGGGGGGGCTGATTCCCTCCCAGTGATTGCATTGTCAGGGGTTGGGTTATATTTTTGGGTTGGGTTTTCATTTTTTTCCTTGTGACTGACTCATTCTTTCCTGTTCCATTTCTTCCCTTTGCCTAATGTTGTTCAGAACAATGGTGCATCATGGTACTAAGAGTTTCTCCAGATCTTAAAGATGTGTGTTTTTATTAGTCAGCAGCCAGCAGGCCTGGAGTTCTTTGGCGTTTCTGGCAGGGAGGGTTTGTACCCTGGGAGCATCCTGGTGAGCAGCAGAGCCAGCCAGGTGCCAGGGCACCACAGAGGGGGGAGTCCCAGCACCAGTGACTTTCCCAGGGAGGGAAGAAAAAGGGGGGGCAGCTGAAGTGCTGAAACTCCCAAAAACTTTTCTGGAAAGGGAAGTACAGAAGGATGTAGTAGATCCTCACTGGCTTTTCCTGGGATGGGGAACAGTGGGAATGTGGAGGTTTCAGGGAGTGAGATGCATAATTGCCACAGGCTGGCAGTGCCCTCAGCACAGGAGCAACAGTCCATGTCCTGTTGGCCCTGGTGCCCCCTGCAAGGCTTGGTGCTGGGGTGGGGACACGGAGACAGCACAACCCCCGCACTGCCCACTGCAGAGCTGGTGGGAGAGTCCATGGAAGGGATGACATCCCCTGGCCCCAGCCCTCCATCACTCTGGGGCCACCCTGGCCTAAATGAGGTGTTCTGGAAGCAGCATTTCCCTGTCCCAGGGGGCTGTAACACCCTGCCTGTCAGCGAGGCAGGCACTGCGGGCTGTGCGTGGTGCTGCTCCTGATTTCAGTCACAGCCACAGTGCCAGGTGTGCCAGCCCGGGGCAGGGAGCAGGACCAGGAGTGCTCCATGGGCACAGCTGCTGCTGGCACTGCTCTGGCCTCCCAGATGGGAGAAGCAACACAGCTTCTGGGCAGCTTCTAATCCCCACTGGCTGCAGTGTGGTTGTTCCCATCATAGGAATAATAAAGATGATTTTTTTTCCACTGGATGTTTCCTGTCCTCCTTTAGATTCAGATTCTATTCAGTCTGTGCTGGACTCCTGCTCTCTGCTTGGGGAGAAGGACAGGGGGGTAGAGGGGTGTCCTACAAAACCAAAACTAGGAAAGCTCAGTGTGGCTTGGAAAAGCCCATCAGCTGAGGAGTTTTTTTTGTAGAGGGAGAAGTTGGGGTCCCCATTCTTTTTACCTCAGGCAGCCACAACTCTCTTCTCTCAGCTCCCCCAAACAACCACAGATGAGGGGGAGACCTCAAGCCTGGTGCTCAAACTGCTTTTTGGCCTCCATGGCAGTGGGCAGCTGGCCCTGGCACTCCCATTCCTGCAGTTTTGCCCACCCTACATGCAGCAGCTCAGCCAGGGTGCTCAGACCCCCTTGCAGATGCCCATACGCCACCCCCCCAATCCCAAACATCACCTAAGACACTCCTAGCCCCTGACTGAGCCCTGGGAGACAAGGCAGCACTGGGGCAAGGATGCAGCTGCCAGGAAGAGGAGCTCCAACCCCTTGAATCCACAGAAACCAGGTTCCCACTGAGCCACAAGTCAGCTGGAAGCACCCCCTCTCTGGGGCATGATGCTGCAGCCCCTGCTTCCCCCTCTTCCCCATCCCACAAGCATCTCTCCATGGGCAGTTTCAGCGCTTTATTGTCTGGCGGTCCTGCTACAGCACCCCACTGTCCTCCCCGTGGCTACGGCTGCAGGGGGACTGATCCCTCGTCCCCAGCGTGGCACCGCAGTGTCCCTGGAGCTGGAGGCTGCAGGAGCTGCAGCAGTCCGAGAACTGGCACTTAAGGAATCCTGGCCGGGGCCGCACGCTGCTCCTCTGCCGGGCACGGGGAGGGCGCGTGGCCGGGCATGGCTGTGGTCCGGTCCCGCTGGGCTGGGTCACTCCACTCCGGGCATCTTTTAAAAACGTGGTTCAAAAACGCCACCGGTTCTGGGTTGTCGCCAGGCGCTCACAGCTTCGTTTCTCTTATAAAGAAACCAAATGCAACCTTTTCTTCCCTTTTATGAACCGTTCTCAATTTTGGCCAGAAATTGCTGTGCCCACCACTCCTCCAGGTCAATGGGAACGAAGTCTGAAAAGGAGGGGAGGGAGAGAAGGGAACAGCTGGAGCAGGAGCAGAGCTCTGTGTGCTCCCTTCAAACCCCAGAAAAAATAACGATGGAATCACAGAATATCCTGAGCTGGAAGGGACCCACAAGATCATCCAGTCCAGCTCCTGGCCATGCACAGACTCCCCAACAATCCCACCCTGGGCCTGAACAGCTTTGTCCAAACGCTCCTGAAGCTCTGGCAGTCCTGGGGCCATGCCTATTCCCTGGGGTGCCTGTTCTGTGCCCCACCACCCTCTGGGGGAAGAGCCTTTCCCTGATGTCCAATCTAACTACAGCCCCAGGTCTCCTCCACTCCTTTGCCATGTCCCCAAAAGGCCAGACTGGGTCTATAGGGACATTCTCTTCCTTGGGGAGCACTTAGCTGCTGCGAGAGCCCGCAGGCTGCTGACTCCAGGTGCCACCAGACAATGTTGTCCCCATGCCCAATTGGTCCTGCTGGCCTCAGAAGAAGTGGGTTCCCACGGGTGGCTCCTCTCTCTTCAGCATAATGCTGAACCCCTTGGTGGCAGGAGAAGGCCTGAATCCCAGAGGAGTCAGCAAAACACTGGAACATCCAAGGGATGCAGTGGGACATCCCCACCACAGTGCCTGGGGCCAGCTGTCTCCTCACCCCCAGCACCCCCAGACTGACTTCAGCACCAGCAGGACAGACCCAACCAGCCCCTCCGGCACATCCAGCACTGGAATCCTCCTCCTTCCACCACAGCCCTGTTCAGGTGCAGGCTGAGCCCAGAGCCGCTTACTGCACCAAAATGCCACAACCACTGCCCACTTACTTTTGAGTCCGGGGTTGGGGGTTTTCTCCACGTACTGCACGGGGCCGCAGGCGCTCTCCCCGCTCCGGCTGCCGTCCAGCTGCTGCTCTACCTGCTGCCAGGCTGGGGAGGGGGAACAAGCGCTGGGTGGGTTTGGGACAGGGGTTCCCAGTGTGGGGGGCTGCGGGACAGGAGCAGGAGGCAGAACAAAGGAGTGCAAGTCTCCAGCCTGGGGACTCCATCTGCTCCAGCTCCCCTGGGTGCTGCCTCGGGGAATCTCTGCCCTCACCTTCATAGACAAAGCGCACGTTCTCCTCGTGGGCCAGGGTGTAACATTCTTCAGGCGCTGAGATCTGCTGCAGCAGCAGTGGGGGCCTCTTGCCATTCACTCTGTTGAAGACGAGTTTCTGCGCTGGGCTGTGGCAGGAGGGAAGCAAGGGCGGGGGGGGGTGTGTGTGTGAGGGCACAGGCAGCTCAGCCCACCCCAGCAAGAACTGGGGTGGTTCCAGTGTCCTGGGTTGCCCCACGGTGCACCCACAGCTGTGGTCACCCAGTCCTGTCCCCAAGGACTTGGATGGAAAGGGACCCAGCCCCCAAGGATAGGGGATTCTGACACAGGAAGGGTGCAAGGGGAGCTCCCTGGGGAAAAGCACCAGCTGCCCATCTCCCACCCGTCCTCCAACCTAGCACTGAGTGCAGTCCCTAAGATAAAGAATCTGCCACCAAAATTGCAGCAGTATCAGGAAATGGAAGTGAAATTCAGTCAGGTACTGGACAGGGGATGTGCCATCCTCTGCAGATCAAGCACCCAGGTTCACTGGGAACGGCTCACTGGGGCCCCAGGACTGGGATGTAACACTCTGCAAGGTGGGAGCAGGTCAGGCTTCCTCAGAGCTGGGATCCCCTCTGTTGAGGGGCACTTCAATCACTCCCTGCCTGGATGCAGCAACACCCACCAGAGCTAAAGGAAAAACTTGGGATGAGACCTGGGAGCATGTTCAATGGAAAACTCCAGTATTTTGGCTTTTCTGCCCAGCTCTAGGGCAGGACATGTCTGCAACAGCCACATTCCTCGTGGGACAAAGTCTAAGGGGCCCTAGGAGTGGGCTTGGAGGGCAGGAGAGACTGGGAGCAGGCAGCTCCTGCAGACAGGGGCTGGGGAGGGAAGTTACCCTCAAGCCCCCACAGCCAGGGGCACTGGGAAGGCAGGAGGAGGGCAAGCATGGCAGAAGCCACTCCAGTGAGGAACTGGGGGGTTAGGGGGGACGCTTATCCATTTCTTGGAGCTGGAGAGGACGTGCAGAGCTACCGGGGTCGCACTACCCCGTCTAGTTGTGCTTTGACTCCAGCCCTGCAGTCGGGAAAGGGTCTCCTTAGGGGTCCCACCAGCACCTCCCAGCCACTGGAATACCCCACAGCACCCAACCAACAGCTCCAGGTATTGCTGCTGGACGCTGGAATTCACCTAGAAAGCGCGGCCCCGATTTTCGGGGCAGAGGGGATTCACCAGCTCCCCGCGGCCCCCGTGGGTGCGCGGCGCGGCCAAGGTGGGCGGGACCGGCGCTGGCCCCGCCGCCGGTTTGTGCAATCGGGGCCGTCCGCGGGGGGGTCGGACAAGCCCGGCCCCTGCTCTGCCCCGCACCGGGACCCCCCCGCGCCGCCTCCTTAGCGTGACCCCACCGGTCCCACTCCCCGCGATTTGCGGGGATGGCCCGCGGGACGGAGGAGCGGCAACGACTCCTGCGCGTCCCCGACGCGGGGCGGCCCACGGCACGCGTGTACCGAGCTCCGCGGGACGCGTGCGGGCACGGGCACGGCCGAGACCCCCGGGGCGAGCGGCACCGAGCGGAGACCCCGGGTCCCCCTCCCGCGTCCCCGCAGGCGGCCCGGCCGTCCCGCTCCCCTTCCCAAGGTCACGGCCCGGCCGCCCCAGCGCGGGTCCCCTTCCCAAGGTCACGGCGGCGCGCGGGGCTCACCTGGCGGGGGGCCACAAGCCGGGCTGCGGCCGCCCCCGCAGCNCGCGTGCCCCTCACCGGGGCCTTTAACGGGCCGGGCCGGGCCGGGCGGCCCCGCCAGCACCGACACGCCCCCGCGCTTAAAGGGAACGCGCGGGGCGTGCGTGGGACGCGGCGACAGCGCCCAGCCGCCCGGGGGACGCGGGAGGGACGGGTCGGGGGGACACGTGGGAGGCGTGCGGGGACACACGCGAGACGTGAGTGCTGTGCAAGGGACGCGTCTGGGTTGTGGGGACACAGAGGGGACACGCACGGGACACATCGGGGGCGCGCGTGGGGATTAATGGGGACACACAGGATGCGGGGACACGCACTGGGGACAAGCGGGGCACATGCTGGGAGCACATATGGGGACTTTCGTGGGACGCAGAGGGGACACGTGGGACACACAGGACTCGCACAGGACACACAGAATGCACACAAGTGACACTGGAACGTGCGGGGCTCAATTAGGGGAGGGGGCACAGCAGGCACGTGGGACACAAGATGGCACGGGCGCGCAGGGGACACGGGAGTCACGGGAAACTCGGAGGGGACCTGCACGGGGACATTCAGGAGACAGGACACCGGAGCCACGGCACACACAGGGGACACATAGGGGTCATTCCTGGGACACAAAGGACCCAGGCAGGGAAAAGTGAAGGTGTGCAGAGACAGGGGCTGAGGTGCCACCCCCACGGGGACAGCGCTGTGAATAGTCCTGAGCCGCACATCCCATGACCAGCGCAGGGAGCCAGGGTGGGCAACCGCGTCCCGGCCAGCACGGTGACCTTTGGAGCGGGAGGTCCCGCCGAGGTGCCCCCACGTGGCAGAAGGCGCAGACCCAGGTCACGACCCCGAGCTGGTCCCCGGCCACCCCGCAGTGTTCACCGGCCGCCCCTGTGGCCGGGGACAGCGCCCAGAGTTTTGGGAAGAGATCGTGTGACAAACACACTGGGGTCTCTGGGAGGCTCCAGGTGCTGCAAAGCCACCCCACGAGGGTGACCTTTGCCTTTCCGCCACGTTTCACGGCAGTGGCCAGGGAGGGAGGGGTGTAGGAGGGTACCTCCCATAAAAGCCCAACAGCGCCTGACCCTGGTGGGTGCCAGGCACGCGTGGACCCTTCGCGGGTGTACATCCACTGCCGTCCCCCCTAACCCTGTTACTGTGCCTAAAAATAACCCCGGCCCAAGGGATGTCACTACTGACTGTCACCCGCCCTGTAAGGTGCTGGGGGCTGTGCCTCAGTTTCCCCCCGGACCTGCCCGGGATTTCTAAGTGCCTGTTGGCACATCCCTGAGCTTTTCCATGCTTGGAAGGGCTGACCCCCCCTAATCCTTGTGCTCCAGATGGATCCCCCCCGGATCTCCATCACCAGTGACAGCTGTCGCTGAAAGGGTGGGTGGGGGTCCCGCCTCATCCCCGTTTTCCTGGGATGTCCGCGCAAAGCCTCATTTTGCCCCTTTTGAGGGGTGCCGGTGCGTGGCGGAGGAGCGGCAGCACCCGGGCCGGGGTCCCCGCGGGGCCGGCACCTGCGAGGGGCGGCGGGGCGCGTATGCTGCCGGCCGCGCCGCTGGTGTAGTGGTATCATGCAAGATTCCCATTCTTGCGACCCGGGTTCGATTCCCGGGCGGCGCACTTATTTTTTTCTCCTCGCTTTTGCTTTTCCCCTCCCCGCCGTGGAAGCTCCACCCGCGGCGCGGGGCGGTGCCGGCAGTGGCGGAGCTGCAGTTCCCCCGCCCGCCCCGGCCATGCAGGTCCCGGCGGCCGCGGAGCGCAACAAGGGCCCGATCCTGGCAGTGCTGCGGGAGTGCGCGGGGCCGGGCGCGCTGCGGGTGCTGGAGGTGGGCGCGGGCGCGGGGCTCCACGCCGCGCACTTCGCGCGGGCGCTGCCGCGGGCGCTCTGGCAGCCCTCGGACATCGACCCCCGGGCCCTGCGCAGGTGAGCGGGGCCGGGGCTCCCGGGGGGGCGGAGGACCCCGAGGGGCACCGCCTGCGTCCCCTCCCACGGGCCCATGGACCCGCGGCCCTGGTTCCTCGCTGCCCATTTTATTATTTTCTTTATTTATTTTGTTTCGTTTGGGGATTTTGGGAAAACCCTGGTATCCAGCTCTCCCTCAACCCGGGCTCTTCTGCTTAGTGCTTTGTTTCCTCCAGGAAAACCCCAATNGGGACGGAGCCCCCGCGCCCCCGGCCCCGCGCCCCCCGGTACCTGTGCGGCGCTGCGTGGCGAGCTTGCTGGGGCCGCGCGTCAGCGTGTACATCCTGCGGGCCGGGCCCCGGCCCCGCCACCCCCGCCCGAGTGCCGCGCGTGCCCCTCACCGGGGCCTTTAACGGGCCGGGCCGGGCCGGGCGGCCCCGCCAGCACCGACACGCCCCCGCGCTTAAAGGGAACGCGCGGGGCGTGCGTGGGACGCGGCGACAGCGCCCAGCCGCCCGGGGGACGCGGGAGGGACGGGTCGGGGGGACACGTGGGAGGCGTGCGGGGACACACGCGAGACGTGAGTGCTGTGCAAGGGACGCGTCTGGGTTGTGGGGACACAGAGGGGACACGCACGGGACACATCGGGGGCGCGCGTGGGGATTAATGGGGACACACAGGATGCGGGGACACGCACTGGGGACAAGCGGGGCACATGCTGGGAGCACATGTGGGGACTTTCGTGGGACGCAGAGGGGACACGTGGGACACACAGGACTCGCACAGGACACACAGAATGCGCACAAGTGACACTGGAACGTGCGGGGCTCAATTAGGGGAGGGGGCACAGCAGGCACGTGGGACACAAGATGGCACGGGCGCGCAGGGGACACGGGAGTCACGGGAAACTCGGAGGGGACCTGCACGGGGACATTCAGGAGACAGGACACCGGAGCCACGGCACACACAGGGGACACATAGGGGTCATTCCTGGGACACAAAGGACCCAGGCAGGGAAAAGTGAAGGTGTGCAGAGACAGGGGCTGAGGTGCCACCCCCACGGGGACAGCGCTGTGAATAGTCCTGAGCCGCACATCCCATGACCAGCGCAGGGAGCCAGGGTGGGCAACCGCGTCCCGGCCAGCACGGTGACCTTTGGAGCGGGAGGTCCCGCCGAGGTGCCCCCACGTGGCAGAAGGCGCAGACCCAGGTCACGACCCCGAGCTGGTCCCCGGCCACCCCGCAGTGTTCACCGGCCGCCCCTGTGGCCGGGGACAGCGCCCAGAGTTTTGGGAAGAGATCGTGTGACAAACACACTGGGGTCTCTGGGAGGCTCCAGGTGCTGCAAAGCCACCCCACGAGGGTGACCTTTGCCTTTCCGCCACGTTTCACGGCAGTGGCCAGGGAGGGAGGGGTGTAGGAGGGTACCTCCCATAAAAGCCCAACAGCGCCTGACCCTGGTGGGTGCCAGGCACGCGTGGACCCTTCGCGGGTGTACATCCACTGCCGTCCCCCCTAACCCTGTTACTGTGCCTAAAAATAACCCCGGCCCAAGGGATGTCACTACTGACTGTCACCCGCCCTGTAAGGTGCTGGGGGCTGTGCCTCAGTTTCCCCCCGGACCTGCCCGGGATTTCTAAGTGCCTGTTGGCACATCCCTGAGCTTTTCCATGCTTGGAAGGGCTGACCCCCCCTAATCCTTGTGCTCCAGATGGATCCCCCCCGGATCTCCATCACCAGTGACAGCTGTCGCTGAAAGGGTGGGTGGGGGTCCCGCCTCATCCCCGTTTTCCTGGGATGTCCGCGCAAAGCCTCATTTTGCCCCTTTTGAGGGGTGCCGGTGCGTGGCGGAGGAGCGGCAGCACCCGGGCCGGGGTCCCCGCGGGGCCGGCACCTGCGAGGGGCGGCGGGGCGCGTATGCTGCCGGCCGCGCCGCTGGTGTAGTGGTATCATGCAAGATTCCCATTCTTGCGACCCGGGTTCGATTCCCGGGCGGCGCACTTATTTTTTTCTCCTCGCTTTTGCTTTTCCCCTCCCCGCCGTGGAAGCTCCACCCGCGGCGCGGGGCGGTGCCGGCAGTGGCGGAGCTGCAGTTCCCCCGCCCGCCCCGGCCATGCAGGTCCCGGCGGCCGCGGAGCGCAACAAGGGCCCGATCCTGGCAGTGCTGCGGGAGTGCGCGGGGCCGGGCGCGCTGCGGGTGCTGGAGGTGGGCGCGGGCGCGGGGCTCCACGCCGCGCACTTCGCGCGGGCGCTGCCGCGGGCGCTCTGGCAGCCCTCGGACATCGACCCCCGGGCCCTGCGCAGGTGAGCGGGGCCGGGGCTCCCGGGGGGGCGGAGGACCCCGAGGGGCACCGCCTGCGTCCCCTCCCACGGGCCCATGGACCCGCGGCCCTGGTTCCTCGCTGCCCATTTTATTATTTTCTTTATTTATTTTGTTTCGTTTGGGGATTTTGGGAAAACCCTGGTATCCAGCTCTCCCTCAACCCGGGCTCTTCTGCTTAGTGCTTTGTTTCCTCCAGGAAAACCCCAATATCCAATATCCAACTGGATGTATATTTTTTCCCACTCAACAGTGGGCCCAGGCTCCACAATTTTTTTCTTTTTTCAGGAAAAATCCAATAGCCAACTCTCCAACAACCCAGGGTCTCCCACCCAGTGCTGTATTCTTTCCAGGAAAACCCCAATATCCTGCTCTCAGATGAGCTTAGTCTGTATTTTTTCCCAGCAAAGACCCCCTGAGACAGCCCAGGCTCTCTGGCTTGATGCTTTATTTTTTTTCCAGGCAAACCACAATATTCAACTCTTGCCCAGCCCAGGCTCCCCAGGTCAATACTCACTGTATTTTTTTCAATAAATCCCCAATATCCAACTCCCAAACAACCCATGCTCCCCAGCTCAGGACTTTATTTTTCCCAGAAAACTCCTAAAATCCAGCTTTCCGCTGTCGAAAAAAAAAATAAGCCTGCTGGGGGAGTGCTGGAACTGTCCAGGGGGAGTTTTGTGCTGCTCACTCAGCAGCACCCACCACCCTGGGTAAAAATAGTCTCCGGGGTGGGAGGCTGCAGGAGCTGAGACGTAGGTGGTGAATGTGCCAAAAAGGGTGTAAATAACACCAAAATCAGGAGGTGCTGGTGCAGTGGTGCCAGTGGGGTGCCCCACAAAGGGAGGGTGCTCCAAAACTGGCGAGTTTAGGTCATGGGGCCTCTGCATCCACGTGCTGCTGGTTGTCCAGGTGCTTCCAGTTCTCCATCTGCCAGCTGGAAGCAAAGGGCTGGGCAAAGAGCCCGCAGGCCGTGCTGCCCCCACATCCTGGTTATTCCACTTGGGAGGGTCCCTGCTGGGGTTTGTCCCTGCCTGCAGCGGCTGCTGGGGCTGCACGGGGGACCTGGCTGGGCTTGAGCTGAGCTTTGGTGCCCCCAGCATCGCTGCCTACGTGGAGGCCACGGGGGTGCCCAACCTGCTGCCCCCCATCCTGCTGGACGTGTCACAGAGCTGGGAGACCTGGGGGGGCACCCAGCCCGCCACCCTTGACCTCCTCGTCAGCATCAACATGATGCACATCGCAGAGCTGCGGTGCACCCAGGTGAGCAGCCCTCGATGGCCCCTGTCCCCTGCCAGGGCCGAGGGGGGGCTCCCGGGGGGTGTCCCCAGCCCCCTGACCCGGTCCCCACCTCTCTTGTTCCCCAGGGCCTGTTCAAGGGTGCTGGGGTGCTGCTGAAGCCCGGAGGTGTCCTCTTCACCTATGGGGTGGGTCACCTCTCCTGCTGCAGGAGCATCCTGGGGGGGCAGCTCCAGTCATGGCTTAGGGAGAGAACTGGGAAATGCAGAGGCTTGGGTTTTGGGGAGGTCTCTGCCTTTTGGGGCACATGCTGAGCCCTGAAAGGGGCAGTTTTGGAGGAGAGAGATCCTGTCCTCCCTCACCTTATCCAAAGAAGGGTCTGGGTGTGCCTGCAGAGGGTGACAGGACTCACAGTGGGTGATGGGACTCCTTGGGGGCCGTGTCTCTTTCTGCTTGGCTTCTGTGCTTGGGGACAGCAGCCCATGGGAGGGGGCTGGGGGTACACGGGGTGGCTCATGCCCGCAGCTCCAGCTGTGTCCCACCAGCCCTACGCCGTGGACGGCCAGATCAGCCCCCAGAGCAACGTGGACTTTGACCGCAGCCTGAGGCAGAGGTAGGAGGGGGCTGGGAGGCTCAGGCTCCTGGGAGCCCACCCTGTCCTCTCTGTCCCGCCCCTGCTCCTGCAGCTGCAGGAAGCTCCCTCCCAGCGTGGACCTTCAAGATAAGCCACGCCTGAGGGCAGCCCCCAGCCGGGGGTGCCCCTGGGAGATGGGGCTGCTTTGGCGCAGGGTGTCCCCGCGTGTGACCCACGGCTCCCTCCTCGCAGCAATCCCGCCTGGGGGCTGCGGGACACGGCGCTGCTGCGGGAGCTGGCCGAGGCCAACGGGCTGTGCCTGGAGAGGATGGTAGGTGACGGGTCCTGGGCTGCTCCCCGCGCCGGCGTGCACCCCTGAGCCCGGCTCTGTGCTTCCAGGTGGACATGCCGGCCAACAACAAGAGCCTGATCTTCCGCAAGCTGTAACCTGCCCCGAAGCACTTCCAGCGCCTCCGGCACTGCTATCCCCACTGATGCCTCCTGCAGGGGTGTCACTGTCCCACCACGGCTGCCACTGGGGCTGGGGACAGCAGTGATGGGACAGAGCCCCACTCACCCCAGCTGGAGCTGACTTGGCCGGGGGGGGGGGGGGTTTCCACCTTCCCTGGTGCCTTTGGGACTCCCTTTGCAGTGGGGTACCTCAGCCTGGACCACAAGAGCCAGCACAGCTGCCACGGGGGGCACAGGTGTAGGAGAGGGGACACGACACCCCTGGGCATGGGTGAGACTTCTTGCTCCATTTCCTCGGAGGATGCTGTGCTGATGGTGTCCCCCTTCCCTCCTCCCCAGAACTGTGCTGCTGCTCCCCCAATAAACTCTGTGGCTTTGCCCTCCCAGCAGCTCCCTGATGGCTTTCAGCACAAACACTGGGGGTGGAGGTGTCCCCGATTCCACCTCCAGCACCAATGAAAGGGTCAGGTCCAGTACCCAGGGGTGTTAACACTGGGCCCAGAGGCTTTGGTGAAGTGGGAAGATTTTATGAGTGGGGTTGTCCTGGCAGATGTCCCACCCCTCTGCAACCCAACCCAGTTCTCTGTTGCTCCTGGACAGGCTGGGGCGGGGGTCACATGGTGCGGGGAACATGCAGCAGATAAATTACAGTGGAGGTGGGAGCTGGTCTGGGGCTCAGCATGGGGTTGGGGGGAACTACATGACAGTGGTAACCTGTAGACACAGGCACTGGTGCAGGGGCTCCCTCAGGCTGCCCCCTCCATGGTGTGTCTGCAGCTCCCTCCATCGGCATATCCTGACTCTCCCCTAGTCCTGGAAGCGGTTCAGGAGGTCGCAGGTTTTCTTCTCCATCAGCTCATAGATCTTCTTCACCCGTTTGTCGTTGGCCGCCCGGACGTAGCTGCTGGGGTCCAGCGTGGCCATTCCATCGTGCACCTCCCCCATGATGATCAGGGGCCCGTCCTCCGCCGTCATGTTGGGGCAGGGGCAGCTCCAGTCCATGTCGGTCAAGGTCACCTCCAGGTACTTGATGTTGAAGAACTTGAGGCCCATCTTCTCATCCTTGAGGACATCCTCGAGAGCGAAGCGGGCTATGCCAGAGTCCTGGTCCTCCACGATCTCCATGAGCCGCCCCACGATGGCGAAGTCGCTGCGGCAGAGGCTCAGCACCATCTTGCTCTTCAGGCGACAGGCCTTGCACTGCAGGCTCTTGGGGAAGGGGCACACGTCCTCGCAGGTCTCCTTGCTCTCAAAGTTGTTGGTGTTGCCCTCGCAGCCGCCATAGACGAAGGAGTGGCACTGCTTCAGCAGGTGGTTGTACGCCCAGCGCGGCTCCCAGTTCTGGCAGGGCCCCTGCACCATGGGCAGGAGGCAGGTGGGGCGGGCGCTGCCCAGGCAGGCGGCTCGGCACTCCTCGTACGTCTCGAAGTTGTTCCTGTTGGCCCCGCAGCCGCCGTAGCGGAAGGTCAGGCAGGAGCCCTGCTTGGCATCGAAATGCCAGCGCACCTCCGTGGCCTCGCACCGCCGCCGGTCCGGCTCCTTCAGGCACTCGGCGCTGGGGAAGGGCTGGGGGCTGCCGGTCCGCGGGGTCCCCCCCGGCTCCCGCCTGACCACCGACAGCGGGAAGTCGGCGCGGAGCAGCCCGGCGGCGTTCCGGGCCGTGCAGGTGTAGATGCCGGCGTCCTCGTGGCGGGCGTTGTAGATGACCAGCTGGCCGATGTTGGTGACCACCACGTTGCCGTACATCTGGTCCGGCCGCATGATGAAGTTCTCCTCCCGCTCGCTCTGCTTCTCCCAGGTGATGTCGGGCTGCGGGCGCCCGCTCACGTCGCAGCGGAAGCTGACGGTGCCGCCGGCGCGCACGGACTGGTGGAAGGGGTTGGTGTAGAGGGCGGGGGGCACCGGCACCTCGGGGCCGGCGCCCGGCGTGGGTCGCGCCGTGGTCTCCTGCGGCACGGGGCTGGTGTCGGGCCAGGTGAAGATGTGCTTGCAGGGCACGGTGGTGAGGCGGGTGCCGCGCAGACACGCCTCGGCGTCCATGTAGCACTTGTTGTAGTAGGTGAGGCCGTCGGAGGCGCAAGTGAAGTTGGGCTCCTTCTCGCAGCGGTCCTTGCACTTGCACACGGGCTGCCCGTCCCAGATGTCGCAGTCGGAGCCCTGCTGCGCGCACACGAAGCTCTCGCAGGAGGCGGCGGGCTCCAGCGCCAGCGCCGGAACGCTGCCGTCGGCAAAGCGCGCGGCCACGCAGCTCCGCAGCCCACACACGTTGGTGCAGCATTTCTCAAAGTCTTCACAGTCCTGGTCGGGGAGGGAGAAAAGATTGCGGGAGGGGGGTGGGGTGGGGAGGACGTGGAGGTCACCGCTGTGCTGGGGCTGTGGGTGCTGTTCCCACCCCTGTGGGACTTTCGGGTGGGCAGGTGTCCCCCGCGCAGCCTTGTGCACCTTCAGCATCGCTGAGCTCCGGGTAGGAGCCAGACCTCCCCAGCACAGCTGCATCAGCCCCAGCCCGCCCTCAGCACCCCCAGGATGTTTGGGGGTGCACCGCAGTGGCGACGGTCCCTTCTCCCCACAGCAGAGTGCAGCTTGCCCCTCTCAGCTTTTGCTGGCCGAGAGGAGGCGGAACGCATACAGATGAATTGTGAAGGTCTTGCCTCTGGGTTCAGACAGCCCTAACCGGGGTGGGATTGCCCCTGCTCAGCCTGACGGAGCTCAGAGCCAGGGCTCTCTGGGATGGACAGCCCGGTCCGTGGGTGGGCTCCGACCCTCAGGGAAAAGTTGGGAGAGGATTCAGTCCTCGGCCTGATGGGGTCCATGTCCCAGCATACCCATTCCCTTCATCCCAGCCAGCCCTTTGAGAGAGTGGAAACATCCGGGAGGTGCACGAGGAGGGTGTTCTGACCATGGGACACGGTCTGAGGGGGTGGCACGAGGGGGCATCAAGCAGTTTCTCTGCCTGTGGGGGACTGGGGAGCCCAGCAGACAGGAGGGGCTTGTGGGGCAAAGCTGCAGCACGGCTGAGCCCATTGCTCTGAAACAACTGAACCGGCTGTGCCACCCAGCACGGGACCCGCACCCCAAAGCATCTCCTTCGGGGACCTGGGGATGCCCCCCAAACCCTGTTACCGCCCGCCGCCCCCGCAGCCCCCTCGCTCACCTGGTCGGCCTGGCACTCCCGCTCGCAGGTGCTCTGGGCATCCACCCACAGGTTGGGGTTCAGCTGGTTGGGGCAGACGCCCAGGTGCCGCATCCTGCCCGGCTGCAGGCTCAGCCCGGCCGCCGCCGCCAGCACGGGCAGGAGCAGCGCGACGCCCACGGGGACCCGCTGCCGCCCCGCACGCTGGCCCCGGGCCCCGCG
>VWZV01007377.1:693057-732515 GCA_013397155.1 Irena cyanogastra
TTTTTTTTTTTTTTTTGGGTGGGGAGATCCAGCCCACCCCCTCCCCAGAGCTGCTTTTGCATGTAATGGTTTGGTGCTCCCCCAGTCTGTGGCTCCTTGGGGAAGCCCTTTTGCCGCAGATCGGGTGATTCGAGGTGATTCAACACCCCCACGCTGGTGTGAGCAGGGTGCAGCCACAATGCTCTGGCACGGTGACCTCCAGCCAGCACTACAGACACAGCGCTGTGCCCGGCCACCCCTGCCCGGGCCAGCACACGGCTGCACTGCTGCTGGCTCTGGGCTGCCCATGGCGATTCTGGGGCTCCCGGGGCCCAAAACCCCAAAGCACAGTCAGTTCTGTCACCAGCTGGCCATGACCATGTATGGAGGGCTGGAGCATGTCCCAGGGCTGTGCCCTGAATCCCGTTCCACAGCCAAGCAGGCACCCAAGCGCCCATCCAGCTGCAGATGCTGAGGGAAGGTTACATTGCCCTGGGACACTTATGGTGAGGCTGATGTTTTGCAAACAGGGAATTGCATCAGGATAGCCCAGCCAGGAGCTGCAAGGGTCTGTACTCTGCATGCCCTGGCAGCCTGAAACCCCCAGACCCACCCAGCACCCGCTGCCTGGAGTTCCCCAATCCACAAACCCACAAACTCCAGCTGGGAAACAACGTGGCAGATGCATGGCACCTCGGTCCCCAGGGATGCAGCCCAGAGGCACAGGGCCACTTTGGGGTGTCTCAGGGTCCTTCTAGGGGGCCTGGTGCAGGAGGGAAGGTGGAACAAGATCTGGAGCCCAACTTCTGCCCGTACTCATGGCTGGGCTCTGTGTGGTCACAGCATGATGCCAGTGCCAGGGTCTGGGTTGGTTCTTGCCCCACTGTCCCCTTCCACAGCCAGAGGAGCAGCGCCAGAGGGTGGCACGTGTTTCACATCAGCGCCCGAGGTGCCTCATGTCCATGTTCTCAAGATCAGAAGCTGCAAGGACAAGCCAGGACCCTTCACCTCAGTGGTGCAAGGCTGGATGGAAGAATGCAGCTGCTGCCATTGTGGCTAGAAAAGCAGCTCCCAGCAACTGGAAATCCTCACACACACCTTGGGACCCTCACCCAGTCTCTTTTAGTGCTACTTCAGCTGAAGGTGAACAACAAAGCAACTCTTCCCACGCTGTCCAAGCCTATGGAAATTCCACCATCTCAACAGTTCCCAACTGTTCACCTTCATGTGTCCAGGCACCAACTGCACCCTAGAACAGGGATTTTTTGGGTCACTTTTAAAGATCCCAGACATAGATGAGGGTTTTACAGCTCATCTTCTCCCTCCAAGACAAGGAATCGGCTCAGCATCATGTCCTGGAGGGAAGGGTGCCGTGCCACATGCGCCTGCTCCCAAAACCTGCTGCACCCAGGGGGCCCCTGCCCCTCCAATGCACCCATGGTCAGCTGCACCCTCATTTTCAAGCATCTTGCAGTTGCATGAAGGTCACCACCTCTTCCCAGCCTGTGTGGGACAGTGGGACCAACCCAAGAAACCTCACATCAAAAAGGTGGGTGCAGAGAAACACACTCAGTAACCAAAGACCTGAATCATTCCAGAGCAACCTGCTCCCTCCTTTCTCAGAGGAGCAGAGAGCCTTGAAGCTCTCCCAGCCTTCCCAGCCTGCTCAGGCTGCACAGTGTTTTCCTGCCCGGCTCTTCCCAAGCACACAGCTGCGGCCCTGCAGCCCCCGCTGCCCCGCCGTAATGGGCTCCGGCTGTCCCGACCCCACCTGAAACCACACACAGCCTTTGTTTCGGCCCTGGGAGAGGGAACAGACACTTCCAGAACCCCCTGAAGAAAAAGAGGAAAAAAAAGGGCTGTGTGACTCTTCCCTGACCAGGCTTTCACCTTAGCTCCAGGGTTTTCCAGGCTGTAGACACGATCTCATTTCCCCCTGCCCCCTCTCAGCCTCAGCAATTACTACTAAAGCTGTTAAAACAAGCGTGGCCAGTCTGGTACGAAGTGGAAAATCTGATCCTAGGCAAGTGAGAAGGCAAGGGAAAAGGGAGGTCAAGCAGAGGCAGGCTGAGAGAAGGGGATCAGACAAGAAGTCTCACTCCACCCCAGGATCAAATCCCCCTTCTCTGGGGCTCCTGGTGCCTCCAAAGGCCACTCTGATGTGACACTGGTGCTCCGAGCTCCCTGCAGCATCCTCTCCCTTTCAGTCCCCTTGGTCCCAGGGCAGGGCAGGGCAGGATGGGCACATGCTGTCACAGCACTCACTGCTCCCCAGGCTCACCCAGACTCAAAGAAGGGATTTAGCGTTTGGCTGTGCTTGTCCTGTCCCCATGCAGCAGGGACTGGGCACAATTCCTGGCAAACTACTGGAGACCCTGGCTTTCTCCAGCCACCTATGGGACTAACCCTACTGGAGATGAGCTTGTGTTCTCTTAGGGCTCCACTACCCCAAATCAGTGGTTCTGTGAGAATCAAGAAGAGATTTATCTTCTGCATCTATGGAAAAGGAGTCATGGCTCCCCAGAAAATGTAACTCAAGTTATTTTGTGGATGACCTGGAAATAGGAATACACACCTGTACCACAAACAGTCCCAAATCCCCAGGCATGGGCAAAACCACCACTTTTTTCCTTTCAATCTCTTTCCAGCCCAAACAAAAATGGATACAACTTCTCCTCTTTTCCATTGGTAATTCAAAACAAACAAAAAGACTTTAATTTATACAAAACAAAACCATGTAGAATCAGTTAAACAACACTGACTGTACAAAGGAATAAAAAAATAAAAGGATAGTCCAAAAAAACCCAACTCAGGAATGGTACAAGTGTTGGAGAGCAGCTACAGACTAGTGTTGACATCAGATGCAAGAATCTTTTCCTTTTAAATTAAAAAATAAAAAAAGTTTGTTGCTGGGCAATCACTCCAGGGAAATCTTCCATCCCCACTCCAGACAGGATCTGTGAGACTTTACAGGGTGACAAAACCTAAACCAACCACGGGGAAACAGCATGGGGAGGTGGCACATGTGGCACAGCCAAACCAAAGCAGAGGTACATACAGCAAGTTTTTAGACATGCAGCAGCTTGGTGATTCCAGGAAGAATCCCTTTATCCCTCTTTGTCCCACACACCGGCGCCGGGCCCGGGGTGATTCCTGGGAGGAGCCGCGTTGGTGGTGCCGGTCACCTGTTGGCCGTATATCCCTGTGCTGCTGAGCCAGCGATTGTCTTCTGCTGTGTGTTAAGTGATGGGAAACAGGTGCCAGCCATCCCAGACAGGTTCTCCAAATCCCCTGGCCTTCGTGCCACCGGGACGGCCCAGCTGCGGCTTTGCTCTTGAGCCAAAGCACCCCTTCAAAGGATTCCTCTCCCCCTCCACCTGCCTGGGGTTTAATTCTGTCCTCGCTCACTTGAGCTGGGTGATAAAGCATGAGAGAGCCGAGCCAAGAGACCTGCCCGTGCTGCGCTCTGCAGAGAGGGGAGGGGGAAGCCTCCGGCACCTCCCAGGTCGGCTTGGGAACAAGGGAAGCGATGTCCCCACAAGGGGATGTGTCACTCCTGTCCCTGCTGCCTGGACACAGTGGGTCTGTCAGCCACACGGGAGCTGCGGCAGCTTCATTCTGCCCATGCAGTGTCCCAGGCTGCCTGGAAAGGGGGAGCAGAGCAAACTGATCCCAGGAGCAGATGGCAGCACTCTACACTTCACTTGCTATCATGCTACTCACAATCTACACACCCTGGCCACCTATGAGAACCTGCTACCATAGCCCAGCCCCACTGCCAGGCTCCCTTAACTTTTGGGATAAAGGCTGGGTGCTATTTCTCAGTTTGCAGGTGAATTTCCAGCACAGCTCAGCTGTGGAACAAAGCCAGAGAGGCAGGTGCACTTGCTTGACAGAAGATCCATCCCAAGCTCTTGCCCCTCCAAGATCCAGGAGCCAACTCATGAGGCAAAGCAGCTTGCTCTCCCAGTCTCCTGGGATTACTCTAAGAGCCAAGTGATTTTGCCACTGAAGGACCTGGAGATTGCTGTTTCCCCACCCCAACCTTCCACCTTCCCAGTCCCTGCTCCTTCATGCTCCAGTGGGAAAAGCCACTCCTGTCCTTTCCCACTTTCATCCAGGAGGAGCCACAGCAGCACGAGCTCAGGCAGCATCTTTGGGAAAGCAAAGCTGGAAGCAGCCAGGATCCAGGAGCTGTCACGTGGATGGAGGGCACTAGAAGCGATGGATGAGACTTTGCAACAATAAGGGACAAAATTCAGCATTTTTCCTCTGCTTTAGGCACAATGCTTCCACCCCCTGCTCCCAAATCCCTGATGAGAAAGCACAAAGTGAGCAAGGCCTCAGTCTGACCCCAGAGCTGCCTCTTCCTCCTGCCTGTCAAAACACTCCAACCCCCCAGGACCTTGGCCTCGCCGCTCTGCTTCTCCATGCGCTGCCATCCCACCCTGCCTTTGGCACTCACAAGTTCTAGGGAATGACAGGATTAGAGCAGCTTGGGGCATGTTCCACACCAATTGTCCTTTCCTTCTGCACACGTAGTATTCAAAATGCCAGCACGAGCCCAGAGGTGAGGGAAAAGTCTCTTAAAGCATTTATGTGTTTTCATTGGAAAATCTTCCACTTGTCCCCTTTGCTGACACTGGGAAAGTCAATCCAGTGCTTGTATTTACATGGCTGCATAAAATTTTCCCTGACTGCTTCTTAAAAAAACCCTTAAAAAACAAGTGGTATTTATATATATGTATAATATTTACATAAATAAGTGAAGGCGGCAAAAGGAGTGCTGCCTTCTCCTTTCCAATTGGCCAACTCTTGCCTTGTTTTCTGGTTTTTTTTTTTTGCAACAGCAGGCTAACATCCTGGTGAAAACTGTCATTAGTCCCCTGTCCCTGTTTCTCTTTGTCTACATCCAATGATCACTATTGCACCAGCAATCTGTTCAGGAGGCCAAGAGTTAAAGTTGCAGCACAGACTCTCCTTGCCTACTCCCTTAAGCCTTTCAATCTTCCATTAAATCCATTGCTCCATTGAGACTGGATAAGCTTTTTTTTCCCCTTCCCCCCTCCCTAACCCGGCAGCTGCTGAATTTTCCACCCCAGGCCAAGAGGCAAAGCCCAAAGCATTCTTGGAGGGTCACTTGGCAGATCCTCTCCCCGCCAGTGCTGCGGGATCCAGCCGGCACCATGCTTCTTCCTATGCCAAGCCAAAACGTGAGCACATTCCTAATGCTTGTGCGTGCCATTGGAAAAGCAACCGTGGCCCATCTGAAAGGATCCAGTGGAAAAGGGTTCAGTGTGCAAACAGCTGTACATCGGTGGGTGGGTGTGGATCCGACAGAAGCTCAGGGTGCCCATCCTGCTAAGAGATCTTGCAGTTGTTGCGTGAGCAGTTCTGTGGGGGGCTCTGGGGTGGCCGGATGGATTTGGATCTCTTCAAGCTGTTCCCTTTGCTGCTGCTCCCGCCCCCGCTGCTGGCCAGGGAATAGGAGCGGCCGTGCATCATCACCGCGTTCATCCCGTTGGCCATGGAGAAGGATTTCAGGTGGCTCTTGATGGTGACGGGCAAGGGAAGCTTGTCGATGAGGTGCACCGGGGTGCAGGACACGATGGCTCGGCAGCACAGGTCCTGTAAGCTGAACACTGGGGGGATAAAGGACCACAGAGTCAAGGGCCAGGAGATCTCCTGGGCTGCCCTTCCCCCATAACTATTCCTTACGCTGCACAGCTCCAGCTCCTCAGGGAGATATGTCAATAATGATTGCACTATTTAGGACAAAAGCTTGGGAAATCAAGGTGAGCTTTGCTGTTGGAGGTTTGTGCTTTGCCAGATACCAGCTTTGGTGTGAACACAGGGATAGGCACTGCCAGCCCTGCTCTGCTCAGCACCCGGGGCTGGCAGGGCCTGGCTCACGATCCTGACAGACACTTGGCTTCTCAACCCATCCTCTGGCAACCAGGACGTGCCTGGGAAACGGGCAACAGGTCATCAAGTCCTGAAACAGGACAGTGTCACCTGGGACCTGCTCAGGGAGCAGCTCTCTGCAGCATCCCCAGGCCACAGAGATCCCAACAAGCCAGAACACCCAGAACACCACTCTGCCTGTTCCAGTTTCCCAGCATCTTCCCAGCTCAGCCAGCACCATGTCAGCCAGCCTTAGGAAGTCCCTGTCCTTGCCGGAGAATTCCCAGCCAGGGGCCACACGAGGGCACTCGTTATCCTCCTGGCCACCTGCAGCCAAAGCCACACTGCCATTCCCGAGCAGGCAGATCCCCATTCCCTGCTAGGGAGCCCCCGTTTGGGGAATCACAGACTCATTTAGGTCAGAAAGGCCTTCTAAGACCATCGAGTCCAACCATTCCCCCAGCACTGCCAATGCCTCCACTAAACCATGTCTCCAAGCACCACATCTGCATCTTTTTTGAACACTGGCAGGGATGGTGACTCCATAGCTGCCCTGGGCAGTCTCTTTAAGTGCCTGACCACCCTTTTTGTGAGGAAATTTCTCCTAATGTCTAATCTAAACCTCCTCCAGCACAATTTGAGGCCATTTCCTTTTGCCCTTTCCATTTCCAAGCAGGCAGTCTGCAGTCAGAAATCCTCTGGAAAAGATTCAGGAAAGGTCTGTGCATTCAGCCCAGTCCCTGCTCACCATCCCTCTGTGACCTGCACACCACGGCACAGCAGCCAGGTTGGGGACAGAAGCCCAGGCAGGTGACTGGGGCTGGTAAACAGGATTTTCTCACCCTGGTGAGCAGGAGCTGCAGGTCCATATGAGAGCAGGTCACCCCAGGAACACGGATCTGCTGCTCAGACTGCAGTGGAACACACTGCTACCTCCAGCCAGGAATAATATGGGAAGTGAGGTTATTCTGCTTCAAACTCAATAGGCTGAGACGTAACATGGAATCTGCTTGTGATTTCCCTCCCTGTGGCACACATGCCTAGATATATGGAATAACCCAGCCCACTGCTACATGCTGACAGCAGGGATGAGATTTAGTCCCTTTCAGCTCCTTGGGCACACTCTGCTTCCCTCCAAAATGAAGAAGACAGGCTCAGGCAAGGCCAAGGAGTGAGGCGCTTACACTTTGATTTATCCCACACAGCCGTTTGATTGAAGTACTCCCAGTCTGGGAGCTTAATTGCCCTCAGCCTCATCCAGAGTTAAGCAGAAAGGTGGAGGATGCCCCAGAGCACTTCAGGTCCCAGACATGTTGAACTGCCCTCTGGAGCTCCCCATCCCTATGCCAGCACAGGCAGCTTCTGGCTCAGCTTCAGCTTGTCTGGCCCGAGGCATTTCTCCACATCTCATGGATGCAGCTCCCACAGTTCCACACCTCCCACCCGGGCAGCCACAGCCCCACGGCTCCATGTGAGCCCAAACTTCCCACCCGGAGCCCCCTCCTGGCCACTGACCTCGGTTGGGTCTCCAGATCTTCTCCATGCCATGCCGCATGAGGACGATGCGGGACAGCTCCGTGAAGGACTCGATGACGTTGAAGTTGCACAGGGGGCTCACCTCGAAGAAGGTCATGCAGTTCTTCTCGGCATAAGCGCGTGCCTGCTCCGTCGGCACCTGCCGCTTGAAGGCCAGGTGCAGCCTGTTTCCCACCAGGATCCGAGGGACACCTGGGGCGTGCTGGAATAAGGCAAGAAGTGAAGAAATCATGGCTACACGCAGCATTCTCCTTAGCTGCAATAGCAGCGAAGGGAAAAGAAGGAGAAGCTGCTCTGTGGCCACAGGACTGCCCAGCAGCACCTCTGTGTGGTGAGAACAACTAATTTGTCACCTCCCAGTCCATTCATTTCTGAGGGCACTTTCCTGTCTTTCTTGACCATTTCTGAGCCATTTCCTACTACTCCAGATTTACACAGAGGTGGAGGGCAGACAGTTATTGCTCTGCCCCACTTATGACTGCACTGCCATCATGTCTCCTCCACAGCAGAGCCGCTCCTGTCCCCATACCAGGTAACACCTTGGGTGAAAGCTCCCCATGTCTCTGCTATAGATCATTGCATACGTTCTTCCATTCACTTACCTCATCTATTTCCTTTATCCATCGGTCTATCCCATCAAAGGACCAGCGATTAGTGATGTCGTATACCAAGAGAATTCCCTGGTGGAAGACAATCAGAAGCAACCAGGAAGTTTCATAGAAGGCAATGTAAAAGAGGCAGGACACCCCTGAAAGACCCCCATATGCAGAAACCAAGAAACAAAGGGACAGAACATTGCTCCAGCCTCACCATTTGTGTGCTGATAGGGCAAAAATTAAGACAACAGGGCTGTGCTAATGTAGTCCATTAGGGAAGGTTTTACTCCTGTTTTGGCTCTGGTATCGCCCAAATAATTTCCAAAGCTGCAGTCTCTACACAGGAGGAGGAACTGCCTTGGTGGCTGTATCTGGAGCAGCAGAACACACCCTTCTCCTGTCACAAATCTGACACAAACTCGCTGAAGCAGAAACACATCTGTTTTTTCTATCCCCTTACACAGAACAGCTGCAGTCAGTGGTGAGGTGGAAGCAGGACAGAAGAATTTTCACGCACACCCCTCTTCTCCAGAACCTGTGTCACTGTGAGCCCTTTGCTGACAAGGAAGAAGATGAATAATGCCGATAAGCAGCACAGTATCTCCACAGACTGAGCTCTCAGGACTAGGATCCATCCAGACCTCGCTGAAGGTGTTTCTCACTGTCACTGCCACAGTGGCAGAGAACGCTTTCTTCAGGCCACAGGTACCTACAGCATCCTCAGGTTCACATCCGTTGTCCCTGAATACCACCTGCATCCACGACTCGCTTCCCAGTCACCTCCTGAGGTGCAGCACACGGTGCTGGCAGCAGCACAGGCATGACTCAAGGCAGGAAAGAGAAGGAGCAGCTTTGACGAGTCTCCACCTCACCCCAAGCCGGGCTGGCAGGACTCAGGAGCATGGCCAGACTGTTGGCCACCACTCAGGTCCACAGCATCTCCCAGCAAGTGAGCTTTTCTTGAATCTGAGTATTTCTGAGGACAGACACAGAAAGAAGAAAGAGGAAAGTAGGCTGTGCCTGGCCCTGCAGGCACACGAGTCAGGAGCTGCCGCTTGGTACCAGTTGGGCACAGACAGTTTATGGAACTGCCCTCAGCAGAGCCTCTCTGCAACCCTCCTGTTATTTTTCTGACTTCTTGTCACTCTTCTTTGCAATCAAGGACGTTCCAAGTGACAACGGGCACTCCAAGCTGACTTGGCAGAATCACAGTACAAGATGCCTGGAATGGGAAGTAGGGAGGAGGAGAAGATCCTGTGCTGAGAGAGGAGGAATCCAGCTGGAAAGGCAGCGCTGGACAAAAGGGAACCCAGTAGCAGCAAGACTAAGGGCAAACCAAACCAGATCATTGAGCACCAGGTTCTGCAGAATCAGCCTTCCCTGAATCAGGGGTATCCTTCAGGAACAGCTATGCCTATAGCAAAGCCCCAGCATAACCAGAGATCTTAAACTGGCAAAGGAAGGTCTCAGCTTTCAGCCCAGTCCTCTCTATGAGAGGCCTGGATTGAGCACAGGGAAGGAGAGAGCTGAGACATTCCCAGCATCTGCCCTGGTACGAGTCAGGGACCACAAGCACCCTCATGTAACCTGTGGAGTTGCTCCTTTACCCACTGAAACAGAAGGTGTGCTGCACAGATGGGAAACACAAGCTACCCAGCCCTCCCAAATCCAGCTTTACAATCCTTGCTGCTGCCAACCCCTGTGGTGAACTGAGAGAAGCCTGTCCAGAAGCTTTGTGTATGATATACCTCAAATTTACAAAAAAAAATCATTAACATGAAATGTGGAGCACACAGGAATGATAAACTGGCATCTGGGCCACAAAGGCACCTGAATCCTCATAATAAAATCACATCTGGAGCTGGCACTAGCACTGTTCCATGTTCCCTCATGGAACAGCAACCATTCCCGGAATGCACTGGGTGTGCCTCGACCTTGTCTGTCTTTCTCTCAGCTCTTCTGGAATAAGCAGCTCTCAAAGCCTGATCAATTTTATAACAATTCAGATTCTTCCTTGTACAACAATTCTGATTCTTGAGCTGTACCATTAGCCTCACTGCCCACTCCTTCCACCCCAGGCAGTCACTCTCCAGGTGAAGTTTGTTTTTTCTGTCCTCTCTGGCCCTCCAACATCTCCACATCTGCATTTGTACCCTCACAGAAAGGCTCAAATGCACAAAAGGCAAGTCAGGTGGGTTGGCTTCATGTTTGACAGACCAACACAAAGAGTAAGCCCTTCAAAGTCTGGCTTTGAGGCTGTTCTGTAGGACCTGAAGGTGAGTTCACATAATGGCAGAAGCATCTGTGGGGTGAGGGAAGCATCTTCAGTTTCTTTCAAGGAAAGTCTGGAGCTCCTACCTAGAGTCTATAATTTTTTGTAGTCTCATTTCTGGGACAGTCCAAAATCTTCATAATCAAAAGAAATGGAGGTTGTTTTTGTTTTGGAGGAGAAAATGATCAGTTTCTCCTAGATTCAGAGAGGAAAAATAAGACGGAAGTAATGATTTTCCATAATGAAAAAATCCCACAAAACCAAAGATACTGCTTCTCAAGGACCCAATCTGGAAATACCTACTAGCAGGATACATCACATTTTAATTGCATATTGAAAAAAAAATACTCTGAACTTTATTTCAATTTTCTTCTATTTGTTTTGATTTCCAGCTTCCAAGGCTGTCTGCGAGAATGAATGAGAGTCAGAAAATAACAAAGCAAAGGGTTTGATGAGCCCCTTCCAACACAAATGGCCAGCAAGATAAATAAAGTCTACTTGCTTCATTTCTGGATTGACAAGTTCCTTCAGCCAAGAAAAACAGACCCAAGACCTAGTTTGTGACAATTATTTCTGCCAGGAGTATGCCTGAGGAGGAGAGAGTTTTTAAGCTTGCTGGCAGCTTCTGCCTGGATCTTCTTTGAATAGGAATAAGGATAAAACTTCAGCAAAAACACACCCCTATGTTCTCAGCAGGGTGGAAGGTCAAGACCACGATTTCTAAATGCAAAACATGACCCTGTGTCTGCCAGCTGAGCCTCCAGCTGAGCCACACCATGGCTCCAGCACACACATTTAGAGTGAAGATTGTCCAGCAAAGCTTCTCAAAGGTCAGAAGACACTGAGGCCAAGTTGCCCTTGCCTTGCTCCATCCTCATCCTACCCAGCTGGGTATGGAACCCAGCTGTGCTGCAGCTCAGCAGGGGGAGGAAGAAGGCTGCTCAACCCCTGGCCAGCTCCTGGTGCTGCCAGATAACCTCACCCTGCTTCCAAGTAGCACTGGCATGCTGCAGACACCACGTTTCCAGAGCACACATCCCAAATCCACTCTGTCATTGCCATTTCTGCCCCAGAGAGAACAGCACTCAGCCATGCACAGAGGGAGCTGGCTCCACCTCTGCAGATAGTTCCAAGTAAGATCTGTCAGGCTTTTTTAAAGTCTCCTTTGGCATAACATGCACAGAATTTTAATTTCCTCAACTCAACAAATGAACAGCTTCCCATTTGCAGCCTAATTTGTTCTCTAAGTGCTTAGATGGTTGTCAACACCCTATTATCTCCACAGCTTTCAATTTTTAGTTTCACAAAGCCCTTTTGTACCGTTATGTACCCAGGTTCCCACAGTATGGAGTGAAAAGCTCCACTCTCAGCTTCTCAGACCAAGGAGACCTGGACCCCTCACAACCCTCCAACAGCCTTCCCTCTTTTCCTCCTCAGACTGCCTACAGCTTCTATGTAGGTAGAAGATGACTGGACTCACCCCCAGATCCATCTGGGGTCTTTTCACAGCTGGATTTTCAGAGCTCATTCCCACTCTGGTTTTGTTCCACACTACTGGGATTGGCACAACCCTCAGCAATTACTGATGAAAATTTCCACAAGTGCCTTGCATAGTGAACAAGGAACACAGACCACCAGTTATTGTATCCAGCAGCACATGTGGACACTTACTCTGCCAAAACCCAAATTTGCTTCCAGCAGGAGCTTACACAAAGATCTGTCCACATAACTGAGGTAGTGGTGGGGAAATATCATCTCTGCCTGCTTGCAGCAGGTTTGGACCAGGTTTGTAAGCAAAAAGCTTTTAAAGGTAAGATAAAATCAGCTTGCACACTGTCAGTGCAAAGCAGGCTTGTCTAAAAAGGCTTCCCAGATGCTTTAGGGGCTTCCAGCACACAAGAAGCTGCTGGGAACACTTGCACAACTGCCAAGGACCTCAGCCCAATGCAGGCAGGTGACAGGGTGGCCAGGAAAATGTCACTTGCTAATATTCTCCATCGATGGAAGAAAGCTGTTGCTGAAGAAAGCTGAAGAGCCCCTCAGAGTGAATTTTCTGTCCCACAGAATGAAATAAACCTTAAACAGAAGGTCCAGTGCTGACAGGAACCAGAACACTCTGTCTCCTGCCTGCTCTTTCACACCTCCATTTGATTGTGGCTTTCCAGCTGGCACCTTGGACCTTGGCTCATGGGCAGTGACATCCTGCTGCCAAACCTCTTCCCAACAGCACAGCACATCGAGAGGTATTTATCACTGAGCTTTTGATAAGTATTTTGGCAGGCAGGGCAGGCTCCTCCAGCAGCTGGACAATCCTGTCCAAATAACCCAAGGCAGCAGTATTTGTAACAGCATATTTGTAGCAACCAAAAAAGCCATAAGGGAGGGCTGAATCTACACCTGAGTCTGCTGAGCTGCCAAAAATCCACCACCTTCTTGCATATTAAGAAGCCCTGACCAGGATAAACAGCAGCTCTTCAAACCACCTATCTAAGCAGAACTCAACAATATTCATAATTTCTTTAGGGCTGCAGCTTTGCTGCAAGATAGGAGCATTTTATCACACTGTCTGGGAAGAGTTTGGCAAGCCACATTTTCACAAATAGTTTAAATCACTGGCATATGAGGACATCAGGAATGATCCTAACACTGCTTCTTCCTGGCTAGATCAGGAAGCACCACCACAACTCTTTCTCCCCTCTGTGATCACTCTTGGAATAGTTTGCATTTGCTCACAGCAGCCAGAACAGTCACAGCTGCTCGCAACAGTTGAGATCAGTGAGCCAGCTCTGCTGGAATGACTGAGACCTAGAAGCCAAGCAGAAAAGGAACAGGAATCCAAGAGCAAAAAAGATTTCTGCAGCACCTGTAAGCACACTGGATACTTTTCACTGTACCCCATGCTGTGACAATTAACATAAAAATCCTTCTGCAACACAGCAAGCTCCACACTGCCCGAGTTGGCTCTGCAGGGCACAACACTACTTGGTTTCCATCTCTCCCTCCTCCCTGGCCCTGCAGTCACCATGAGTGGCTGCACACTCCCCCTGCCCCATCAGTGCCTGGAGGCCAGTGCTCTGCTATTCCAAACACAAATGCTCCTCTTTTGCCCCAAAAAGAGACCCTGAAGTGGTGTGCTCAGGGCCTGCTAGCCCAGCAGACTCCAAGAGAGAGGGGATCAAATTGAAACTCAACACCTAGGGAAGTAAGAGAAAAGGAGAGGGGTCCCAGGCACATCAGCACCACAAGCCTCCACCTGGAGCTCAAGAGTTCATTGTGTGATCTGCAAACGCAGGGCAGGGAGGAAGGCAAGAGATCTGTGATCCTCACAGCAAACCCTGAGGCAATCATGCTGGAAGAAGGGGCTGGTTCTTGCTCAGAGCCATCTCATCAGGGGCAGCAAGGATGTTTTACTGCAGATAATTTCAAGAGGAAGAAGTTCCTGCTGAACACAGAAGTCATATGGCTTGGGACCCAGGCCAGTGGTGTGGAGTTGAAATTGGGGAAGGCATCAGGACTTGAGTCCTTTCCCTGCGGAGGGACCAGCCAGAAGTTCAGCCTGAGCACTGCATCAGGCTGTGCCATAGGGGAAAAAAAAAGAACTCCCAAGAAGGTCTGCTCACTGTCTGGAGACTGTTTTCCCATGTTGCAACCTCTCCAGGGTTCTACTTCAGAAAATTCGATTTTATTACTACACTTGAGAAACAATAAAGAGTGTGTGGGAAAATCAGGCATGCTTCCCTGGCTTGGAGGCCCTTTTCATACCATGTATTCTCTTAAGCACTGGCTATTCAGACCCAGGTAAGGGCTGCCAGGCTGCTGAGCTCCTCCTCTCACAGCCAACCTGTACAAGTCCTCTCTGGAACCTCATTCTTCAACCTCCCCTTGAGCTCTTTAGTCCCCTACTCAGTGAGAACCTCCCATTAATTCTCAGCGTGAAGGTGCTCAAGGCCGGTTTGCAGCAATCTGTTCTTGTACAAATATCACCCTGAACTTCAAACAGAGATTTTCCTGTGCTGGCAACTCTCTTCTCTGCTGATTTGTTCTTCCTGAGCTTTTGGTTTCTAGTTTCAATAAGCTGTTTCTCTTATCTGCAAGGGAATTTGTGTCAGCCTTCTTACAGCAGAAGTCTTGAAGTCTGATGATTCCAAGACAGTAGAAAGGAAAGCAAACAGCTGCAGCTAAGAAGCCACTACAGCACACAGCCCTGAATACATCCTGGAGACCACACCTGGAGTACTGCACCCAGCTCTGGGGCCTCCAACATGACAGGGATGTGGACATCTTGTAACAGTCCAGCAGAGCCCATGGAGATGCCCCAAGGGCTGGAGCCCTTCTGCTCTGGAGCCAGGCTGGGAGAGCTGGGGGTGCTCACCTGGAGAAGAGAAGGCTCCAGGGACAGCTCAGAGGCCCTTCAAGGGCCTACAGGGGCTCCAAAAGAACTACAAAATGACTTTGGATAAGGGCATAAAATGACAGGACACAGAGAATGGCTTCCCACTGGCAGAGGGCAGGGCTGGAAGGGATATTGGGAAGGAATTGTTCCCTGCAAGAGGGGGGAGGCCCTGGCACAGGGTGCCCAGAGAAGCTGTGGCTGCCCCTTGGATCCCTGGCAGTGCCAAAGCCCAGGCTGGAAGGGACTTGGAGCAACCTGGGAGAGTGGAAGGTGTCCCTGCCCGTGGCAGGAGGTGAAATGGGATAGGCTTTAGGGTCCCTTCTACCCCAAACCATTCCATAATTCTAAATCAGAGAACTCAAAAACATTTCTGTGTTTCTCTGCCAAGACCACATGGGTTATGCTGCATTTATGCTAAGCCATGCCAGAAGAAATCAGCTTCTGCATACTGAAAATAACTGGAGGTGTTGGAAGTCCATCCTTGCAGTCACACAAGCATTTGTTATTCAAAACAAACAGTCCTCTTACTTTGGCTAACCATTCAGAGTATAAATTTAGATACTTTCTTCTTCCATTGAAAGTTGTGGTGAGTTATTTAAGAGACATGGTGCTGTATTCCTGTTAATACAGGAATAACACTGGAACATCACATGGGAGCCAACCACTTTTTGCTGAAAACAATCTGAGTTTTACTCCAAGCCACCTGGAGAAGATTGTACAAGGACTCCAGTAATTTTCAAGAGGCACCTTCCCTGTGCTCATCTCCTGGGCACTTTCAGAGGGCCTGGAGAGACTTCCCCTGGGAATTACTTCTCCTTATCCTAAGCAGGTTTGCTGCTTTTAAGCACTGACTGTTTGGGCAGACCAGGATTAAGGCAGCATAACAGCACTTTGGAAAAGGCATTTGTTGCACGAGCAGAGGGCAGTTTTGAGGCAAAGGTGTGAGCTACACCTTGCTGTGTAGGTCAGCTCCATTCCCCAGCATTCAGCAGTGAATTGCTCTCTACAACTTCCTGAAAGGAGGGGGGAATCAGGTGGAGATTGGTCTCTTCTCCCAGGTAACAAGCGACAGGGTGAGAAGAAACAACCTCAAGTTGTGCTAGGAGAGGTTTAGATTGCATTTTGGGGTAATTTCTTCACTGAAAGGGTGGTCAGGCATTGGCACAGGCTGTCCAGTGCACTGGTGGAGTCACCATCCCTGGAGATGTTAAAAAAACCCACACAGAATGTGGTGCTGAGAGACATGGTTCAGCTGGAGCCTTGGCAGTGCTGGGCTACTGGTTTGACTCAGTGATCTTAGAGGGCTTTTTCAACCTTAGTGATTCCATGATTCTATAAAGCACTCTCATTAGAGGTCCCCCTGCCTGGCTGATGAGGTTCACTGTCTCTCAGACTCACTCCTTGGGGAGGGGTAGGCAGTGAGATGGATGAGGCAAACCTTGCTGATGTTCAGGTGAGAGCTCCTCCAGCAAAACTGATAAATACTGCTGGAGAAGGTCAAGAGCTTCACTTTGAGGAAGGAAGAGAAAATCAATCCCTTTCAAGCCTGCAGGCAGCCAGGTACATGACACCCTGTGGCACCCAAATGTAGTGTCCAGGGAGAACAGGCTGCAGGAATCACATGGAGGTGCTGTGCCAGTGCCTCACAGCTCCATGCAGATTCCAGACAGATGTGTGTCTCTCTCTCCATGCAACTGTTCTCATCACTGCTCATTTCAGCTCTTCCCTGTGCCCCAGCTTCCCCTGTGGCAGCAGCAGGTACAGGTTCTGGTGTATGGGCTCAGGCTTTGAGGATGCCGCCCTGCCAAGACACACATTTGCTCTGCAAAGCCCCCAGGTCACATCAAGGGGAGTAACCACTGTGCACAGTGGCTGCACACAAGGCTACAAGCTCCCAGGTGGCATTCCTGGACACAGTGGTTGCTGCTTTCCATTCCCAGTTTGATCTGAGCATCTGACACAGCGAGGTCTTAGAAAGAGCCTGACCAAAGCCGAGGTCTGCAGTCACCAGAAAACCACACTGACCAGTTGTGTTCACTTCTAACTGGCGAGGGAAGCAACATGGCCTCAAGCCCACAGGTTCCATGAGGAGGTTGTGAATTCCTGATCCCTGGAAGTGCTCAACGCCAGGCTGGATGGGGCTTGGAGCACACTGGTCTAGTGGAGGGTGTCCCTGCAGATGGGAGGAGGGTTGGAATGAGATGAGCCTTAAGGTCCCTTCCAATGCAAACTGTGATTATGTCACTGGGGTTCCAGATTTTTCTGAAATGTAGTAAAGGCTGAAAGAAAATGAAATGTAGAAGCTGAAAGACACTCAGACACAGGACTGGACATGTGAACAGGAGATCCTGTACTCTCCCACTGCAGAACTCCAACTCTCCTTCCCTTGCACTTCTCTGCAAGCACCAGGAAACTGGCCTCTGCCTCAAAGCATCCAGACCACCAGAGATGTGCACTAACATGAATAAACAGGACACAGGGGGAGATCTCAACAGCACACTCCAGGTGAGGTGCTCCTATGTCTATGGCACAAGTGAATTTGCAGGAAGGCAAAGAAAGAAAACAACATGGATTTTGCCAGTTAGCAAAGCAAAGGTCTACAGATACAAGGAGCAAAAAGCCAAGAGTGGTAAGAGCTTGAGTAGAAGTACGTTTCCCAAAGGCTGGGAATCTCCCAGGATACTGGCCCACTCAGGACGCTGATACACAGCTTCTGACTCCTAGTTTCTAACAGAGGAGGAATTTTCTCCAAAGCTTTCCAACTTGAAAACAATAAGGAAAATAAACTAATTCATTTAACTTAGGTAAACTTTATCCTGGAGGGACCCTGCCATGTTACTAAAAGGACAACAGCAGAACTATCAGAAAACACTATTAAACAGCAATTTTCCAGAGGACCACAAGATTTTTGTGCTGTTGAGGATCTTGATGCTATTCTGGAGCAAGGCCCAAAGGAGAAACTCAAAATGTAACACTCTGCCTCATGTTTTGAGGAACACACATACTTTACGTTCCAGCTGAGCTGCTCTAGTTTCAAGTCTGCCTCAAACACGCAAGTAGGAGCCACCCCTATTTTTGGAACTGACTCGAAAGCAACACAGACTGGAAGAACTCCACTGGGAAAGCCAGTGCCATATTTAAACAAATTTTAAAAACCTCAGAAAGTAGGAGCTCCCACATTAAAGCTAAGGCAGATCTAGAGCGAGTATTGCCTCATCCTCTCTAACGACCAGCCCTCCTCTAGAAATTAAGACTGAATATTGTTCACACAGACCTTTTCTGTAGGAGTTTAATAAAGTCTGCCATTCACTCCCTTTTCTCCCACCACTTCATAAGAACAGAATCCCAGGCAACATGACAACATTCAGTGTCTCCTGTCATCTACCGAGATCCTTTTGGTGATCAGTGCATTCCTCTTCAGAGCTCCTTACTACGACAGGAAGGACTTACACAGCGTAAAGTTAAAACAAGTGTGTCCCATCAAAGCCCTGAGAGCAACACTTACCTGGGCTCCCCTGGAGTAGGATCTGAAAATAGTGCAAAATCTTCCTTGCCCTGAGGTGTCCCTAAAACACAGAAAAGTTACAGCTATGAGATGTGGAGAACTGACTCCCATACGCACACCTCCTGCTGGCCATAAAGAAATAAAATAAAAATCAGTGTTGACCTTGTCAGACCTTTAGGACGTGCATGGTACCCAAAGTCCTCTGCATGGTGGGTTCTTCTGGGGAAGAACTGGTGGGTACATCTCTGCTTTTGGGTACAGGTTGTCACTGTCATGCTTCCCATGGACAACATACAAGCCTGAACCATTTGGCTGCAGCACTACGTGATGATGTGTGAGGATATAAGCCATTTTATTCCCCTGGGCAAAGGATTTTCTGCTTAGTTCCCTTCAGTCTACAGGAGTTCAAAGTCAGAGTGAGTCTGCAGAGGTCTCCGAGCCATGGAGAACAGCCAACCCAAATACGACCACTCACAGGAGGAGAAATTGCCTTGCATTAGGCTTCACTTGTTTTTAAAATACATTTTTAACAAAAATAAAGCGAATTCTCTTTATACCCAGATCCCCGATAGACCTGGTCTATATGCCCTACAGAAAGCTGAGGAACAGGAGTGGTGTACAGTGTTTCTAGACAATTGTGACAATAAAGGGCTTTTCAGTCACTATAATTTGTCCTGTCTGGACAAGGTGCAACTAAGTTTGACAACACTGCCAGCACCTCTCAGTGCCCTTCTGGAACAAGATGCCAGAGCCCAGCACTCTGATTTAACCAGGATGTATTGAAATGTGTCAGGCTGATCAGAGACACATTATGGGGTTTCTCAAATCTATTCCCTGGGCCAGGATAAAAAACACTTTAATGACCACTGAGAAGGCTGAGGAATCCCTCAGCTCCAGATCTGCAGCTCTAGAAAAAACATACTGACCTCACATGCAGGACAGTAATTTTTTCAGATCTAAAGCTTTGTAGGATCCTGGACATCACTCTAACAGCCTGTGCTTACACGTCCTTCTCCCTCAACAATCAAATACAGGGTAAGTAATGATAAAGGATTACACTAAGGCATCATCAATCAGTGTTATCAGCTTTTCAGTCTCTGTGCTGTTCTCCAGCTCAAGAATTACACTATAAAAATATGGTTTCAAGAAGGAAGCACTAAATTACTACACACTTGGGTCTGAAATGCTAAAATAGGTATCTTACAAGAGAGACAAGAATGCAAGTGGCACATAAAAACATGGAGGCTAGAAGAGATAAATTAGCTGCTTCTGTTCTTTTTTGTAAGAAAAATGAAGACATTCAGCTTCAGAGAGCAGGGGTGTAATTAAACCACCAAACTACACATTGCTAGAGTCTGTCACCAAGGCTGAGAACATGGAGTTCATTCCTATTTAACAATTCACATATGTAATATGCCTGTTACTTGACCTAAGCATTTGTAAGGGGATATTTAGCTCCATGTTTTAGGACCTGAGTCACTCTCTACCAGATCTGTGTCAAAACCAGGGTAGGGACAGACTACCTATCCTGTCCTTCCCTTCCTCTTTCATCTCCACAGACTGCTGTGTCAGCTCCTCAGCAAGTTAGACAAAGCTCAGACAGAAGGACTCCAGCTGTCCCTCCAGTGCTGACAGATAAGGCAGGGGTTACTCCTCCCATGCAGTGTTCTCCTATCTCTGTTCCAGTGTCTGGTCATTCCAGTCAGTCCTGCTCCCCAGGGGTTCACCCTACCCTGACGCTGTGACGTCTGTTCACCGCTCGTTTTAATTTTCTACTCAAGGCATTGAGAAATATCCAGCTGCTGAGGGACCAAGGGTTTCACCTGTTTTATTCTTCTACTTTCCTTCTCTTGTTTCTATTTCTCATCCTTGGATGTAAGGAAAATCCAGTATTGATTCCAAAACAATACTAATTCCTCAGTGATCAAGAGCTGTATGGGAACATAGAACGATGTTTGGTTGGAAGGGATGTTATACACCAACCAGTTCCAAACTCCTGCCATGGGCAGCGACACCTTCCACTAACCCAGGGTGCTCCAAGCCCCATCCAGCCTGGCCTTGGACACTTCCAGGGATCCAGGGGCAGCCACAGCTTCTCTGGGCAACCTGTGCCAGGGCCTCCCCGCCCCCCTAGGAACAATTCATTCCCAATCTAACCCCGCCCTTGTCAGTGGGAAGCCATTCCTCCTTGTCCTGTCACTCCAGGCCCTTGTCCCAAGACACTCTCCAGCTCTCCTGGAGCCCCTTTAGGCCCTGGAAGGGGCTCTGAGGTCTCTCTGGAGCCTTCTCTTCTTCATGTGAACATCCCCAGCTCTCCCAGCCTGGCTCCAGAGCAGAGGGGCTCCAGCCCTTGGAGCATATTCATGGCCTCCTCTGAACCTGTTCTAACATATCCATGTGCTTCTTGTGCCAGGAGCTCTGGACAACAGAACTACAGGTGGGGTCTCAAGGTGAAAATGGTCAGTTATGATAGACAATAACTGAATTCAGACTATTCCAGCAAAGAGCAGCATGGTGTTTGTGCTACTTGACTGACAGAAAGGAATCTCGTTTGCCAGTGTAACTTTCTGGTAAAAACAGCCAGGAAGTCCCACCATGCACCCAGGGATGGTCCACACTCTTCAGAGTCTGGTACAGTGTCCCCCCAGCCCCATGTCCCTGCTCACCTGGCCTGAGCTCCCAGGGTTTGGGTTAGAAAGGCTCAGAAACACTCACCAGAGTTCCAGCTTGACCCTTCTGCCATCCAACAAGATAGTAGTGGTCTTGTAGTCAATTCCTGAAAGAAAAGCAATGAAAAGCTGAGAAAACCCTGAGAACATCTTCAGAGATGCACAAGAACCGTGCTCTGCCCACATGGAGCTCTCATTTCATGTTTCCTAAAGGGCTGTTTTCTCCTCCTTCTTCTGCTGCTTCTTTGAGGAAGGCTACAGAAACCTGACAGGACCAGACTTCTGCTCCATGGCAAAGACTGCTCATGGAGCTCTATCCCTCCTCCCTGAAAACATCATTAACCCCTACATTACTTCTGACTTCTTCATTGTGGTTTTAAACCTCTCAGAACTTGAGCTGTAGGAGAAATTGGATAGGGCCTAGAGCAACCCAGGAAGGTGTCCCTGACCATGGCACAGGGAATGGAACAAGGTGAGCTTTGGGGTTCCTTCTAACCCAAGTCACTCCATGATTCTCTGAGATTCGGTGATTTGTAACATTATCCCAATGCCAGTGATAAATTAGACTTTTGGGGCGTGACCCACAGACAGAAACAATTTAGATACATCTCTGCTACATCAGCCTGCACGCCCAGCACCTCTCAAACACCTCTACCTGCAGCCACGGGACATTTTGGGAGATGTTACAGGAAGGCTGTCCAAAGACTGCTGTCTCTTCTTCTGAGCAGCTCTGGGGTGTGGCTCACAGAGGGCCAGGTAAGGCAGGACACACTCCCCCCTTGTGAAGGGCCGAGAAGCAACACAGACATCTGCTTTTGCTTTTCACAGAGCCACAGCACCAGAGCAGCAGAAACCCCCGAAACCACAACACTCAGCTGTGCTGGCGTGCAACTCACTCACACAAGGGGTGTCCACTACCTTCAGATACATAAGAAGTTTGTTAAAACTGGGAGCCCGTCTCACAGTCAGACTGAAAACTTTGGAAAAAACCCAATTCCCCTTGCAACAGGACCAAACCACACCGAACACAGCATTCCCTGCAGCTCCAGGCACAGGACAAGAGGCACAACTGCACCTCCCACCTCCTTCTCAAAGCCAAGGGGCACCAGGTGCCCAGGAAAAGCAGCTTCTCGGTAAGCTCTTGTTAATAAGCTTCAAGTGTAGTGAAGTTGCATAAACAAAGCACAGAGCACCATTACAGCACACCCACTGAAGCATCGACTAATTTACAACCTGTTAATAAAGCAGAGTCACTCCACTCTAATTATATCAACTTTAGTTTTTCTTGTTGCTAACAGATATCAAACTTTGAATCTCTGTTAAAACCCCACACTATAGTGTTATGACCTGCATTTCCCTTTTCCTGCAAGGAGAACACTGCCCTGACAACCAAACAGACAAGTTTGTCAATAAAGTAAATGGATTTTTCTGAGTCATCCACAGGAGTTCCATGTTAGTGAAAAACAAATTAGATTTCAGCCTTCACAGGGTGCTATAAAAAGCAATAAAGATAATTATCTTAAATTCCAACTATTTCCAGTGCTGTAGCACAGAAAATAGGCAGTTTGCATTTTATCTTCCTCCAGAGACAAGTGAATGATCTGTATTTATTTTCAGGCAGATACAAATCTTCCTCATCCCCAGGGATGGCAAGGAGTAGTGGGAGTAAGGCTGCTCTGCTACCAGAAGGGAGCATCCAGACATCTTCCCCTGCCAGTTCCTGAACCAGGATCTGATGGGCTGTTAGGGGATGGGGTAATTAAGCCCACTGCTCTGTTTCAGATGCAAAATCCCCAGAGACTCTGCCCCCTCCTTAGGCACAAGAGCTCCCCGAGTGAGTCCCATCACTCCCAGGGACAGCAGTGCACGGGTGGATCAGTTGTGTGAAAGCACCACGGAGGGGGGACAGGGACAGTTGCCAGGGCACGGAGGCCACATACTTCCAAAAATGCCACTGCTGAGCTGAAACAAATCGCTTGACTACAGCTTTTAAAAGTGAGAGAGGTTCAGTTTAACTGGGAAGAGAAGGAAACTTGTTAATGGAAATGTCAAATACGCAGATGTCTTCATTATGCTCCTTGCCCACTAAGCGCCAAGCCTACATCCCCAGAGGAACATGAGTTCACTGTCCTCAAAACTCATGACTTGGTCACCAGAGAAATGCTTTAAATAATCCATGTTCATCTGAAATTACACCAGACACTTTAATCCAGAGGGACACCAGTCTTTGGGTGTTACATACACTGGCCCAAGGAGGTCACACACACTCCAGTTAAAAGCAAGCTGGCATCTGGTAACGGACCGAGGAAAGCACTGCACTTTTTAACTTGCAAACACCCAAACTGAGACTAGGACTGAATCTACAAAAGGCTTAGGAGCAAACTCTGCCTACAAATTCACTAGTGAAGGACAAAAACCTGCACAACTGCGATGTTTTGGACAAAATTCCAGCTTCCCTTTTCCATAAACACTCAGTGCATCAGGAGCCACTCCCCTGTTTTTGGTCTGTTATTTTAGCTGCTTACCACTGAGCAGGCTGCAGTTCACCAGCACAGCTCTCCCATGGCTCACTGGTGTGACAAAATCTGCATCAATTTAGAGGAGCCCTCAAAATCATGGGACTCGCCACAGTGGTGAACACCAGTACTGGCCTCCTGTATTTCAGTCCCAGTAACACACAACTGTGTCCTGAGCTGCAGCCCAAGGCACTCCCCCATTTGCAGCTCACAGGGAAGGCTGAGCCAAGCTCTCTTTCCCAGGCTCAGCCTACAGCTCAAGCTCAGCCTTGGCTCCCCCCTTGTCCCAGGGATCTGGGGAGAGAGGGTCACAGCAGCCAATAGATGCCACCTCTGCACTGAGGCTGCTGGCAGTATTCAGCAGCCATGGCCATACCAGGGCTGTCCCTCCACCTTTACATTTCAGGCAGCTCAGACAGAAGTTAAGGGAAGCTTTTAGAACTTCCTTTCTGCAGGTGACAGGGTTTCCCCTACCTGAGCATCACCTCTGCTTACAGCCAGGTGTGGCTTATTTCTGGACGGACACTGCTCTGCCAGAGCGGCTCCGATTCCACTCTCCGGACAGGGAGGGGCCAATCCCACCACGGGGTGTTCCTGCAGCACACACAGCCCAGAGAACCGGCCCTGCCCAGCCTCGCAGCAGTGGCGCTGGGGGAAAAAGACCACTCTTGTTTAAAGCCTATTTTACATCAACTGATCTCTTTCCGGACCAATATTACCATGAAGCAACAAAGAAAATGAGGCTCAGAGAACAAGTCTGGGCTGTTCTCTCAGATTTAGCATTCAGGCCGACTCCTGTGTTATTTTTCCAGCGCTGCTTTAGACTCCTGCTTATGCTGATGCCATCCCAGCCCCACTCCTGCAGCAGAGAGCCAACCTGGCACAGGGCACTGTGCAGAGGGATCTGCTCTACCAAGCCTGATGTCATACACCTGATTCTCCTCCTGGGAGCTGTGTTTCATGCTCCTGGGAATCCCAAACCTTTCTTTCTTTCTTTTGCCAGTTGCTATAAGGAAAACCTAAGAAAGCAAGTCATTTTCCCATGGGAATCCATGGGATGTATTATAGGAAGCTCTGATCTCTTCCAAATTACTCATGCCAAGCACAACACACTTTGAATCAGTATCACCCGAAAAGTCCACACCCAACCTGAGCTTACTTAAAGCTTTCACCCAAAAGATGACACTTGATGTGAATAGGAAAAGTAAAACCCCTCCAAGAGAAATGGTAACTTTTTCCCAGCACTGGATACTACTTTGTATCAGGCTGTTCCTTTTCCCCCTGGGAATTCAAGGCTTGGACACAGGTGTATGTCCACTCTGCCAAGCTTCTGCTCTGCATCTGATCTGCATGAGCAGCAAAAGCACAAAGGAGGAGGCAGCAGCCAAGCAGGTACATGGATCTGGAAGTCACACTGGAAAAGGGAGAAACACAAGGGAGATGCACATTTCATGCTCTCCCTTTAAAGAGGTTGATCTCTTAGGAAAATTGCTTTAAATAGTTCAAGTGAACAAAGCTCTATAAATATTTACTACTGAAACATGGTGGTCTCTGGGTTTTGTGTGGGTCTTTGTTTCAGAAGAGACAAGTTTGCAGTTGCGGACTTACCAGGTGACTCTGCCTTAACACCTGGGTGGGGGCCAGAAGAGCACCTCCCCTTAAAAAGGCAGGTTTGAGCGAAACCTAAGAGCAGCATGTGCCTCTTTCCTCCTTTAGCTTTCCAAGGTGATCCCCACCATGCACTGGGGTAATGCTCCTGGGGTAATGCCAGAGCCAACAATGCTTTTTTGGTTATTGGTCCAAATCAAGTGCCCTCCTCCAGGGATGCTCTAATGATCCAAGGCCCAACTAACAATTCCTGTACCTACACAGACATCACAAAGGTATAACCAAGACTCACCCCATGACACACTAACCAAGCCATCAGCAGGTTTTTCTGAGACCTTTCCCAAAAGCTGCCAGCACCATCTCCAGTTTGCATCTGCAGTGTCTCTAACAAGAACATAATTTATTCACATATCTGGGTCAGAAGACATTCCAGGTGATGCTCAAACATCTCTTTCCAAGGAAAAAAAAAAAGTAGTAAAAATAAATCAATGTACTCGAGTGACACATTGATATAATTTTAAGACTTAAAGCTTGCTTTCCTTCTGAGAGAGACTCCTTGTCACTTGCAGTCATTTCCAGTTTGCGTGAGTCAGATTGGTCAAAGATGCTTTTTCCGCCTCATTTCTTACATGAATGTTTCTGCTTGTGGGAGCTTGGAATCTACCTCACTTTTAGTCCACCCACAAAAAAAAAAGTGTACATTATTTTAACTTCATTAAAACTCAGTTCCCCCAGCTTACAGACATGTGCTATACAATGCAACCTCAGCTTTTTTCCTCCTTTTAAAAATTAAATTTGGTTTCATTTATTTATAATTCAAAAGAAGATAACCAACCTGCTTGCAAAGTGATACATAAGATCAACAGGCAAAATTGGAGTTGTACAATGATGATGAACCAAGGCCAAACCTTTACTCAATGCATCATAAAAAATAAGAAATAAGATAAACTGAGTGGACTTTTGTTACCTGACTAATGCTGCAATTCAGTGAATTGTTCCTTTATCTACAGACATAATTAAGTCAGAGTGGCTGCATTCTACAACTCTTGATGGCATCTGAGCACTCAGAAGAGGGCTAAAGGTGAGCTCTGCCTGGTCTGCTGCAGCCCTACAGAAATGCTCTACTCGACTGGGAAATTTTAAGACTGGCCCAGAAGCCACCAGAAAGACTTACTGTGTCACCACAGTGCCTCACCCAGCCAGCCTGGTGATGGACTTTGATTTGTGATTGCCATTAGTGCAGCTGAAGCCACCACACCACAAATGTCTAACTGAAAATGTTGCATTTTCCCCCAAAATCCCCAGCCTCCTCTGTTTGCTCACAAGTCATCAGCTCTGCTGAGTGTAGAAAGTCTCAGGCTCTTTAAAGGTCTCCCTAAAGGTTTGTAGGTTTAGTGCCACACTGACCACTAGCTGCTGGGAAGAGGGGAGAGCACAGGGCTGGAATGAAAACATAGAGAATACACATCAAATATTGAACTTGCTGAGATTTCACAGTGAACTTGAGTAACCAGCTATGAAGGGCTGGTTGTGCTGTGTGGCACCAGAGAGGAGCCTTGGGAAAAAGGGATGCAGAGCTCTGAGAGTAAGGAGCTGACAGATTCAAAGACATGCCATGATTATAAAACAGGCCAACACCAAGAGTATCCAGCCAGGAATTTGTAACCTGTGTTGTGACAATCCTTCCTTACTACATAGGGAAGGATGAAAGCCACAATCACTCAATGTGCAGCTGGGCTTAAACGCGTGTTCTCACTGCCACAAAGGTAGATAAGCACCTAGGAACACTTCAGAGTGGGCCAATGGACTGCAAATCCTTTATTGTGTGTTTGCAAAAGGAAAATATCAAGGATGAATCTGTGGTGGAGCTTCTCAGCACCAAGGATTCCAGGAGCTGTGACTAAGCAGAGATGGGTAAATTTGGTTTTAAACCTTATCAGCAGTTTAGACAATGCTGTGGATGCCAAAAACACCACAGCAATTGTGAATTTTTGAGAGAACATAAGCTATGCATGAGAGCCCTGTCCCTTCCAGCCAGGAGTTCCCATGAGGGGTACAGTCAGGGTGTCCCCTCCTCTGAGCCCTCTTGCAGGGCTGGCAGAGCCTGGCTGGGTGTCACTCAGGCTCCCCCACCACAGTCCCCTGGCACACCTTTGAGGACAAACCAGCATGTCTGCTGTCACATAAACTAGCTGTCATCTTACTGGTGTGTATGCAAGACACAAGCTTCTGAAAGATCCCTCCCTCTCCCTCCAAAGGGCCTGTGCCAACCTTTCTGCTGGATTAAGAAAGGAAAAAACAATCTGTGCTGCACACAGTGCAGAGGCTGCCCCTTCTCCAGTGTTGGAACTGGAGCCCTTCTGTGCTCTGCTAAGTCCAGCCTAAGGCCATTAATACAGAAATTCATTTATCCCAAATGCCAGCGATACCTGAGCAGTGTCCAAAGGCAACTTGTTTATTCTACCAAGTCCCTGGATGTCACAGATGTTACCAGACATTTCCAAGATGTTACTAGTCCTTTCCCAAAATGATCCATACGTTTCCAAGTCATGACTGATGTGCCTGGGGCATAGAAAGCCTTGCCCCTGTGTGTGCAGGCACCACCTGGGGCTGCCCAGATCCTCCTGAAAGCTGGAACCACTGTGGAGAGAGAGCAGCCAGTGGCCAGACACCCCCATCCCTGCTGAGTATGAAGAAAAGGCAGAAGTGTCAACATGCAGCTAAGTCCCATCCTCAACAAGTCCAAGAGAATAAAGGAGGGAGAAGAAGGGCTGGAAGTTCACAAAATTTAGGCCAAAAGGTGAGGATAATAGCTCCAGGTCTGTTGGCAGACCAGCTATGGAATAAGCACATCACTCCCACTTCCAGTCGTCAGCATGCAAAAACCTTACCCCAAAACCAAGGCAAAGCCCCAGACCACCTCCACAAGCAAACCACGCTCACACATGGGGCTCACAGCAGGAATCTGGACAGCACAGACATGGGCAGAAGAGCTCAGAGCAGCCCTGAACTGACACCCTCCTGGTGAGGTTATTTCAGGGTGAAACAGCCCCCAGCCACAGGGTGTTGCCCACAGGCAGAGTTTCCAGCAGAACCTCTCCAGTGCCCAGCTTTGAGGGTGTACTGGGAGCATTACACAAGGTGAGGCCCAGAGCGACAGAGCTACTCCAGAGCAGCCCCAGAGCATGTTCCTGCCACACAGCCAGGGCCATACAAACTCACCAGCTTCTCCACAGGCTCTCCCCCACACCAAAGTGGGCACTCACCTCCTGGGACTCATTTTCTGGCAGAACCATATTCCACAAGACAACAGTGACTACACCCCTCACACCATGTTCACCTTCACTGCTCCCTCTCACCACACTCCACATCCTGCACCTTCTTGTTTAAGAGCCGTTTATGGTGGGGATGGTCATGAAATGTCACCTACAGCAACTGAGGCCAGTGACCAAGTTGCTCCAAGAACAGAATACAAAGCCAGGACACATTGTAAATGTGGTGCAAAATGTCTCATTTCGGGGTTTTGTTGTTTTGGGATTTTTACAAGGCCTTCACCAGCCTGTGAGTAAAAAGTCAGAATTGGTTGTTTGCAGGCAAAAGCTGACAGAGGAGGACTTGTTGCTTCGCTTCTAGTCAAACAAGGCAGACACGCACAGAGATCACAGGTGGCCAGGAGCTGCTGAAAACATGTTCAGAGCAAACAGGTTTAACCAAGTGTACTAATCCAACACCAAACCCACTCCCAGGCAGAAGGCAGCTGCTGGGGCCAGCACCCGGGTTATGCATGCACCCACAGATGCAGGTTTGAGATCCTCTAATTTCATAAGCACTTTAAAAACAGGCAGAATCATCTGTAAGATACCACAGGTGCATAATCTTCCACCCCAGCTTAGAGGAGTAGTTACTGTCTCTGTCATCTGTAAGTGATACTAAATTGTTCAGAAAAAATGTGGTATGAGGCACAACATAACAGATGTTGCAAAATGTGGCATCAACATAACAGATGAAAAAAGAGAATTCAAGCTATTTAAATAGACACTGATGAAGTCACCCGACTTTAAAAAGTGTGTACAGCAGCACATTAACAGCAGCAATTTAACTAGTCAGCTCAGAGCTGCGAGCCACGGGAAAAACCCCTTCCAAACAACACATGAGCTCATCCCTTTGAATCATGCATTCAATCACCTACTCTTCAGAGAGAGAAACAAATTATCACCACCAACAAGAGGGGGTCAACCAAACATAGGTGGATTCATCCCAGGTCTGTGCCTTTCAGTGCCAGAGTTTACCTCACAGTATCACTACTCTGTTTTGAGCAAGATGATAGAGGTTCCCCAACAGCACCGCAGAAAAACAGCCCAGTTCCTGCCTGCAGAGCTGGGACTGAAGGTCAGCAAGCATGTGATTTTACCTCTGTGATCCTGTCCTGCACCGTAGATGAGCTTTGGGAACAGGATCAAGAGCGCTCGGTTGCCACTGGGCATGAAGGAGACCAGCACCGCCCCCGTCCCCTCCTGCTCACGGCCGCTCGCACACAATCCACCCTCGCTGGGAGGCAACAAGAGTTCCCATTATCTCGGTGTGCAGCAGATGAGCGGGAGCTGCTTTGGGCAGGAGGGGAGCCCCACGCAGAGCCCACGGCTCTGCCAGCCCCGGGAGCTGCTGCGGCGCTTGGCAGCTCTGTGAGAAATCCAACGAGCTGCCAAGCACCTCGTACAGACGCACGCGTTGAAACAGAGAGAGAACCAGCGCCTTTCAATTATCTGTAGTTACCCAGATTTGTAAATTTTCTCCTGAAAAACATACTCCATCTTCCATTCACAGATACCTCATTTCAACTGAGAGGGATTTTCATTTAGCCTGGAAGCCTTTCACAGGAAGTCTGCTCACATCAGTTCCCAGGCATCTTCTTCTCCAGCTGAGAGGGCTTGTAGGTGGCAAATAATTGTTTGTTTGGTTTAGTAACCAGCAAAAAGGAAAACATTGATTTGGAGACCTCAAAGAAGCCCGGATTTGCAGATTTCACTTGTCCACTGCCTGCTCCAAGCCCAGCACCGTTTCAGCAGCTATATGGTCCTCACACAGAGGAACTCTGTTCTGGGTTCACTTAAGGGGGACAATTGCATCAGAAAATGGCATATGAAGCCAGGAGCAAATCTGTTCCTAAAGCTCCAACAATTTCAGCAGACACTCGGGAAATCCCAGAAACAGTCCAAAGTCAGCCCTGAATCAGAGATGTGAAGTGGATTTGTGCTTTAGAAGAAAATCAAGGATGATTTTATGCACAGAAGCAACAACAAACAAAAGAGTTTCTTCATGCCTTGCAATTCAGATCTCCATAAAAACTACACAGCTGCATGCAGAAACAAAGGCAGCCTGTGAGGGAAATCAGAGGGCACCATAACAGTCTGCATTGTTGCTGCATGACCGTACAAACATCAAGATATGCTTGGGGACAAAAAGAATCCCCAACACTCAAAAAAATCCAACTATTTGCCCAAAATACTTGGAATATCCTATCTCTCCATAGCTATGCTTCTGTGGACACTGTGCAGGTAAATGCTGCTCTGAAGCATCAGACCCTCGTGGCATCCCCACAGCATGCCTGGGCAGCCTGCATGGTGCATGCCAGGTGCACACCTGCTCAGGGATCCTGCAGAGGCTGGCTCTGATCCCTGGGATCCCCATCCACACCCCATCTGGCATCTCCAGGTTTTGCCAGCAACAAAACAGCGTCTCCAGACCCATGCTCCACACCCAAACACCCAGAGAGAGCCACAGCCCTTAAGCTGACAGGTTAAGACAGACAGGTTAAGCAGACACTTGCAGAGCTCCCTGAACAGCTACAGAGATTCCACTCCCCAGGAATTTCTCTGGCTCCCAAATTTGGGCTCGCTGCACCAACCACAGCCAGGAAAGCACTGCTGCGTGCTGGAAGCACCAGGATGGCTGCTACCATTGGCTTCACCTTTCCATGTGCTGTTTCCAATGACAACAAATCTCCAGGGACCTGACTTACAGTGCATGGCAGGTGTGCTCAGCTCTCCCTCCTTGTCCTTAAAGGATGGACAGGCCCTGGTGGCACAGCAAGCACCTCACTACACACCTGTACAAACTCTGCTGCCTCACAGCAGCTCTCACCAGCCTGAAACCAGGTTTTCCAAGCCCAAACTGGAGCCTCCCAGGTCCCCTCCTGACCCACAGGACAAAGATCTCACTCCAGCAACCCTGGCAGTCTCCCTGGAGCACTTTTGCTGCCACCAGGGAAAAGCTAGCATTTTTAAAATAGAAGAAAGTATTGAATTTCAGCCTTTTAATACAGATGAGCCCTACAAGAACACAAGTGTGTCTCAAACCACAGAAGTGTTCCACAGCAAACACATTTGCTGGCAGGGTGAGCAGCACAGGTAAGGCCCTCAGGCAAGACCTACCCTGCAGAGTTTCATCTCCTTGTGCCAAAACACAGCCCTGTAGTTTCCTGGATGGATTTTACCACCCAGTTACTCAGGTAGTTTCACAATGTAAGAAAAATAACAACTCTTGGCACAAGAGAGGATCTAAGAGTAAATAAACAATGGGCAAAATGGGGTGAGGGGGTGGGTTGTTGCATTTTCTTTGGTCAAGCTTGGTTGGGATTTTTTCCACCTAGTTCTGTCTTCAGTCCACTTGGCCTCCACTCCAGAACCAAGGGCAAAAGGCCTGTTACAGGTGCTGTTACAGCTGGTACCAAAGGAAACAAGGCAGGATAATTTCTGTGTCCAGGACTGAGCAGGGGGCAGGGGCAATCACCTGCACAGAGAGGCAAACAGTACAGTAAAACCCCCAAATGGGCCCAGGAGCCCAGCAGCTGGGCTGGAAACAAGTTATAATCCCTAAGAAAATAATTTTTTTTAAAAACTCTGCATTTTATTTAAAAGGTTACCCCAAATATGCTCAGAACCTTCTGTTAACCTGCCATTTAAGTACAACCTTTCAGTGCCCCCTTTCTGCCTGTCTCCTCCTTAACCAGTGTTGTTTTAAGCAGCAAATATTATGTTTGAAGTGCATGAGGACTTTTGGCCCAATTCAATGCCCAATACTGCACAGAACATACAGGACATTAAGAATTTCAGGTGTTATATTTATAGGAGAACAGGTGTCAAAGTTTTAAAATGACCTAACAATGTCTAGAATGGGCTGATGGAAAGGAAAAGAAGATGAAGTAGAAAAGAGGAAGAAAATCTAAAAAGCTGTGGCTACGTAAAAATACTTTCAGCAAATAGAAGCTCTATAGGAACAAACAATCTCCAAGGAACAATCTCCAAGCTATGTTGCAGCCTTACTATTTACTACAACTTTTGCAGAAGCAAACAGACTCTTTGATGAAGGTTTCTTGCCTTGAGCCACCACCCTCTGCGCCCCAGGGTAATTTTCTTTCAGGTGAGTCTCACCTTACAGCAAAGCCTTTAGCAAAACAAAGCTGAAGGTTTTCACATTGGAGCTTCCTTCCTCCTCCAGTGCCTGCAATCACACAGGAATTGATATGACATAATGCTCCTCTAGAGCTCGAGCTGGAGTGCCAGGGACAGTGAGGGGGAAGAAAGGGAAAGAAAACCAGATTTTAACCAGCAAGGTTATAAAACCACAGCTCAAAGCCTCAGCTCAGAATGTACCTACTCTCAAGTGCAATGGAAAGATGTTCTGCTGTTCCAAGAGAGCAAGGCTGCAGAGGAAAACACGCCAGGGAACAGCTGGAAACAAAAGCTGAAGGAGGAGGAGACTAATTTCCACGGTCTTTCCGTGGAAAGACTGAACCAACCAAAAACCCCCACACCAGGAGAGTCATGGACAATGTTGGTGTGGAATCTGGAGAGAGCAAAACCTGCCTGCTTTTTACAAACAAAAAACACAGAGAAACTTTTAATCCTAGTTATTAGAAGAACATTCCACCCATTTCAGCTTTGTACTGCCCAGCTCACATCACCTTTGTACACTGAGGGCTCTGGAACACGTTAACAGTCATAAAAGCACAGCTTTTATAGAGGGATTAGAGGTGGTGAGAACTCTGCAGTGCAATCCAGAACTTTGCAGAGTAGGTCTCCAGCTTTATAAAACCCCGACAAAAAAACAACCCTCCTCAAAAGTTCTGCACACATAACAACCTACACTGTTGTGTACCTCTAACCCTGACTAGAGAGACACATCAAACCTGTCAGATGCTTGGTTTGGGGGCTGGGTTTTGGCTTGATGGGGATTTTTTTGTTTGCTGGCTTTGTTTTGGAATTTAAGTTTAAATTGCAGCTGGTTAGTCCCACAACAAGCAGACCTGGAGGTTCAGCACTGTATCTTTGGAACACAAAGGTTATGCAGTAAACAATGGAAAAATAAGAGATGCTGGAGCTGTTTCTGAGTTGCCTGCTCTGATGAGATCAGCTCTGCATCTCTGATGACAGGGAAGTGAACATCCCTGAAGGACACTGATGCAAGTGCTGGCAGACAGTGGGAATTGCTTCAACAACCACTCTGCAAGCCATCCAAAGAGGTTTCCAGCAGCACAACCAGCACAGTCCAGCTCAAACATTTCCTGCACATCAGCTGTGCAGCCACTACAGAAACGTGATGGCTGGGCTGCACTTGGAACACTTTGCCTCAATCCTCCTCGCACCAGAGTGCTAAAGCCTCAAACTGAAACATTATTCCAAACATTATTCCAAAGAATACAGTCCTGCCAGAAAACAGTTTCCACTGGTGTGCAGCAGCTGAAGAAGTGGGGCAGCCAGCTCATGTCTACCATCGACAGGGACAGTGCTGCTCCAGCAGAGCAGGACACGTCGGGTGGGAGCGGGCCAGGTGAGGAGGAAGAGGGAGCAAAGCAGCACCAGAAACAAGGCTTCCCTCCCTGCTGATGCCAAAGAGAGCCCTGACAGTGCAGCAGCACCAGGATGAGCACTCAGCTGCCATCTGAAACCTGGGCTCAACACCTGTAGCTCTCATGTCTGTGCCCAGAAGGTGCCAATACATCAGCGCTTGGCCTGTCTGAGGTTTTACTGCACACAGGGTCACCCAGAAATTTTTGTCTGCTCAGGAGGGTTGAGCTAGTATAAAGAGAGGTCCTGTGCTTACACAAGTACAAGTTTAGAGCAGAGCTTCTCAGCTACACACTTTTTAAGGCTGTGAAAAGTGAACCAGGGCAGCAGGACCTCCAGCCAAACACGGCAGCACCACGGTGGCTGCAGATCAGAAGCAAACTCCATGGTCAGTCTTGGAAACGCAGCAGGCAAGGAGCAGAAGCACTGGGAAACATCCCTTCACATGCCCTCCATGGCAGCAAGGAGGATGACACACAGTGTCTCTTCACTCCCTGCCTGTGCATGCTGCTGTGGGACCAGGTTATCTCCTGGTTGGCATGGAACTACCAGGGGAGTTTCTGGCTGCACACTAGTGCCTGAGCATCACAGGACATACCAGGAGAGGAACTGCTGTAAAGGAAGACTTGAAAGAGACATCTTAGGGATCTCCAGATTCAGACAGTTGCACAGAAACAACCAGAGGGAAAAGACATCCAAAGCTGTGCATCACTCAAATAAACAACCTGGTAATTAACAGCAGTCCCCAGGCAAATGGCAGCTGGAGGGGACCGACCACCTCCGAGGGCTGGGCAGCGTCTTCAGCTGCCTCTCCCGTTCCTCTTGGCCAGGGAAAGGGCAGGAAGTTGCACTGCCCCAGCCCTTGCTCCTGGCATGGAACCCCAGCCCTAGTGGCCTTGCTGCTGCTGCTGCCCAGGAGCTCCATTCCTGCACTTCTGCTATTGGGGAAGAAGTCTTGGGAAAGATCCAGTTTTCACCTGAACCATAAAACCTGTTAGCAGCTATTGCATTGAGCACTTGAGGTGCTTTTTCCCTGACATTGCCTTGGATCTGGATAGCAGTGGGATACAGAGCACCTAAGGATGGTGCCTGAATAAAGGTACTGAAACCCAGACAAGGGACAGGGTTGAAAGGAGGTGCTGGGGCTCAGTGCATTAGGGCTAGTGTCAGCACCAACTCTGTGCAGGGCAGGGCTCTCATTTCAGCTTTTGTGTGCTCATTGCAAGATCAGAGTGAGGACATTAGCTGCATCCTCATCACTTTCTTAATACAAGCTGAGGACAGGGAAAATAAAAATAAAAATCCACCCCCTTTCCAGTCAAAGCCATCTGCTCCAAAACACACTCTACTCTCTCCCTAACACATATTTCTGCTTTCCTGTGGGAGCAGCAGCAGGTGAGGGGGAAGGCAGCCGCAGAAAAAGCCCTCCATCATGTGAGGAGGGAGCACATCACCCTCAAGTCTGTGTGGTGAGCCCAGCCCTGGCCCTGTTCCTGGGGCACCAGCACTGTCTCATACGGCAGCGGCAGCCCCCATGCCTGCCGAGCAGAGAGCTGCCCTGACTCAGCTGGGGCTCAGCTCAGGGCTGGCTGCTCCAGCAAGCCAACAAACCTGCTGGGTGAGATCATTTCAGCACATGAATAACCAGCTATTCGAGAGTGGATGTGTGACACGTGGTGACAAAGCCACGGGTCCCTCAGGTGAGGAGCAGCCTCGTGCCCCTAATGCATGACACGCACACCGCCCCTAATTTCATGTGCAGCTCCACCACATCTCATGTCCCAAACACATTTCTGTCCTGCTTCAGTACTTGGAGAAGGATGAGGACAGACCCCAAGTGAGCTGTTTAAAGACCAAAGTGATCTGTGTAAGGGACTCATATGCACAAGTAAAGCACAGTTTCACTCGAGTCTGGTGTAACCCTGTGGCTCATGGCACGGAGCAGCCCCTCCCTGCACCTAGGGAGAAGGAGCCAGCACTGACAGCGCAGAGGGCATTCAGAGAAAATGCAGGATTTTTGGTTCCCAGGTGAGATCCTCCAGAACAGCAGTGAGTCTCTAAGAACAGCACCCTGCCTCCACAACTACAGATTTGGGAAGGGGAGGGTGAAAGATGGGAAAAAGGACAACGTTGGAAGCCCAGAAGAGCACGAACGTTCTCCCTGTCAAAACAATAGTAGGAAGGCTTAATTCAGCGTCTTCTGTGGATGGCCAAGAAAAAGCAAAAGCTAAGTCCAAATCAGTTACAATATCCAGGCACAGGACAAAAACAACACTCTGTTCTTCACAGGGAGCATGCTTGGCTGATGCTCGTGGAGAATGATACACTCCCATAGCTCCAGCATGAACCTAGTAAGGAACACACAAGTGACAACTGGACCTCAAATTTCTTCTCAAAATGCCTTTCTGTCACTAAAAGTTCTACACTCAGTGCCCTCACAGTTTGGTGCAGCAATGGTCGGAGTGCGTCACTCACATCTCTTCCTGCACCAGGAGTAACAACCACCTCTGCTCCCACAGAGCAGGTTTATTTTGCAAGCAATTTAAAGAAAGGACATTGCTGAGGCCTTGCTATGCACCGCAGGAACTGCAGGGGCTAATATAAGATGTGCCCAATTTAGAACGAGGTGCCAAGCTCCAAGGCAGTGCTGAGAAGTGACACTGCTGTTCAGGGATCCTGAAAAAGGATGGACAGAAGCACCTATGGTGCTGTATGACAGACATAGCTCCCACTGCATTCCAGGCTCTTGGGACACTGGACACAGGCAGGCAGAGGCTGCTTACAGCACCTAAAAGCCAACAGAAAAAGGGCTTTTCATCTCTCACTTGTGTGCTGATCCAACACCCAGATGCCCATGGAGTTTGTAGGGATCCCTAGATCCTTTTTCTAATAGGCTGGGTAAGAGCAGCTGAAATACAGAGCTACATTTACAGAGCTTCACTCCTAAGGGTGTGCCTTCCCCAGGCTGGAAGGACAATCCATTCCACACTGCATGACAAAACCTGGCTGCTTACAACTGTTTCCACACAACAGAATAAAAGCAGCAGACCCCAACCAGACAGAGAAAGCAAATGCACTCTCTCCCCTTCCTGCCAAGGTCAGGGACCTGAGCTCCACACGAGATGTCCCCATCACAAGAGCAGGCCAAAGCATACACCAGCACAGGCAAGTTGTGCTTTCTGCACTGACCAAAATAGTGGTTCATGACACAACACTCATTTTAGAATTGGGATGTGGGATCTGGGAGGGGATGAGGACAAGGACAACGTGCTCACAAGTAGATTTACAAACAGAACCTCCACATAACATTCTGGCATTGCTGTTTTGGGATGGCATTAGGTACGTGTCAAAGAGGATGCCAGGCTTGAGCTGTTCCCAAAATCTAAGAGCCTTTGCTCAGGGGATGGTGGGAGCAGCATGCCCTGTCAGCATGTCCCAGCTGTGCCAGAGGCACAGGGAGTTCCACTGCCAAGGCTGTCAGCAGCATCAGCAGGATCAAATTCACTTGGATATCAAAGCCACTCCAGCTGATTATCCTAAAGGTGCATCGCTTCCCAGAATCAACAGAAGCAGAGACTACCAGAGCATATATTACTGTGAAACAACAGTATATGACCTAATTCTCTAATTAGGAATGGGCTCAATTGCCCACGGAGGACAAGGGAAGGTTCTGAAATTATTCACTAAGATTTCTTTTTCCAACAAAAAGATGGTGGTATTTAGCTGCTACGAAACAGTGGGTTCTGAGACAAAAGGTCTGTAGCCATAGCCAAAATCCCTGTTCTTTGGGTTTCATGTCTATACCAAAGACCCCACTTAACTCACTCCTTATTCCTACCCTGTCTGCTTCAAACCCACTTCAATCAGGAGACAATTCCAACTGTAACACTTCACTTAAAACAAGCACCCCGTTACACTCTGCATAGTAAACACCAAGCCCACGAAGCAGTTCCACAGCTCCCAGGTGAGGCAGGTTCTCCAGAAACACAAACTCTTCAGGGAAGCTCTGAAGCACCCAGCACCTCCTCAAAGGCAAACCACACCAGCCCAGCCAGACACCCGAGGAGATGAACGATAGCAAAGCCTTCCTGAAGCGCTGCTCCCATTTCACAGGCAGCTCCACTTCTGAGTCACCACCTCCCTGTAAATCTCCATGGAGCAGGTGTGCACTTGCATCAGCTCCTGGGGAGCTGGTGATGGCTCAAAGGACCGAGTGTGGTCGGAGCCACACCACTCCACATGCTCCAAATTTGGCCAGTGCAGAGCACCAAGGAGCTCCCGATTCCCTCGGGTTCCTGATACAGGCAAAACTCGGCACTACCTGCTCCTGCCCTGGGCTGCAGTGATGATGCAGGGTCTGAGCTCTTGGGGATGTTATTGTGCACGGAAGAGGGGGAAGGACGGCAGACTGAAACCCACAGCAGGACCCGCACCCCGCCAGGCCGTGCTACACGGTACCTGCAGGAAATGCACGGCGCTACTCCTTGGCTCTTAATTACGGTCTTGTGATATCGTAGTTAATGGTCTGTCATGGGCTCCATTAGGAACCTCGACGCTGGCAGGAGGTACATCAGCCAACCCGGTCGCTCCCGGTACAGCCACCGAGCCAGAGCGGCTCTGGGCTGGGAATCAGGCTCCAGTTCTTTTGTTACAGCCTCTGCTTCCTCTGGGAACGGCTCCTTGTGGCAGCCGGGGAGAGGGAGGGCAGCCCTGCCCTGCGAGCGGGACCGTTTGGGAAGGGTCCGGCTGCGCATCCAGGGATTACATCAGACACCAGCCCCTCTGCCCACATTCTCCTCCAGATTTGGGGCATTTCAAGGAGCTGAGGAGGCCTCTGAGTTGCCTGCCACGCGCTGCGCTCCCAGTTAATGAAAAAAAAAAAAAAACCAAACCGAAAAAAACAAAGGAAAAAGCAAAACAACCCCTCCCTGCCCGCCAGCTCGGCGCTGGGGTGACGGCCCTCGGGGGTCCCCGCGGGATGCAGATGACAGCAATGGCGGGGGGAGGGGACAGCGACAGGGGTGTGACAGCGATGAGGGTCCTGCGGCCCGGTTCCCCCCAGCCCCCCTTACCGTTGCTGTAGGCGTAGGNTCACGGACCCGCCGCGTCCGCCCGAGCCCAGGCGTTGCCTCTGCCCCGCTTTCGCTGCTTCCATAGGCTGTGACCTGCGTCAATCATATATAGCCCCGCCTCCCCCACAAATCCGCCGCTTCCATAGGCTTAGTTACACGTCAATCAGAAATGCCCCGCCCCGACGTGCCTCTGAGCGCTCAGGGGGCCGGGCCAGCGGACTGCTGAGGACTACAGCTCCCGGCGTGCCTNCGGCGCTGGGGTGACGGCCCTCGGGGGTCCCCGCGGGATGCAGATGACAGCAATGGCGGGGGGAGGGGACAGCGACAGGGGTGTGACAGCGATGAGGGTCCTGCGGCCCGGTTCCCCCCAGCCCCCCTTACCGTTGCTGTAGGCGTAGGGGGACTCGGAGGCGCCGTCCTGCAGGCTCTCCAGGATCTCCCCCTTCCCCACGTCGCTGTCGCCCACCAGCAGGAACTTGAGCAGGTAATCGTAGCTCTTCACCGGGCTGCCCTGGGTGCCCATCCTGACTCTCATCGGCGGGGCGGCCCGGCCCGCATCCTC